>CM077191.1:29958862-30066362 GCA_039654105.1 Coreius guichenoti
ATGTGAAAAACACACTGCTGCATTTGAGATGAAACTGCTCAGAATTTCATTTCAGGCCCACCGGTGTCTCTTCGGGACGGTTGGCGAAACATAATGTAATAATGTTTGCCAAATCAATAATAATTCTTGGTTTTTCCCTCTTAATCTTTTCACCTCTCTACTTTTTCCCCCTCAATATCATTCCGTCTCTTGGTTTTATTTTCTGTCCGCCATTCGCTTTCCTCTTTCTCCATTTTAACTCTCATTCGCTCTCTGCGGTTCCCTCCCGCTCTAATCCGATCATGCAGGGAATAAGTGTATGCACCATGAACACGTTTAATTTTCCCAGTTGGTTTTCAGCAGGCCTAGAGGTGTGCTTTAATAAGGATCAATGGCACTTTATCTAGGACAGGACCCACTTCACAGCATGCAAATTAAACACCAACACTTACAGAAGAAAGGGGAAAAAAAGGAAAAGAAATGGATTTAATTAAAAAAAATGTAGAACCACAGGCTCTGGGAATTCAATTAAAGGATTTATGCAAAGGTTGGCTAGCTTTTGGTGTTGCAGTTACTGTTTGTATAATGAGCTTTTCATATTAAAAATCAATAGGTAATCTAGGGTGGAAGATCAACTGCTTACGTACATTTTTGAAATCAATTTGAAAAATAGTCCATCAGCCACACGTCACCAAAAAAGCCTGATTTTAGGGGAAGCAGTTGGGAATTCTGGGAAAGGAGTTGTAAAGATCATGACCCACATTATGGTAAAACGGTGTACCCTTATGAATGTTCCAACGTCATGTAAAAAATGTTATTCAATTGTAATTACTGCCCCCTTTCACTTCACAGCTATAGTTTGAATAATAATGTCCAAAAGCATTGTGATCACATGATGCAGCCCGAAACATCCTTGGCCAATGCAAATGAGAAGCTCAAAGTGACAGATCCCTCCAGAACAACGTCATCAAGGCATCGTCTCACTCCGCCAGCATTCATGTGCTAGGTCTGATGGTCTTCAGATGAACACAGAATTAGCTCCACACACTCAGATGGATGGGCCGCCGTGTGACTTTGACTGGGGGTCAAACTGGAATGACATGACAGCTCCCGGGCTCGCCCGAACGCTGCCTGCCCGCCTCTGATTGGTCCTTTATCGATTCCGACACCTTCCTAGCCACATCGGCTGATCAAGCAATAAACTATTTGCTCAGTTTCCTTCTGCACAATGAGCCGCTCGCTCCGAAGAGCTGCGAGCGCATGTACGTGTGCGCTTGCCTGTAGACCCACACATTATTTTAATGAAATGGTGTGTCTTGGTAGACTATAATCCTGGTAATAGGATTGAGTTGAGACACACATGTCAATACAAGCAAATGGGATTGTGTGCTTTTAGGTCTCAGATTGTCTTCCAGACTCATAATGGGTAATGCGGGGGGAGGTGAGAGAGATGGAGAGAGAATGGAGTAACATCAGGCCAACATATTGCCCAGTTAAATTAAAGATTAAAATCTATTCAAGGTCTGATGTTCAGCTCCAACCAGAACGTTATGCAGGACGAGGCGTTGTGCTGTTTACATGCATAGTTCACAGTTGGCTGCTCTCAACCTACCGTCCCCATGTTGGATGCAATTTAACCGCAGAAAGGCTGCAAAAAACCTTTCTATGTGATGTAATGTGTGCCAGGACGCTTGTTGGGGATCATCTGGACATGTGGACTGGTTGCTTGGTGTCCAGGTCCGCTTGAAAACAAGGTTCATATGAAAGCAATACGGCAGAAGTTAAGCACTACTGATAATGAATTGATGACTAGTTTTTGTCTCATTGCTGCATGTCTTCTGTGGCAGACACAACTGTTCTGCAGAAGCAAATGGACAAAAGCGTGAAAGGAGACCTGCGGGTCCCAAAAGGGTGGAATTGGTTCAGACAAAGCAAACCAAGGGTAAAAACTGCCTAAAAGATGACGTTTGGAGTCTTGTTATCTAGAACAGCGTTTCTGAAGGCAACCCAACACTACAACTTCTTGCGAACACACCGGAATCAGCTCATCAGCTCATTAATAGAGACTCCAAGAGCAGGGGCCAGTTTGCATAAACATAGCTACTATGTTAAAGATGTGCCTTAAAGGGAACACAAAGACGTAATATAAGTCTCAGGTGTCTCCAGAATGTGTTTGTGAAGTTTCAGCTCAAACAGATAATTTATCATACCACGTTGTAAAAGCTCATTTTTGAGTGGAAGGAAAAACACTGTTTTCGTGCATGTATCTTTAAATGCAAATAAGCTGCTGCTCCCCGCCCCCTTTCCATAAGAGGGCGGAGCCTGTAGAGCTCGTGCCTCGGATACTCTGCCAAACACTAAAACATCTGTTTGGTTTTGATTAGGGCTGTCACTAACGATTATTTTGGTAATCGAGTAATCGGTCGATTTTTTTTTTTACGATTAATCAGCTATTTTTTAAGGTAATAAAAATAGACCTAAGCAAACAATAGCCTTTAAAATGACTTAAAATACATATATAATAACAACGAGGCGTTTCAAATAAAGTATCAAAATCAAGTAATCATAATATAGTTTTAAAGAAAATGCATAATATAATATACATAATATAAACAATCAACTTGTGTACATGCATTATAACACATGCCTGCAGAGGGCGCCAGTGGTCTGGTGTTGTTACACTTTACAGAAGATCAAATCCTGGTTTAATACTGGCCAAACGATATTTAATTCAAATGTTCACTTAATCTTTAATATTTGGCAACTTCTTTAAAATAGAAATGCTACAGCCACTGTAATTTCTTGAATAAGAATATGTGGACATCAAAACATGCAAACTCAGAGCGAGCGTCTAAACTTGTTGACCAGTTGAATATTCCCAGCTGAAAAATACATACTATTAAATGCATTAAAAATGTACTTGAGTATGTGTTTAGTACAATACAAACATACTATAATGCATTTTTAATACATTTAATAGTACGTCTTTTTCACCAGGGTTTAGAAACATGATGTATTCTCCTGTGTTGGCGTAGGTTTATAAATGATTCACCTTACAAATCTGATGAAATGGCGCACATTGCGTTCCCAGATGAACGTTATAAGCAACTCAAACTCTCAGCACATGCAGAGATGTACGTTTGTGACGCTCCACACATGTAAATGATAACAGTTCATGTGGAGCGCGTTTACTGTGAACGGAGCCGCTCTGAGACGCTCGTAACCCATACGCATGTATATAATTAAAGCACTCGAAAGCATTATCTGTGCTGTAGTATGTTTTTAAATGGTTTTATACATTGTGCATCCTTAGAAAACGGTCTAATAAGGCGGGTCATGGATTCTCGTCCGTGGAATGCGCCACTTCCGGTATTTTGCCGGTTACTCGACACAGGTAAATTCCAATGACTTTTTTTGATTACTCAAATTTAATCGAGGAATCGTAACAGCCCTAGTTTTGATGATCATCTCTATCGCGCTCACGCTCACGTGACATTGCAGTTCTTCATCATCATGAAAGTTTATTGTCTGCATGTGTTTTAAAGCTATATCAGTCTAAACTTCTGATGTATGGTTTTCTGAGCGCACACACACACCCGAAGCACGTGCACAGAAAGCTAATGTCAGACGGAGCGTCCTCGAGTATTAAACTAAGTTCTCTTTCACGTCTTATTGCGCTTGAACTGACACATACACACAAGGTTATGTCAAAAACACACACAGTTCACATAAACACAGTCGGTTATGTCTGTGAACGTAAAGAAATCACACGTGTATATTAGATCTGTGTATTAAAGTGACAGCAGCGTACTATACAGTACCTCCTGCTATATCTGCTGTTAATATGAATCAAACAACAAAACGATAAGAAATATAAGCTTTAATAAGAACACATTTCTGACCTGAATGCTGCTGTTAAATGCTCTGGCGAGGAGATAAACATGGCAGACGGGGTCTATGCTAAAAGGGGCGGAGTCTGTCAGCAGTCATGGGCGGGGCCTGTGGTAATAGGGCAGAGTCTGTCGGCAGTTGTGGGCGGGGCCTGTGCATTTGTGACGTCACATTGCATAAAAACTGCAAACGGCTTATTCAGAGAGACTGCTTATGATTTATAGGGATTAAAAGAGAGGAGTGGGTGGATTCTTACCATTATATGGTGGTTGTGTACACATGCCGACACACGTTTATGTTCAAACACGCATAACACCGTGTCCTAACTACGCGACGCGATAATATTCCAACGTCAAGCAATTTGTCTGTCCACACCAGACGCGACACGACTACGAGATGCAACAAATCAATCAAAAACCACAGCCAATCAGAACAGCGTGTGGGCGGGCTCTCGCGGCAAGTGTACAGCCAGAGATTAATCTGACGGCACTCACAAGGAAATGGATAAGTACATAATCAAATTCACAAATATTACACCATTTAAACATTACTAAAAATACATACTGAGTTACTAAAACAATCTTTGGCATAGAATATACTTGTTTGTTCACAGTTTGAACGTTCTTGTTTCCATTTGTTTAATTTGATTGTTGCTTTTGTTACTACGTTACAAAGCTGGGAGCACTAAATGATATTCAAAGTCACATTACACACTTTTAACATTAAATAAAGCACATAAACATTACCTGAGATTATCATTGCCATGTTTTGTGTTGTTGTTCCAGCTGAGAAACCGTTTCTAAAATATAATCATCGCGTGTCGCCGTCGCGGCTGGTTAGGACAAAAACTCGAATTAACATGGAAAAGATACCTTTTATCACGTGTTGCAGCGTCACGTCACGTGTAGTTAGGACACGGTGTAATAGGTCCCCTTTAAGAACTATTCTGACAAACTAGTAATTAACCAAGGGGTAATCGGTCATACTAGCCACTGAAATGGACAGGTAAGATAAAGGAGACATCCAAAATGTGTACTGTTGGGGTGACTCCAGGAACAGGGCTGGAAAAGAAGAGGGATATTGTCAGATATAACCACAGGGCGAGAGTGGATAAATCAGAAGTATGTGATATACCAGTGGATCGTTCTAGGCCGAGAACTCCAGTTGAATCAGAGACAGCACAGGTGAAAACGGAAAACACTCCGGCAGGCTGAGTGAACTGGTTCTCTTCTCAACCTGCAGGTCCTAATCACCAATTATGAGCCCATTAGGGCTGCTGGCAGCTCATTGTGTCCCGCCGCAGCGGAAGGGGATCTGGGTGTAGACCTCTGCCCCACTTCGCTCCGCTCCACTGAGCGCCTGTCAGCCCCGGTTGCGGCGCCGCCGTGATAGGACCCGTGTACCGGCAGATAACAACACCTGACCTTACAACCGGTTACCGGGGGACGCTCGGCACGCAGACAGGGCTCATCGCAGCGCGACAGCAGTGGGGATAAATCCGAGCCGCTCGGGGTGACGAGACTTCATTAAAGAAAAGCAAGAGAGAATGGGTAATGCCTCTGTAGTGTACTAATAGAAGCAGAGCCCTCGTTAGCCGAGCGCGAGGAAAGATCCATCAACAGCATCTCTCGGCTTACAAGAGGACTGAGAGCGAGAGAGAGATTTAGACTCCCATAAGGAAGCACTGGCAGCAGTCTCGCAGCAGGCTGGTTAAATTATCTCTCAGGTAAGAGGCCAGGCACTTGCCAATGCACAGAGGAACTTGTTAAAGTCCCCCTTTTAGAGCAAACCGTCGGCTAATGTACGACTATTGGGCCATGGTCAAAAGTTCAGCCCCTGCATATGTAAAAAGGTAGCGGAGCGCCCGAGGCAGAAACCTGGGGAAAATAATTGCGCTAAACTGCTGAAAACGCGCAGTCAGATGGCGGACTGGATCCCAATGAAGCGATTGGGGGAAGGTGGGGTGCTGATTGGGTGGCTGTGATTTTCCCAGCAGCTTCATGTCCCAAAGCATCAAGCAGCTATTAGATGCCACAATACCCAACCGTCTAAGAAATGTCAAACCAAACATGCTAAAACAGCTGTTTGACTACACAAATGAAAAGGTTACAGAGGCTTCGGGGACGTATAGTACTCCATTTAAACCAGATAGGAAGTATCAAAAGTGACCTTTCTCGACATTGAGAAAAAATACCTAATATACTTAAAGCATTACTGACCTAAACAAAAATGTTTGTAAAATATTTGCTTATGGAAATGAATATCTGGGGAATTCTTGGATTTGGATTTCTGAGCAAATAACATCAATATCTATGTTTTGTTGTTTCTAAACCTATTTTGGCGAGTCGTAATAAGAATATCCTAGTTGTAAATTTTTTTTTTTTTTTTTTTACAGCAAAATGATCCACACATTGGCAGAGTCCAACGGCAGATTTGTCAAATGTTGCTTCCCAAAAAATCAGGACAAATGGATCATTGTACAATATTTCACATTTGTGACATGGAGAATATTCTTTTTTTTTGTAATTGAAAAAGTGCACAAAAAAAAAAAAACACATACTGAGTATGTTAATCTTCATACTTATTTATAGTTTTGGTCAAAAACACACTAGAACACAATAAACACCTTTTATATAGAACTGAAGTGCATTATGATCTGCAGGAATTTACTGCTGAACCAATCCCAGATCGAGTTAGAGTCATTATTGTAGGGCAGGGGTAATAATTAAGCATGCACTGATAGGATTTTTTGGGACCGACACCGATTTTAACTAAATTATTGGCTGATACCGATATTTGTCACTTGCTCTCTTATTTGAACTTTTGTCATTTAAATAGATAGTGTTTTGATCATGTTTTAAATCAGCAAAGTTCAAAAATGCTTGCATTAATTTATAGTTTATTGCTGCATCATCAAATAATTTCAAATGAACATGGATTGCATCCATTTAACGTTCAGCAGGCTACATATATGCAACAGAACAAAGATACACACGAAATTTAGCAGTTGTCAGGTACAGAAATAAAGTAAACGAGTAGTGAGCGATGTTTTCGTCTTTTGTTGTTCGAGTAACATTAAAACGCAGACAGAAGCGCAGCAGGAATGTTAGATTATGCAAGTTTAAAATATTTTAGCTGAGCCCCAGCGTGAGTTTTTTTAAGGCGACTTATTTTAGAACATATCACCTTATTTCCATGGCGACACGTCATGCTTGTTGCATGACACTTTAGTTTTTCCTTTTTTATTCAAAATATTCACAAAATTGTTGGCTGTCATCAACTACCTGATATTCTGATTCTCAAATATGTGTAAGTGAACGTGTTTTGTTGCTTAAAACCCTTTATAATGATCATGTTAGCTGATCTATAATGCGCGATGGGCGCCGCCATGTTAGTTTGCGCCGCAATTCAGAGAATCGGATCTGTCAGATTTACAACACGTCAATTCATCCACTTCTGAAATACATGAAAGTAAGTGACCGGTGATCTGGGAGAAGAATAGAGTAAACTATATAGTTAACTATATAATGTGTATCTTAAGGCTGGACGATTAATCGAAAAGTAATGGAAACCGAAATTCAGAACCTCTAACCGACGTAATTTTCCCATGTCGGTTATTTCGGTTTTAGTCACGTGACTCCGCCCCGTCAGTCACATCAAGTGCAGTTTGCAGGCACACGGAAAGATTCAGGAGCAGTTATCTTTGTTTATACAATCTGGATGCTCAGTATTACTATGGTAATTGCATGTTTTACACAGTTTATACAGGTAAGTTAAACGCCGTTCTAATATGCGCTGATACACGCGCACACACAGACGGCGCGCGCAAGCCCCGAAGCCAGATCACTTTCACTTGCAAGAACAACATGGCAAACATCTCCGTTCAGTGCTCGTGAGCTTTCTTCTGTGACACAGAGAGCCGAGGTTTGTCATGTCTCTGACAACGCGCGCGCCCTGAAGCCAGATCCCTTTCACTTGCGTCCTCACAAAACTTTTTTAAGGCCTGCCAGTTTGAACATTGAAGCGATTTTAGACCATCGGATGTGTGTCATTATATTGAACTAATGCGCTGATGCATTGTGACACACGAACGCTCATACAGACAGTAGCTCGCACTGCACATCACGTGAAGATCGCGCGCAGAGAGGAGCGCAGAAACTCAGTGTCAACGCTGTCCTGTGATTTATCACTAAAGTAGCTTAGACACTCATCCGTTATAGCATAGATTTGTCTACCTTTGAAGTAACTACAAACCCCAGCTTCATAATTAATAGAGACGGTATGACTAATTCACACACACAATCACTCTCTCATTAATCCATTCAAATAAATGTAAGGTAGGCCTACTGTGCTAATTTATCTGTATCTGATGTACAACAAACAGAAATCTGTAAGAAATGTTATGACCCATAGACAATAACTGCCGTTTCCTTCAAGTATTTTAAAATCATAAAGAAATGCACTTTTTCATTAGAAAAAAATATCCCACCTTTAATAGTTGAATATATTTACAGTACAAACCTTATTAGTGAACTATGAGGGCAAAAAAAGCAAAAAAAAAAGAAGAGCAAAATAATCGTTAATTAATCGTAATCGAGGTAAAATGTTCCATTAATCGAGATTTTGATTTTAGGTCAAATCGTTCCAGCCCTAGTGTATCTGATATGAATAAAACACCTCGTCAATTTGTCATTGAAAGGATTGTTATTGCCGCTCCTATAGACATCAGTTTGCATTTTACAAACTATAAATGTATTGTTTTGCTAGTACTTATGTGTATTTAAAATGTCTGAAACCTAAAATAAACCTTATGTGGTTGAAAACACTGAATAATTGTGATATATGACAAGCACTGAGCGTGTCCGTCTCCCAAAGCGTGAACGCAGATTTGAATTTATCAGTTGATCACGTGATGCACTGACCGCTCTAATCACACCGGTGTGATCATAAATATGTATACATATATATATCACTATGGGTGTGATCGTACCCTTCAAAGGGTTATTCTTGGATTATGTAACAGACATTATACAGCTCAGTGCCTTCATGCAGTTAATTAATAAACCATCGGTTTTGTTATATCGGCCTTTTTCATGCTATAGTTGATATGCAGATGGTTGTAAATTGATCAAAAACCGTCCGATAAATATCAGTGGCTGATACATCGGTGCATCTCTAGTAATAATAATAATAATAATATTTAAGTTAGTTAAAAATTATATGCTAAATGATATACTAAAATTGCTATCCTCTGTGTAAAGTTTAGTCAGTGGAATGATGCATTTGTATCCCTTCATGCTCTCTGACAGGATGTCTGTACGCCAGGAGAGATCAGTGCCGTCGTCCCGCCCAGAACAAGAGCGCACTTGATTATCATGAGGAGAAAACGACTGCACTCTTATCAAAGCTGAACACATCTGGAGATCAGCATGGGCCTAATGTTCATCTGCAGGCCATCAAGAGAGCAAGAGAGATGAACGGCAGATCATATCTGATGGACAGATTACAGATGAAGACAGTCGTGGGAGTTTAAGTCAGATATCAGTCCTGCCTCTTACACAATGAATTTCTATTAACTCAGCAAAACTGAAAATTATCTACAAATTACAAGATCAGATGATGATATTCGGTTTCATGGATTGAAACATCCTTTGCACTTTAATATGGCATATCAATATTGTTTTTATTAAATCTGAGATATTATGAAAACAAAATTGATTAAAAACATTATTATTATTAAATAGTTGGAGGCTAATTTGTGATGTTTGATGCATTTCTGCATCAAACCATTAAGAAACGCTAAACTAAATAGAAGTGTCCCACTCAGATGCAATAAAACAGCAAAATAAGAGGTTTTATTCTAGATTTGCGCAGTTATAAATCACCTACAGCTTCTGGAGAAGACAAAGGCATTTTACTGCGCTTGGGTGTAATACCGTTCCAGGCTCTTCCTGTCAACATTATGCAGAGCTGTGCAACCTTGAACAATTTCCCAGCATCCCATATGAGACTGCAAGCAATTAAAACGATACCATCTTCATAGCCTCATAACCAATAAATAAAGTAACAGCACTGTTTTGTGTTAAGTTCACTAATATCTGAGGGGGTTCAGGAACGGGAGAGAGAGGCACATCAACACCTTGCCAAGAATTGGGGTTGTCCTAAGTTAAGCGTCTGTATTTAATAAAGAGAGAAAATAATTACTACATTAATTAAAGATAAAGAAATAACAATTGAAAAACAAATATAATAATAATAATAATAATAATAATAATAATAAAAATAAAAAGGCACAATTAAAAAGCACATCATTTGATAACACTGTTAAATGTAATCCCAAAATGTATATAGGTTTGTTAGATTTTTCATATTGTATATTATAATGTCTTGATTCATAAATTAACAGATTTTTAGCTTTTAGTGCTTTAATTTATTTAGACAATAATGATATGACTAATATAATAATATAATATAATATATAATAAAATATAATTAATATAATATAATTAATATAATATAATATATCTGCTTATGCTAAATATTTTATATTTATTATAATATATGCACAATATAAATTACATATTATAATCTTAATGTCTCCCTTAGAAATCCATTAAAATCAGGGAATATCACTGGAGTATTTGCGTACTGATTTGTGATTTGTTGTCTTGCAAGCACTGGTATTTCCTACAGGAAATGCAAATACAGTACATTTTTAATGTCTAAAATGTCATAAATATTGTGCTACATGTTCAAAACTAATCAAGGTCTCATCAACAGACAAAAGGAAAAGGACAAAAAAAATCCTCAAATTAACGAATCACACTTTCCATACGAACAGAATGACATCAAACTTGACTGACAGCTGGAGAAATGAGCGGTTCTGAGTTATGACTGGGTTGTGCGAATAAACTTATGACATATTCATACCCATCTCTTTAATACTTAATCGGCTCAGTTGAAATACTCAACACTACATCAAAATCTGCCTTCAGAGTTTTCAACCAAAATTAAAACAAAGACTACATCAAATGCATTGTGTGGCCTAAAGCATATCAGAAGCGGAAGGAAATGCTTCAGGTGCGAGACAGGCAGATACTTTATGATTTATGAGGATGTTGAATTTTATAGTTTGTCTCTGTAAGTGTATGTGACTCGCCTCTTCGGGCTAAAATGGCAGAGAGTTGCCTACAGGAAGAGCTGCCCGCCTGATTTATGCGGCGCTGGGGTATATGAGCAGCGTTACGGCAGCATGACACACACACACACACACACAGGTGATTCCTGCTCAAGAACCCAAAAACGTGCTAGTGAAACTTTCTTGGATCATGACCATCGTGTCTCCAAAATTCACACAAGTAAAAGCAGGTTACAAACTGGTTCAAAAGAACTCTGTGTAAACAACCCTTTAGCAAACTCTATCAAACTCTATTGGAATAAGCTGTTCATCAAGTCCACTGTGTGCTTCACATGAAGACAGCTAGTTGTGTGTTTTTGCTGCTTATGAACGAATGTTCAAAATCAGTGCCCACTTTGTTTATGATGCTGAAAAGGTAGATGCTTAAAAACTCAGGAACATACTCAATCCTCACACTGCATCAAGTGAAAGAGGGGAAAATAAAATCTCTTGCTCTTACCATAGACTTGGTGAAGGGTCGTGCAAAGGTGAAGAGCAGGGTCATGAGCCACCAGCTGCGGTGGATGGAGGTGTACATCATATTCCCAGGATGCAGTGCGTTACAGGTGACGCCGTAGGGTGACATGCGGCGGTGCAGCTCGTTGGAGAAGAGGATGTTGCAGAGTTTGGCACGGTTGTAGGCCAGCATTGACCAGTACTCCTTCTGCGGAGGTGAAAGCAGGTTCAGGTCCACCTTCCCACACGTGTCCACCAGATCAGTGAACCTTCAGAAACAAGAATGAGCAGTACTTATAAAAAAGACACTTAAAAGTATTGGGAGACACCTGTTGAATAATGAACTCAGGTGTTTCAGTCAGACCCATTGCCACAGGTGTATAAAATCAAGCACCTAGCCATGCCGTCTGCATTTACAAACATCTGTGCAAAAACTGGGTCGTTCTGAAGAGCTCAGTGAATTTAAGCGTGATACTGTGATTGGATGCCAGCTGTGCAGTAAGTCAGTTTGTGAAGTTTCATCCCTGCTAGATATTCCACGCTCAACTGTAAGTGGTGTTATTGGAAAGTGGAAGAGTTTTGGAACAGCAGCAACTCAGCCACGAAGCAGAAGACCACGTAAAGTCACGGAGCGAACCGGAGGCGTGTAAAAGTTGCCAATGCTCTGCTGATTCCAAGGGGTCTAGCCCAACCCCTGAAGAACAGCCCTTGCCATTATCCCTTCTCCACCAAACCTTACACCCATCAGACTGCCAAACAGAGATGCGTGATTCGTCCCTCCACAGTCCCAAACTTCCACTGGCATTAATATCACCACAGAAACTGTGCGGCGGGATCTTCGTGGATTGGGTTTCTATGGTCGAGCAGCTGCATGCACGCCTCACATCACCAAGTACAATGCCAAGCATCAGATGCAGAGGTGTAAAGCACGCCGCCACTGGACTGTGGAGTGACGAATCATACTTCTCTGTTTGGCAGTCTGATGTGCGAGTCTGGGTTTGGCGGTTGCCAGGAGAACGTTACCTGCCTGACTGCATTGTGCCAACTGTAAAGACCAAAGGAGGGATAATGGTATGGCGCTGTTTTTCAGGGGTTGGGTTAGGCTCCTTACTTCCAGAGAAGGGAAACCTTAGGCCCTGTTTACACCTGGTATTAAGATGCATTTTGGCCGATCGGATTACAAGTGGACGACACTAAATACAGGTGTAAACGGGGTCTAAAACATTTTGAGCTTGTCCACTTTCGACCACTTCCAGAGGTAGTGGAAAACGCATTTGACCGGATTGCTTTTTTTACCGTAAATGCTTGTGTGGTTGAATGCATTCAAACAGCCACAAAAGACTGCTAAATATTATGGGAAGCACGCTAGCCAGACGGGATTTAAACTTTGTCGGCTGAAGACCCAAGTTTGGTTTGAAGATGAAAAAAACGTACCAAGCACAATGTTCTGACACCATTCCTGATTTCTAACAAACACTCCCAACGTGCAGCTGGTCTTGTGGCTGTCAGAGCAGAAACGAAAGCTGCTGCTCTCTGTGTGCTTTTCCGTCTCCGGGCGTGTTCATATGTAAATTGCGCAAGCTTATTTTGTCCATTAGATTGAAAGACCTGAAAAGGCCCATACATCTACCTGCCCATAGACCCTCCCCTCGAAGAAATCAGGACAGAAGTGGTTGAAAGTGGACAAAAGAGACGGATTAAAACACCAGTTATAAACGGGAATGTGTCTCCCTCGTCTACTTGTGATCCATTTGACCAAAACGCATCTTAATACCAGGTGTAAACAGGGCCTTATTGCTTCAGCATAGCAAGACATTTTGGACAATGCATTGTGGGAACAGTTTGAGGAAGGCTCTTTTCTATCCCAGCATGAATGCGCACCAGGGCACAAAGCAAGGTCCATCAGGACATGGTTGGATGAGTTGACCTCAACCCCATCCAACACCTTTGGGATGAACTGGAACAGAGATTGCGAGCCAGGCCTTCTCAAAAATCAGTGCCTGACCTCAATAAATGCTGTGGATGAATGGGAAAAAATTCCCAAAGAAACACTCCAAAATCTTTTGGAAAGCCTTCCCAGAAGAGTTGAAGCTGTTATAGCTGGAAAGGGGGATCATATTAATGTATTTATAATGAGATGTCATTACAGTCCCTGTATGTGCAATGGTCAGGTGTCCCAAAACTTTTGTCCATATAGTGTATTTTGAGAAATGTCTCTTTGACTACTTTTGTGTTTTGTCTTGTTTTTTATTGTTTTCCTTTGCATCTTGATTTTATTGTTTTGCAACTTGATTAGTTTTGTTTTGTTGTGTTTTGTTTTCAAATATTTGACGTTTTATTTAGTTTCACTTGTTTTGTTCTGTGTGTGTCTTTTGTGTCTTGCATTATGTGTCTTGTTTTGTTTCTTCTGTTTCTTCTTTGTTTTTTCTGCTTTCTTCAGCATTCTTCAAAATATAATTTTTCATGTTCCACAGAAGAAAGACACTGTTAATACAGGCTTGGAATGACAAGAACGGAAATAAATGAAAACATAAAAAATAATGAATTTAAAAGGCCAATATTGAACAAATAGACAAGAACTGATTTCACGTTGACTAAAGTTGCGGGAATAACCTCCAGAATGTGAGCCGATGGAGAAATGAACTAAATGAGCTTTGGCAGGCCAGGTCTGGCTTAATGCAAATCAAAGCTACGACATGACGTTCTTTAATTGGCTCTGACTAAGCTGTTAAATGCCAGATGTTTGACAAGGCCCCTGAACACAAGGCGCTGTATTTTCTGGATGTGTCCTTGTGTGTGTGTAAACAACAGTCCCAAGAAACTGCCGTGAAATGAATTGTCCCTCCCCTAGTGCGGATCAGAGTGTGTTCTGCGCCCGCAATCGCATTCAGTGTTTACCTCTTAATTATGTGCTTTACATAACAACCAATCAAAACGTCACATTCACTGTATGACAAGCTCAGTGCGGCCCGTGTTGCTGTTTGACACGTTACATCTCTGCTTGGGTAAACGACAACATCTGTGGGCATCGCGTCGCTACAAATACTAAAGGTGTGAACTGTGGGAGTGGGAATCTAGTTAATTAAAGGAATAGCTCACCCAAACATGTTTCTTTCCCAAAAAATGAAATGACCAGAGTCTGTCAAGCTCTGATCCATGCATAATAAATAATGTTTCATTATTTCATTTTATTTTATTTACTTTTTTTATGAGCACAACACCACGCATCTCTATTAAATTTCAAGTGCTGTGACACTGAACACTATTTAAAGTGTCCCTATTATGTTTATTTGGATATTTCCTTTCATGCAGTGTAATAGAGCTGTTTGTGAACGTAAAAGGTCTGCGAAGTTTCAAAGATCAAAGTGCATGTCAAATAAAGTGATTGTCTCCCAAAAGAAAGAATCGATTCTGAAGTGCCTGAAACAAATTGTCAGTAATTCCAGTCTCACTTCCTGCTGAATCTACGTAGGTTTGTAACAAATTTGCATAATGCCAGTCTAAGATCTTCATTGGCTGCCCTTGAACAATGTCTACTTTGACCCTCAAACACTGTAGCTGTAGCTGAGTTTCGTTCGAGTTGTTCATGTTGAGAAGACGCTGTTTTCTGCTGCCAAATCCGATGTCATAGTTACTGTTCGTATCACTGTGTATCAAGCGCTGAGGAAAAGTTGAAATTCAGATATGCTAATGGCCGTTTGGTTTCCGACATGAGCTGTAAGCGGGTGACCAATCACAACAGACTGGGCCATCTGACCAATCAGAGCAGACCAATCACAACAGACTGGGCCACCTGACCAATCAGAGCAGAGTAGACCAATCACAACAGACTGGGCCACCTGACCAATCAGAGCAGAGTAGACCAATCACAACAGACTGGGCCATCTGACCAATCAGAGCAGAGTAGACCAATCACAACAGACTGGGCCATCTGACCAATCAGAGCAGACCAATCACAACAGACTGGGCCACCTGACAAATCAGAGCAGAGTAGACCAATCACAACAGACCTGGCCACCTGACCAATCAGAGCAGAGTAGACCAATCACAACAGACTGGGCCACCTGACCAATCAGAGCAGAGTAGACCAATCACAACAGACTGGGCCATCTGACCAATCAGAGCAGAGTAGACCAATCACAACAGACTGGGCCATCTGACCAATCAGAGCAGACCAATCACAACAGACTGGGCCACCTGACAAATCAGAGCAGAGTAGACCAATCACAACAGACCTGGCCACCTGACCAATCAGAGCAGAGTAGACCAATCACAACAGACTGGGCCACCTGACCAATCAGAGCAGAGTAGACCAATCACAACAGACTGGGCCATCTGACCAATCAGAGCAGAGTAGACCAATCACAACAGACTGGGCCATCTGACCAATCAGAGCAGACCAATCACAACAGACTGGGCCACCTGACAAATCAGAGCAGAGTAGACCAATTACAACAGACCTGGCCACCTGACCAATCAGAGCAGAGTAGACCAATCACAACAGACTGGGCCATCTGACCAATCAGAGCAGAGTAGACCAATCACAACAGACTGGGCCATCTGACCAATCAGAGCAGACCAATCACAACAGACTGGGCCATCTGACCAATCAGAGCAGAGTAGACCAATCACAACAGACTGGGCCATCTGACCAATCAGAGCAGAGTAGACCAATCACAACAGACTGGGCCATCTGACCAATCAGAGCAGAGTAGACCAATCACAACAGACTGGGGCGTCTGACCAATCAGAGCAGAGTAGACCAATCACAACAGACTGGGCCATCTGACCAATCAGAGCAGAGTAGACCAATCACAACAGACTGGGGCGTCTGACCAATCAGAGCAGAGTAGACCAATCACAACAGACTGGGCCACCTGACCAATCAGAGCAGAGTAGACCAAACACAACAGACTGGGGCGTCTGACCAATCAGAGTAGACAAATCACATCAGACTGGGTCATCTGACCAATCAGAGCAGAGTAGACCAATCACATCAGACTGTGTCATCTGACCAATCAGAGCAGAGTAGACCAATCACAACAGACTGGGCTGCCTGACCAATCAGAGCGAATGAGTCCTTGATCGAACCGTTTCAGACAAATGTAATGAGAAAACGAGAGTGTTTTTGGACCTTGGATGCATGTAAACCTGTTGTAGGAGACCTGCTAAGCAAAATCAGGAACCTTTAAAAAAGCATAATAAGGGCACTTTAAAACTCATGTTATGTTCCATGGAAGAAAGAAAATCAGGTTTGGAACGACATGAGAATGAGTATGACAATGTTTTTTCATTAGTATTTTTGGCTGAACTACCCCTATCAGTTTAGCGGTTATACATCCATCCCCACTATCCCTTTGCACATGTTGACTTTGTCATCTTACAGCCGGGATAATCCATACGGTCTTCCCAGTAGAGGCATTCTGGGCTGGAAATAGTCTATTTTCAGAGCAGAGGTATGAAAAGGTCAGGTCAGGCTGGTATTTAATGACTGCAGTATCCTGCTTTAAAGAGACTGAAGTATAAAGGCGTGAGTCTGGTTTGAGTTTTCAGAGGTGAGTTTCCCATCCACGCTATCAGTGTGCTCTTGTTTGGAGTCGGGAGGCAAATGCCAGCACCTATCTGTCCTGTCACTTAAGCCCCAGTGCTACAGCGCAGATAAACGTCCCCGTTCACTCCATTTTATTTTGCCACCCTCAATTTCCCCCAACCCCTCATTCTTTCTTTCCCTCTCCGAGCTGCTTTCAGTCGCTCGTGCAGCGGTGTCAAGGTTTAACGGCTCTTGCGGCTTTGGGAAACATAATCTCTTCCTGGGTCAGAGGTCAGATGGTGAGCTCAGAAGGCCACATATTAAAGGCAGTGGAACTGATAGAGATGAGGAGGTAAGGATCAAAAATTATCAGGTGTAGTAGAGAAAGGGAAATAAACTGTTAAAGTTAAATGGAGGAGTTACTGCGATTACAAGTAAGTGATTTTACTGTTGGGGAGAGCGAATTGAGATTGTGTAGCATTCTGTTCAGTCGATGACACATGGGGCTTGTTAATCTAATGGACCCTCACTCTCAGAGTAGAAAATGTTCTTCAAAGCGCTTTTTATTTAATAGTCATGTTACAGGAACCGTAGGCTCTCTCTCTTTTTGCATACTATCTGTACTGCACTTATAGTACACGCATTGTTTCCCTCTGCAATTGTCATATCCAACATAAATAGTATAAATCAATCTGGAGAAAAATGAGCGACTGTTGGGTGAAGCAACAAATGAAAGTACATGGATGATTTTCCATGAATGGTTCAGAGACGAAATGAAGCACTGATGGGAAATATTTCAATGTCTCACCTGTGAGACTCTGAGGAAACCACCACCACCCGAGACGGAGCGGAGTGCTGCAGGACGTCCTGCAGGAGCTGAACCAAGTAGAAGTGACCAAGATGGCAGATCTGAAAGGTGGACTCCAGCCCGTCCTCCGTTAAACTCCAGGGCTGCGTGCAGACGGCTGCGTTACACACCAGGATGTGCAGCGGCCTTCAGAGAGAGAGAGAATAAAGTCAAACTCATTGAGTGAAAGGAACACATTCTTGCCAACAATAATTGTGTAAGTAAAAGCAAAACCACAGAACCAAAATAAAAACACCAAACTAAAACAAACCAAAAGAAAACCATAAACCACACCAAAACAAAAACAAAAAAATAAAACCAAAACAAAACAAAACCAATCAACACCAAAACAAAAAACAAACTAAATCAAAACAACAAACAACATCAAAGAAATAACTAAACAATAAAACTAAACCAAAACAAAAACAAAAACAAACTAAAGCAAAACCTTAAACAATACTAAAACAAAACAAAAAAATCCTAAACTAAACCAACTAAAAATAAACAAAACCACACCAAAACAAAAATTAAACAATAAAACAAAAAAACTAAAACAAACCATAAACAACACCAAAAGAAAACCACAAACACCAAAACAAAAACAAAACAAAAAAGACAAAACAAAAACAAACTAAACCAACTAAAACTAAACAAAACTATAAACAAAACAAAACCATAAACAACACCAAAAGAAAACCATAAATAACACCAAACCAAAACAATACAACCAAAACAAACCAAAGGAAATCATAAACAACACCAAAACAAAAAACAAACTAAATCAAAACAATAAAAACAAAACAAAACAATAAAACAAAAACTAAACAAAAACAAACTAAAGCAAAACCATAAACACAAACAAAACAAAACAAAACAAAACCGTAAAAATAAAAGCAAAACAATAAAACCTAAAAAACTAAAGCTAAAACAAAACCATACACAACACCAAAATAACAAACAAAAAACTAAAATTAAAACAAAACAAAAAACACAAAACCAAAACTCAAACAGAACAAACCATAAACACCACCAAAACAAAACCCCAAAAACAAAACTGAACTACAAAAACCTCCCAAACAAAAACAAGTACAGATTAAACCAAAACCATCGTCAATGGATTCAGGGATTGAGGGGAGTTTCAAACACTCAAACACATGCGCTCAAGTCTATCCCAAGGTCAGTGTGGGCAGACGGGCGTCCATCCATCAGCGTGAGTAAGGACAGATTTCTGGAAAGTCCAGGCAAGATCTTTTTCTTTGACAGAGTCGCTCCAGTGGTCCCGAAACCACGGCCATACAGCAGAATAATCTGAATCCACCCCACCAATTTTTAATTTCTTCCATTAGAATTAATTACGAAGCCCACAGGCAATTTGTGTACTTCATATTTAATACTGCCTGCACTATTAATTAAAAACTGGTTGCTGGAAAATTAATGGAGGAATTGTTATGCCCCTGCTTTAATGAGTCTTCTCTATGACATTAAAAAAAGTACACTTCACATTTCCCTTCAGGTTCTATGTGGAAAGCAGCGTGCATCAGTGGAAACGCACGGGATCATGGGAAATGTGTGGAGGCCACGGTTACACGTGCTTCATTAGAAACACGCAGCGAAACAAACACTGAACAGCACATGTTCTAGTTGCAACTGACCTTTAGAAGACCAAAGAACAAGCAAAATAAGGGTTTTCCTTGAGCCTGATTATGGTACATCTAGCTTTACATCTGGAATACAACATGACATGAAAATAAGACTCAATGCTCCAACAGGATTACATTTAATAAAAAAAAACATAATATAAGCAGTTTATAATAACATAATATAATATAATATAATATAATGAATATAATATAATATAATGAATATAATATAATGAATAATATAATATAATATAATATAATGAATATAATACAATATAATATAATGAACATAATATAATATAATGAATATAATATAATATACTATAATATACTATAATATAATTAATATAATATAATTAATATAATATAATGAATATAATATATTATAAAATGAATATAATATAATGAATATAATACAATGAACATAATATAATATAATGAATATACTATAATATCCTATAATATAATTCATATAATATAATGAATATAAAATAACAATATAATACAATTAATATAATATAATGAATTTAATATAATGAACATAATATAATATAATGAATTTAATATAATGAACATAATATAATATAATGAATATAATATAATATACTATAATATAATGAATATAATATAATATAATGAACATAATATAATATAATATAATAAAATAATGTACACCCAAGGTGGTAATGCGGACGCGATATCATACAGTGGGGAGTATTTGATACACTGCCGATTTTGCAGGTTTTCCTACTTACAAAGCATGTAGAAGTCTGTAATTTTTATCATAGATACTCTTCAACTGTGAGAGACGGAATCTAAAACAAAAATCCAAAAAAAATCACATTGTATAATTTTTAAATAATTAATTTGCATTTTATTGCATAAGTATTTGATCACCTACCAACCAGTAAGAATTCTGGCTCTCACAGACCTGTTAGTTTTTCTTTAAGAAGCCCTCCTGTTCTCCACTCATTACCTGTATTAACTGCACCTGTTTGAACTCGTTACCTGTATAAAAGACACATGTCCACACACTCAATCAAACAGACTCCAACCTCTCCACAATGGCCAAGACCAGAGAGCTGTGTAAGGACATCAGGGATAAAATTGTAGACCTGCACAAGGCTGGGATGGGCTACAGGACAATAGGCAAGCAGCTTGGTGAGAAGGCAACAACTGTTGGCGCAGTTATTAGAAAATGGAAGAAGTTCAAGATGACGATCAATCTCCCTCGGTATGGGGCACCATGCAAGATCTCACCTCGTGGGGCAACAATGATCATGAGGAAGGTGAGGGATCAGCCCAGAACTACACAGCAGGACCTGGTCAATGACCTGAAGAGAGCTGGGACCACAGTCTCAAAGAAAACCATTAGTAACACACTACACCGTCATGGATTAAAAATCCTGCAGCGCACGCAAGGTCCCCCTGCTCAGGCCAGCGTCTCATGTCCAGGCCCGTCTGAAGTTTGCCAATGACCATCTGGATGATCCAGAGGAGGAATGGGAGAAGGTCATGTGGTCTGATGAGACAAAAATAGAGTGTTTTGGTCTAAACTCCACTCGCCGTGTTTGGAGGAAGAAGAAGGATGAGTACAACCCCAAGAACACCATCCCAACCGTGAAGCATGGATGTGGAAACATCATTCTTTGGGGATGCTTTTCTGCAAAGGGGACAGGACGACTGCATCGTATTGAGGGGAGGATGGATGGGGCCATGTATCGCGAGATCTTGGCCAACAACCTCCTTCCCTCAGTAAGAGCATTGAAGATGGGTCGTGGCTGGGTCTTCCAGCATGACAACGACCCGAAACACACAGCCAGGGCAACTATGGAGTGGCTCCGTAAGAAGCATCTCAAGGTCCTGGAGTGGCCTAGCCAGTCTCCAGACCTGAACCCAATAGAAAATCTTTGGAGGGAGCTGAAAGTCCGTATTGCCCAGCGACAGCCCCGAAACCTGAAGGATCTGGAGAAGGTCTGTATGGAGGAGTGGGCCAAAATCCCTGCTGCAGTGTGTGCAAACCTGGTCAAGAACTACAGGAAACGTATGATCTCTGTAATTGCAAACAAAGGTTTCTGTACCAAAGATTAAGTTCTGCTTTTCTGATGTATCAAATACTTATGTCATGCAATAAAATGCAAATTAATTATTTAAAAATCATACAATGTGATTTTCTGGATTTTTGTTTTAGATTCCGTCTCTCACAGTTGAAGAGTACCTATGATAAAAATTACAGACTTCTACATGCTTTGTAAGTGGGCAAACCTGCACAATCGGCAGTGTATCAAATACTTGTTCTCCCCACTGTATGTATTCATATAACATATGAATAAAAATGGTAAAACAAAAAATATATAATGAAAATAAATATGTAATACATTTTATAATATTTTATTTAACCCTTTTCAATATATTTAAATATCTTTCATATTTTTAATCTTTTTATTTGTATGGGTTTTTATATAATATAATATAAATTTAACGTATATTTAATAATATTACACATATACAGTGGATATAAAAAGTCTACACATCCCTATTAAAACAGCTGGTTTTTGTATTGTAAAAAAATAAAGATAAATCATATCAGAACTTTTGCACCTTTCATGTAAAAAAAATTACAACCTATGCAATGCCACTGAAAACCAAAGTGACATTTTAGAGAAAAAAAAAACTTGGAACAACTGCATAAGTGTGCATCCCCTGAACTAATACTTGAAGCACCCTTTGATTTTATTTCAACACTCTGTTTGAAAGGAGTCTATCAGCTTGGCACATCTTGACTTGGGAATATTTTCCCACTCTTCCTAGCAAAAACGTTCCAGATCTGTTAAATTATGAGGGTGTCTCATGTACACACACTTCAGTTCCCCCACAGGTTTACTATAGGATTCAGGTCTGGGCCATTCAAAAACATTCATCTCTCTTTGCTGAAGCTATTCTTTTTGTTGATTTAGATGTGTTTTTCAATTATTGTCATGCTGAAAGGTGAAAGTTCTCTTGATTTTCAGCTTTCTATCAGATGCCAGAAGGTTCTGTGCTAAAAACTGACTGACACTTGGACCACCGTCACTAAAGACCCCGTTCCAGCTGAAGAAAAGCACATGCTTCACTGTGGGTATGCTGTTCTTCTGCTGAGGTGCTGTTGCTCCAAACACACCTTTTACAACTTTGGCCAAAATGTTCAATCTTGTTCTAGCACATTCGTCCACATTTTGGCCAAATTCATATTGAACTACTTAATTGGCTTCATTTCATTTACAGGTTAAACTGCAAATGGACCAAACGTCTAAAATGCAAAGAATTCACTGTATGCCTGATCAGACTTGGGCAAACATCATCTCTCACAATAAAACACATCCAAACGCTCGGCACACATCAGGTTTGCCCAAAGGGCACCAAGATGCTCCGAGACCCAAGAGAGCCGTTGACCTCCCGCTGGAGAACACGACCCGCTGGAAACATCTGCGGAGGAAACAGATCTACTCTCCACATCTGACTGACAATCTCACAGTCATGGGCACAGAGCCTGGCACACACACACTCTCACACACATACAGATCTCTCTGGGACTTAATGAAGCGTGGACTCAAAAAGAGGGAGTGATTGTACCTGCGAGAGAACACCATTAAACTTTATGACTTTCACGCTTGTGTTTGAAAGCGTGTAATGGAAGAGGAACATGTCTGTGATCGCTCGTGAGCAGCAGATAACGGATCCCATGGGCGCTGAGCAATAGACACCGGTATCACCCACCAGGAACACCCAAACGTACGGACACCCGACACTTCAAGGGACGCTCATTCCTTAACATCAAACTCATCATTTGTTTAAATAAATCAAATGATTGTGCTATCCAAACTATGATGGATTATATGATTAGTTGCTTTTTATTATTTGTATTTGATCCATTTTTTGCCTATTTTATCTTTGACCAGGCAAAATATATCTCTACTTGCACAATTTTGTGGTATCATTTATGTCCATT
Organism: Coreius guichenoti; assembly: GCA_039654105.1. Lineage (NCBI taxonomy): Eukaryota > Metazoa > Chordata > Actinopteri > Cypriniformes > Gobionidae > Coreius > Coreius guichenoti. The sequence goes on from CM077191.1 coordinate 29,982,371, forward strand.
ATGGCAGTGGTTTTTAACCGGTGGGTTGTAATGCTAAACGCAGATATATTATTAGCTACACTTTTGCTAGTTGGACCCCCTTTTGCATTCAAGAAACCAGTTTGAGATGATTTGAGCGTTGTGACATGGGGTTATCCTGCTGGAAGTAGCCATCAGAAGATGGGTACACTCTGGTCATAAAGGGATGGACATGGTCAGCGACAATACTCATGCAGGCTTTGGTGTTTAAACAATGCTCCATTGGTACTAAGGTGCCCAAAGTGTGCCAAGAAAATATCCTCCACACCATTACACCAGCAGCAGCCGAACCGCTGATACAAGACAGGATGGCTCCATGCTTTCATGTTGGTTACACCAAATTCAGACCCTACCATCTGAATGTCACAGCAGAAATTGAGACTCATCAGACCAGGCAAAGTTTTTCCAATCTTCTATTGTCCAATTTTGGTGATCCCATGCGAATTTTACATTTACATTTAATTACTTAGCAAACACTTTTATCCAAAAGGACTTACAAATGAGGAGAGCAATAGAAGCAATCAAACCAACAATAGGGCAACAATATGTAAGTGCTGTGACAAGTCCCAGTTAGTCTAGTACAGTACACATAGCAAGTTTTTTTTCTAATAAATAAATAAATAGAATAGAAATAGAATAGTAAGTGTTAGCATTAATAGGTCAATCATTGACGAAAAAGATGCGTCTTTAGCTGTTTCTTGAAAATGGCTAAAGACTCAGCAGCTCGGGTTGAGTTTGGCAGGTCATTCCTCCAGCAGAGAACAGTCCAGGTAAAGGTCAGTGAAAGTGATTTTGTGCCTTTTTGGGATGGCAAAACAAGGCTCTGTTCACTTGCAGAACACAAGCTTCTGGACGGCACATAAGGGGGGTGCAGAGCCAGTGGTCATTCTGTAGGCAAACATAAGTGCCTTGAATTTGATGCGAGCGTCAACTAGCAACCAGTGCAAATTGATGAAGAGAGGTGTGACGTGCGCTCGCTTCGGTTCATTAAAGACCACCCTCGCTGCGGCATTCTGGATCAGTTGCAGAGGTTTGACAGTTCATGCTGGAAGGCCTGCCAAGAGCGCATTACAATAGTCCAGTCTGGATAGAGCAAGAGCTTGGACAAAGAGTTGTGTAGCATGATCCGATAGAAAGGGCTTGATCCTCCTAATGTTGTATAAGGCAAATCTGCAGGACCGGGCCGTTCTAGCAATGTGGTCTGTGAAGTTTAACTGATCATCCATCACAACTCCACGGTTCTTGGCTGTCCTGGAAGGAGTTATGGTTGACAAACCTAGCTGAATGGAGAAGGCAGAGACCACAAGAAGTCTTTGCAGGGTTGAGTTGAAGGCGATGGTCCTTCATCCAGCAAGAAATGTCTGTCAAGTAGGCTGAGATGCGAGCAGCTACCGTCGGATCCTCTGGTTGGAATGAGAGGCAGAGTTGAGTGTCATCAGCATAGCAGTGATAGGAAAAGCCATGTTTCTGAATGACAGATCCATGTGATGACATGTAGATGGAGAAGAGAAGCAGTCCCAGCACTGAGCCCTGAGGCACTCCAGTAGCAAGATGTTACGAAATAGACACCTTGTCACTCCACGACACCCTGAAGGACCTACCTGAGAGATAAGACTTGAACAACTGGAGTGCAGTTCCTGAGATGCCTTTCGTCCTGAGGGTTGACAGGAGGATCTGGTGGATAACTGTGTCAAAGACAGCAGACAGATCCAGCATGAGTACTGAGGATCTGGAAGCTGCTCTTGCCGGTCTCAGAGCTTCAATAACAGACAGCAGGGCAGTCTCAGTTGAGTGGCCACTTTTGAAACCAGACTGGTTATTGTCCAGGAGGCTGTTCTGTGCAAGAAAGGTAGAGACTTGGTTGAACACGACTGGCTCAAGTGTCTTAGCAATGAATAGAAGAAGGGATACCGGTGCTGGATTTAGAGTGGGTTTCTTAAGCAGTGGGGTTATCCAAGCCTGCTTGAATGCTGTTGGAAAAGTGCCAGTGTGAAGAGACGTGTTGATAATGTGAGTGAGTGCAGGTACAAATGAAGAAGAAATGGCTTGAAGGAGATAAGTGGGGAAAAGATCAAGCGGACAGGTAGTAGGGTGATTGGAAAGGATGAGTTTGGAGACTTCTGTCTCTGTGAGCAGAGAGGAGGGTAGAGTGTGTGTGTTGGTTTTATTTATGAAGAACGTGGCCAAGACATCAGCTGTTAAGCGTTGATGAAGGAGGGGGAGGAGGAGGAGAAGAGAAGGAAAAGGTTTTGAAAAATGTGCAAGAATCAAAGGAATTGTCAATTTTGTTTTTGTAGTATGACGTTTTAGCAGTGGAGACATTGGCAGAAAAGGAAGAGAGGAGTGACTGATACAAACTAAGGTCAGTGGGATCTTTCGATTTGCACCACTTCCTCTCTGCAGCCCTGAGTTTACAACAATGCTCGTGGAGAACACTGGCCACGTTATTGTAGCCTCAGTTTCCTGTTCTTATCTAACAGGAGCGGCACCCGGTGTGGTCTTCTGCTCCTGTAGCCCTTCTGCTTCAAGGTTCAACGTGTTATGCATTCAGAGATGCTGATAGATTGCCTTCCTATCAGCTCGAACCATTCTCCTCTGACATCTTGCAACAAGTAGTTTTTGCCCATATTTTTTCTCTTTCCTGGACCATTCTCTGTAAACCCTAGAGATGGTTATGTGTGAAAATCCCAACAGATCAGCAGTTTTTGAAATAACTAGACCATCTGGCACCATCAAAAATCTCTGTTCTTTCCCATTCTGAAGCTCAGTGTGAACTTGCCTTGACCATGTCTACATGCCTAAATGCAGAGAGTTGCTGCCATGTGATTAGCTGATCACATATTTGCATTAACGAGCAGTTGAACAGGTGTAAATAATAAACCTAATTAGTAATATATAAAAAAATAAAAAACAAAACTGTAAACAAAAAAATTTAATTAAAAAAATGTATGAAAATATTATATTAAAGTACAACTGACATTAAATAGCCTTGCCACGTAATAAAAAGGTCTGATATAATTATCAAATATCTAAATTTCATGGTGATGGATTGGATGGATGGATGGGCTAACAAACAACTCCTGGACCAGTAAACCAAGCATCAATTACCAATAAATCACATAGCAACCACCCATGAAAAAACTAGCAACCACGTAGCAACACTCTAGCACTGTGTTAGCAAGTTTTATGCAGACCACAAGTACACACATATTTTCTTCAGAAAAACAAACAAAAAGAACATCAAGCTCTCCAGTTGAGAGCCAAAAACAACAACAGATAGTGGCCCCTGATGATGCAATGGAGATATTTTAAGATATCGTATAGCTCTTCGTAGGAAGGAAATTTTTTTTAAACAAAATCTCTCTCTCCTAAAATGTAATTTCTCTAGTCGATTTGCAAATGGGCCTCTGTGGGAAGCAGCGTTGTTGTTTGCATGATAATCCTACTGTTGTGCCCTATGATTTAACAACTGCGGCTCGCACACACTCATTCTGAGATGCCCCCCACCAGGCGTGTCTTCATAAGCAAAAAGCTAACAAATGGTTTTAATAGCTTAGCCCACATAATGTAAAAACTCCCTTTAAACTTATTAATGCGATCAGGGGGGTCTTCCACAAATGTGCAATTTACGTGTCAGGGCGAGCGGGGGTGGTAACGACCGAACGGGGAGGAATAACGCTCCATACTTACTTTAAAGAACCCCCAGGGCACGACCTTTGACCTGAGAATAATCTCTGCCCATAAAAGAATGATTGCTTTTGTCTCCCTCCACTCCGACTGGCCGTCATTAAGGGGCTGCATTTATGGGCCGCCGCGAAAATGTGTGGCTAACAGAGAGATGCTTTAAAATAGACAGACACACATAAACGGCACCCACAAACATGCGGTCATTAGCAAAGCCACGACGGATAGGAATAATTCTGTAGAGACACATATAACACACACACACAGACTATCCTCACAGCGCTAAGATTTCATAGGCAATGAGATGTTAAATATAAATGATGTACATCTATGGATCTCTTTGTTATGAAGCCTTTTTTCCTCGCATACACTCTTAAAAATAAAGGTTCTTTATTTTCATTGATGGTTGCATGAAGAACCTTTAGCATCCGAGGAATCTTTCAATTTCACAAAAGGTTCTTAATAGTGGAAAAGGGTTTCTTAAGATTATTAAAATGTTCTTCACACAAAGAACAAAAAATGTTCTTTTAAGAACTGATCACAATTTTTTTGACCAATCAGAGCAGAGTAGACCAATCAACAGACTGGGCAATCTGACCAATCAGAGCAGAGTAGACCAATCACAACAGACTGGGCCATCTGACCAATCAGAGAAGAGTAGACCAATCACAACAGACTGGGCCATCTGACCAATCAGAGCAGAGTAGACCAATCACAACAGACTGGGCCATCTGACCAATCAGAGCAGACCAATCACTACAGACTGGGTCATCTGACCAATCAGAGAAGAGTAGACCAATCACAACAGACTGGGCCATCTGGCCAATCAGAGCAGAGTAGATCAATCACAACAGACTGGGCCATCTGACCAATCAGAGCAGAGTAGACCAATCACAACAGACTGGGCCGGCTGACCAATCAGAGCAGAGTAGACCAATCACAACAGACTGGGCCATCTGACCAATCAGAGCAGACCAATCACAACAGACTGGCCCATCTGACCAATCAGAGAAGAGTATACCAATCACAACAGACTGGGCCATCTGACCAATCAGAGCAGAGTAGACCAATCACAACAGACTGGGCCATCTGACCAATCAGAGCAGAGTAGACCAATCACAACAGACTGGGCCATCTGACCAATCAGAGCAGAGTAGACCAATCACAACAGACTGGACCATCTGACCAATCAGAGTAGACCAATCACACAATATATATTTTGCAAAAGAAAATGTGATGTTGAGGACCATTAAAACACATCATCACAGTCTGTGAAAAGGGTCCATCGTAAGAGATTTCAAAACAAAATTAAGAGCTTTAAAATATCATAATAGGGGCACTTTAATTAAAAACAATTATAAACTTCCTCTAAAACACATTTTAATTAATTAAAAAATACATGGGAATATATGCTGTATATATTTTACATCTAGTCATAAAAGTTGAATTTAAAATATTTCTAAATTTAATAAAAATTATAGTTGTCTCAATTTATATAGTTATATATTGCCTATATTATTACGCAGAATTTGCCTTTTATGCTTGCATGAATATTTCATTGTTAGCTTATCAATGAACTGTTACTGCAATAAAGGATGTGATTTACCGTGGTGAGCTTGAGCGACACACAAGCAAGCATGCAAACTTTTCTCAGAGACTAAAATAATTGGTATATAACCAGTTTTGGTGAGAATATTTGCATTTTTTGTTGCATATCTGTGGCGCTTTATTGCATTGCTCTCGGTTTGAACACCTCGAGTCAGGAATTTGTCCACAAGCAATCAATACAAAGTGAAATGAAACATCATAGGCGATCAACTTCACTTCACAGCAGACTGAGTTAAACACTGCAGAACCTGATGAGAACAAAGGAATGATAAGTACATGGAAATATGTTTCTCGTGCCCACCTAAACATACTGAGGGTGAAGAACAAAGAGAACACGAGTGAGAGAAAAGGAAAATAAATGAGCGAGCGAGCGGGGCAATGCAGGGTGGGGGTTTACAAACGGCTACAAAAGAAAAGACAGGGTACAAAAAAAGTGGCGAAAGCAGCTGTGATTGAATTAAGCTCCAATGGCAGTAACTGTTACTGAGTGTGCCGGCAGACATCTCGACGGAAACAGAAACAGGGAGGCGTGGCGTGGTCTCACCAGCTGCCTGCTGCCATTCACACCTGAGCACCTCTCCATTCTGATGAGAATTAATCTACTCCACCTCCTCCGGGACACACGCTCACACACACACACACACACACACACACACATATCCTGGGAATAGCTAATGAAGAAATACAACCTTGGCAAGGGGGAGAGAGGATATTCATCCATTCATTCACTCACTCGCTCAGGTATGATCACGGTGGTCTGGGTTACATGAGCATGAGGAGTGTGTGAAAGTGTGCATCAGAGGTCACTCGGCTAAAGACATTACACCATTTAGCTATTTTTCATACGCAGGATTAGGGATCTGGTCAAACCTTGCTTCTCTGCGGTATAAACAAACAGAAAAGGAAAAATATAAGTCCATAAAGTCCATGGAAACTGAACGGTTCAAAGTGCCAGGGAGAAAGCGCTCTCAACCCCCACACTAACTTTGGGTCACTGGGCCAAATAAATGCTTTGGGTCCCAAACTAATAGGTTAATCTCTCTCTCTTATTAAAGGCTAACAGCTTCCATTATGATCTGACCAGCCCAGATGTGTCTGAAAGGCTGAGGCACAGAGAAGGGAAAGATCTGCACAAGCCCGGACTGTCACTTTAACCAACAGGCCATGACACACGAGGGAAACGCAAACGCATGCACACGCACATAGCAATACTAGCTGTACACAAATATGAATGAAAACAGACCCAGATAAGCCCTAAACAACTCAAAGCTATGCTTGGCTCTGCTCCAAAACCCTTCTGAGAGACAACCTTTCAACAAAACAAAACACAAAAAGCAAAGCGAAACAAAAAGGGCAAAACAATACAAAAGCAAAACAGACAAAACAAAAACAAAGCAAAAGAAAACATCAAAATAAAACAAAAAGCAAAACAAGACAAAACAGAACAGAACAAAAACATAACACAACACAAAAGCAAAACAGGGCAAAATATAACACAAAAAGCAAAACAGGGCAAAATAGAACAGAACAAAACCAAAAAAAAAATCAAAAACAGAACCCAAAGTAATACAAAACAAAACAAAAGAAAACATATCAAGATAAAATAAAGCCAAACAAGACAGAACAATCAAAGTAAAACCAACATGACAAAACAGAACAAAAAAAACAAAAACAGAAAAAAGCAATACAACACAAAAGCAAAGCAAAACAAAATATTATAACAAAACAAAAAAGCAAAAACAGAACCCAAAGTAACATAACACAAAGGCAAAACAAACAAAACAAAAAACAAAACAATACAAAAGCAAAACAGACAAAACAAAAACAAAGCAAAAGAAAACATTGAGATAAAAAGCAAAACAGAACAAGCAAAGTAAAACAAAACAAGACAAAACAGAACAGAACAAATAAACAAAAACGGAGCAAAGCAATACAACACAAAAAAGCAAAACAAACAAAAAACAACAAAAGCAAAGCAAAACAAAACATTAAAACACAAAAAAGCAAAACAGGACAAAATAGAACAGAACAAAACAAAAAAGCAAAAACAGAACCCAAACTAATATAAAACAAGACAAGACACAAAAAGCAAAGCGAAACTAAACACAAAGCAAAACAAAACACAAAACAAAAACAAAGCAAAATAAAACATATCGAAATAAAACAAAAAGCAAAACAAGACAAAACAGAACAGAACAAAAAACAAAAACAGAACAAAGAAATACAACACAAAAAGCAAAAAAAACAAACAAAAGCAAAGCAAAACATATCAAATAAAACACAAAAGCAAAACAGGACAAAATATAACAAAACAAAACAAAAAACAGAACCCAAAGTAATACAACACAAGGGCAAAACAAACAAAACAAAAACAAAAAGCAAAACAACATAAAACAAGCAAAGCAAAACACAAAAAACAAAGCGGAACAAAACATACAAAAACAAAATGGAACACAAAAAGCAAAACAAGACAAAACAGAACAGAACAAATCAAAAAACAGAACCAAAAGCAACAACATAAAGGTAAAACAAAACACAAAAAGCAAAAAAAGACAAAACAAGCAAATAAAACAAGACAAACCAGAACAAAACAAAAACAGAACCCAAAGCGAAGCAAAACAAAATAGGCAAAACAAAGCAAACCCAAACTACACGCAGTACAGCAGCAGTGCATTCTTTGTGCAGTGGGCAATTTCATAATACATTGATTGCTGATATTAAACATGACCTACTGTATATACTGCCCAAACACGTGTGTGTGCTGTTTCATGTCTGTATGAATATTGCATTGTTAGCTTAGCATCATGCTAACAGCAAACTCTACTAGAATCAGTTAAATTGAGCTGCCATGTGTGCTTTCAGTTCGGCTGCCTATGTAGGCTGCTAACCGGGTTTTGGAATAGAGCCCAAAACACACATCTTTCTCAGGGTCACTTTTGGAAACAACGCTCAGAGATCCTGTAATCAGGAGCCACAGTCACTCAGTTTGCACCTTCTAGCATGTGTGAAAATAAGCGTTTAAGAAAGTTGCCCTGATTGAGGGGGGTGGAGGGGGTTTGGCTCGGGGACGGGGTGGGGGTCACCTCCAGGGCTCTGGCTGCTGACCAAGCTGCTGCTGCCTTGCCCCGGGGCCGGCCAGCGGCCAGATGAGTCCTGCAGCCCCTCGAGGGCTCGGGGACACCGCCGGTGTCTCCACACAACCAGGACGTCACCTCTAATACTGCAACTTACTAAATATGGACTGTGAGCTGATGGGACGGTGAAGGTCGAGGCTGGACTGCAGCGGAACGAAGGAAGTCGATATATGAACACGGAAAAGCATGAACCAGAACTGGGAAAAGAGCCGAATTCAAAACAAAGTCATATCACACAATGATTAACCTAAAAAACCAGCAATAATTATTAATAATTAAACAACAAAAGTTACTATTATTATTATTATTATTAATAATAATAATAGTAATAATTTAAGTATATTTTAATACATCACATCACTTTCTTTTCCTGAAAACTACAGTATAAGGTACTACATCTGAACAGACACAGTTCTCACAGAGCCGAGGAAATATTCTAGACACGTCTATATTAGATCATAATTATGCCTCATTAGCCTAATCATTGATCACTGCAGCTCACCATCAAAACACTAATGAATGTTTACAGATTAAAAAAAACACTGCACTGATATGATAATAGAAGGCATACGGGACACACTGAAACTATTAAATGTTTTGTCTTGACATCATATTGAATAACGTAATGTAATTATAATAAATAACTGATAACACTATATAATCAATGCTCTTTTCAAGAGAATTTTAATGTTTAATTTAATTAAAAAACCTTTCAATTACAGAAAGGGAAAAATAAACCTTGAATATCTCTTAACAAATTGCAATTTTTAATCAATTATTTCAAATGTTCAAATGTATTTATTTGTTTGTTTATTTAACAGCAGCATAAAAATAAACAATAATAAAATAAATTATTTATAAATTAATTAATGAAACACCGTTTATGTACACAGATCAGGCATAACATTATGACCACTGACAGGTGAAGTGAATAGTGAAGTGTTTATCTCGTCATCACGGCACCTGTTAGTGGGTGGGATATTTTAGGCCGCAAGTGAACATTTTGTCCTCAAAGTTGATGTGTTAGAAGCAGGAAAAATGGACAAGCGTAAGGATTTGAGTGAGTTTGACAAGGGCCAAATTGTGATGGCTAGACGATTGGGTCAGAGCATCTCCAAAAATGCAGCTCTTGTGGGGTGTTCCCGGTCTGCAGTGGTCAGTATCTATCAAAAGTGCTCCAAGGAAGGAACAGTGGTGAACCGGCGACAGGGTCATGGGCGGCCAAGGCTCATTGATGCACGTGGGGAGTGAAGGCTGGCCCGTGTGGTCCGATCAAACAGACGAGCTACTGTAGCTCAAATTGCTCAAGAAGTTAATGCTGGTTCTGATAGAAAGGTGTCAGAATACACAGTGCATCGCAGTTTGTTGCGTATGGGGCTGCATAGACGCAGACCAGTCAGGGTGCCCATGCTGACCCCTGTCCACCGCCGAAAGCGCCAACAGTGGGCACGTGAGCATCAGAACTGGACCACGGAGCAATGGAAGAAGGTGGCCTGGTCTGATGAATCACGTTTTCTTTTACATCACGTGGATGGCCGGGTGCGTGTGTGTCGCTTACCTGGGGAACACATGGCACCAGGATGCACTATGGGAAGAAGGCAAGCCGGTGGAGGCAGTGTGATGCTTTGGGCAATGTTCTGCTGGGAAACCTTGGGTCCTGCCATCCATGTGGATGTTACTTTGACACGTACCACCTACCTAAGCATTGTTGCAGACCATGTACATCCTTTCATGGAAACGGTATTCCCTGGTGGCTGTGGCTCTTTCAGCAGGATAATGTGCCCTGACACAAAGCAAAATGGTTCAGGAATGGTTTGAGGAGCACAACAACGAGTTTGAAGTGTTGACTTGGCCTCCCATTCTTAATCCGTAGGGTTTAATATGGAGTTGGCCCACCCTTTGCAGCTATAACAGCTTCAACTCTTCTGGGAAGGCTTTTCACAAGGTTTAGGAGTGTGTTTATGGGAATTTTTGACCATTCTTCTAGAAGTGCATTTGTGAGGTCAGGCACTGATGTTGGACGAGAAGGTCTGGCTCGCAGTCTCCGCTCTAATTCATCCCAAAGGTGTTCTATCGGGTTGAGGTCAGGACTCTGTGCAGGACAGTCAAGTTCCTCCACACCAAACTCGCTCATCCATGTCTTTATGGACCTTGCTTTGTGCACTGGTGCGCAGTCATGTTGGAACAGGAAGGGGCCATCCCCAAACTGTTCCCACAAAGTTGGGAGCATGAAATTGTCCAAAATGTCTTGGTATGCTGAAGCATTAAGAGTTCCTTTCACTGGAACTAAGGGGCCAAGCCCAACCCCTGAAAAACAACCCCACACCATAATCCCCCCTCCACCAAACTTTACACTTGGCACAATGCAGTCAGGCAAGTACCGTTCTCCTGGCAACCACCAAACTCAGACTCGTCCATGGGATTGCCAGACAGAGAAGCGTGATTGGTCACTCCAGAGAACACGTCTCCACTGCTCTAGAGTCCAGTGGCGGCGTGCTTTACCCCACTGCATCCCACGCTTTGCATTGCACTTGGTGATGTAAGGCTTGGATGAGCTGCTCGGCCATAGAAACCCATTCCATGAAGCTCTCTACACACTGTTCTTGAGCTAATCTGAAGGCCACATGAAGGTTGGAGGTCTGTAGCTATTGACTGCAGAAAGTTGGTGACTTCTGTGCACTGTGACCCTCAGCATGTGCTGACCCCGCTCTGTGATTTTTTGGCCTACCACTTCGTGGCTGAGTTGCTGTTGTTCCCAATTGCTTCCACTTTGTTATAATACCACTAACAGTTGAGCATGGAATATTTAATAGTGAGGAAATTTCACGAATGGACTTATTGCACAGGTGCCAACCTTTCACGGTACCACGCTTGAGTTCACTGAGCTCCTGAGAGCGACCCATTCTTTCACAAATGTTTGTAGAAGCGTCTGCATGCCTAGTGCTTGATTTATACACCTGTGGCCATGGAAGTGATTGAACACCTGAATTCAATGATTTGGAATACTTTTGGCAATATAGTGTATATATTAATTATAAACTAACATGTATGGATGTACGTATACAAAATAAATTATGTATATTACTATGTAATAAAACATTATTTATATATTTATTTATAAACCAACATAAAAATACATAAATAATAATAAAATATAATATTTATATATGAATTAATGAAACTATTTATGTATGTATGTGTTTATTTTCACCACACATGTATAGACTGTCTTTAAAAGTCAATTTCACAGTCATCAGCAGTGCAGTTCAACTTCCCGAAAGCTGCTAGCGGTCATTGATTTAACCAGGAGACTGTGAAGGACTTCCCAATCCTTGAGATTGATGGAACTATAGCTAAGGTTCGGATACTTATTTATTGACCACAGAGAGGGACGGGGCTCACGATGAAAGAGGGGAGACCTTTGGCCCCTTCTCTGATGTTATAGTTCGTTAATGGAGCCGGTTTGGGGGGGGGGGGGGGGGGGCTGGGGTAGGTGGCTGGGTTCGGTCTCAGGACAGAGCAAGTGGAAAGCTTTTCATGATGACCTAGCCAGCGTTTCTTTCTGGAAGAAATTGCATTATAATTCTGTTGTATCTTGTATAACTTACAGTTTCCTGGCTTTGAAGATCTCGGCAAACTCTCGGACACTCCTCAAAGAAGCCAAATCCAGCGTCATGGCTTCAACACGAGCCTTGCTCTAGAGAAAGAGAGAGAAAGCAGCAGATATTATACCAGCTACATCCATCACTATCACACTGCTAACAAACTGAAAGCCACAGCCCACACATCCCGCTGTAACTCACTGAACACTTCCCACCCCAAACCCTCCACTCCAGCTCACGGACACCATGAAAAACAACTCCATCTCCCTTTGCCTAAATCAGGGGAGCATTTCCAATAGGGAATGTTGCACATTCTGTGGCAGGGGAGCATCTCAATATCCTCTTTATGGCATTTTTATGACCCTCCGCACTGACTGTATCCGATCTTTCCTCCGTGCATCCTGTGCTTACACTAAGTAAACGGTGAGGCAGTGGCTCCCTTCTTTCATAATGTCCATAATGGCATATAGAACAGGCTCAAGGAGATAAATAATGTATGAGCAAAGCCAAATCCACAATAATGGTCTCTCTCAGTGCTGGCTTTTAGGTGTACCTTTGATCATAGCAGAAGACGATCGATATGAAGGAAGACACATAAATCACTCCACAAAGGAAGGATCAGAGTCTCCCTGGTCAGAGGTCAGCTGAAGTTCTCTTGAGGTGAAGTCAGTGGGAAACTCTCAGCTCTTAGTGTACAGACGCACCAGCAAAAATAAATAAATAAATAATTAAAATTCTTAATCTTGAATATAAATCTACTTGTATAACCAGCCTGCAGCACTGATCTAATGTCATTAAGACAAGCAAACAAAAGGGGGATTTATATATATATATATATATAAACCAAGTAATATATAGAAATTAATTGATTAGTTTTATTATTTGATCTATCAATTTATTATTTTATTATTTGATCAATCAATGAATTGATCTAGTTTTAGTTTGTTTTAATTTAAATTGATCAAATACATTAGATTGATTTTCATTTTATTTGGGAAAAATAAGAATAATTAGGATTAGGATTAAGTATGTTTTTGTGTATATGAAGATTTAACAAAATTAAATCTTCAAATTTTCTAAATTTACAAAAACTATTTAAATTATATAAATGATTATATAAATTATTTATATTTATATATATATATACAGTGGGGAGAACAAGAATTTGATACACTGACGATTTTGCAGGTTTGCCCACTTACAAAGCATGTAGAAGTCTGTCATTTTTATCATAGGTACACTTCAACTGTGAGAGACGGAATCTAAAACAAAAATCCAGAAAATCACATTGTATGATTTTTAAGTAATTAATTTGCATTTTATTGCATGACATAAGTATTTGATACATCAGAAAAGCAGAACTTAATATTTGGTACAGAAACCTTTGTTTGCAATTACAGAGATCATACGTTTCCTGTAGTTCTTGACCAGGTTTGCACACACTGCAGCAGGGATTTTGGCCCACTCCTCCATACAGACCTTCTCCAGATCCTTCAGGTTTCAGGGCTGTTGCTGGGCAATACGGACCTTCAGCTCCCTCCAAAGATTTTCTATTGGGTTCAGGTCTGGAGACTGGCTAGGCCACTCCAGGACCTTGAGATGCTTCTTACGGAGCCACTCCTTAGTTGCCCTGGCTGTGTGTTTCGGGTCGTTGTCATGCTGGAAGACCCAGCCATGACCCATCTTCAATGCTCTTACTGAGGGAAGGAGGTTGTTGGCCAAGATCTCGCGATACATGGCCCCATCCATCCTCCCCTCAATACGGTGCAGTCGTCCTGTCCCCTTTGCAGAAAAGCATCCTCAAAGAATGATGTTTCCACCTCCATGCTTCACGGTTGGGATGGTGTTCTTGGGGTTGTACTCATCCTTCTTCTTCCTCCAAACACGGCGAGTGGAGTTTAGACCAAAAAGCTCTATTTTTGTCTCATCAGACCACATGACCTTCTCCCATTCCTCCTCTGGATCATCCAGATGGTCATTGGCAAACTTCAGACGGGCCTGGACATGCGCTGGCTTGAGCAGGGGGACCTTGCGTGCGCTGCAGGATTTTAATCCATGACGGTGTAGTGTGTTACTAATGGTTTTCTTTGAGACTGTGGTCCCAGCTCTCTTCAGGTCATTGACCAGGTCTTGCCGTGTAGTTCTGGGCTGATCCCTCACCTTCCTCATGATCATTGATGCCCCACGAGGTGAGATCTTGCATGGTGCCCCAGACCGAGGGAGATTGTCCGTCATCTTAAAATGCAAATTAATTATTTAAAAATCATACAATGTGATTTTCTGGATTTTTGTTTTAGATTCCGTCTCTCACAGTTGAAGAGTACCTATGATAAAAATTACAGACTTCTACATGCTTTGTAAGTGGACAAACCTGCAAAATCGGCAGTGTATCAAATACTTGTTCTCCCCACTGTATGTATATATATATATATATATATATATATATAAAAATCTAAATTATATTAAATTGCATAACAGTTACCTAACTAATAACAACTATTATTATTATTATTATTATTATTATCATTATCAATCATCATCATTATCATTTAATTTTTTTAAATAGTTTATTCTGTATGCAAAACATATATATGCAGCTTTGGTGAGCAGAAAAGAGTACTTTCAAAAACATTTTTAAAAAATTAATTATTCCAAACTTTTGACCGGTAGTTTATCACAATATGAAATAATTTTACTTTGCAAAAATGCCAATTAATTAAGAAATATTCTAGGTGTTTCTTTTTTTCCTTTCTCTTGATCAATTAAAAGTCACACACACTAAACATGATTATTATTATTATTATTATTATTATTATATTCTTACATATTACAGAAATTAATTTATATATATTTTTATAAAATTTATATATATATATATATATATATATATATATATATATATATATATATATATATATATATATATATTTATATATATTTATATATATATATATATTTATATTTATATATCTATTTATTTATATATCTATATATATATACACAAACCTGATTCCAAAAAAGTTGGGACACTGTACAAATTGTGAATAAAAACAGAATGCAATGATGTGGAAGTTTCAAATTTCAATATTTTATTCAGAATACAACATAGATGACATATCAGATGTTTAAACTGAGAAAATGTATCATTTTAAGGGAAAAATAAGTTGATTTTAAATTTCATGGCATCAACACATCTCAAAAAAGTTGGGACAAGGCCATGTTTACCACTGTGTGGCATCCCCTCTTCTTTTTATAACAGTCTGCAAACATCTGGGGACTGAGAAGACAAGTTGCTCAAGTTTAGGAATAGGAATGTTGTCCCATTCTTGTCTAATACAGGCTTCTAGTTGCTCAACTGTCTTAGGTCTTCTTTGTCGCATCTTCCTCTTTATGATGCGCCAAATGTTTTCTATGGGTGAAAGATCTGGACTGCAGGCTGGCCATTTCAGTACCCGGATCCTTCTTCTACGCAGCCATGATGTTGTAATTGATGCAGTATGTGGTCTGACATTGTCATGTTGGAAAATGCAAGAGAGAAAGAGATGACGTCTGGATGGGAGCATATGTTGTTCTAGAACTTGGATATACCTTTCAGCATTGATGGTGCCTTTCCAGATGTGTAAGCTGCCCATGCCACACGCACTCATGCAACCCCATACCATCAGAGATGCAGGCTTCTGAACTGAGCGCTGATAACAACTTGGGTTGTCCTTGTCCTCTTTAGTCCGGATGACATGGCGTCCCATTTTTCCAAAAAGAACTTCAAATTTTGATTCGTCTGACCACAGAACAGTTTTCCACTTTGCCACAGTCCATTTTAAATGAGCCTTGGCCCAGAGAAAACGCCTGCGCTTCTGGATCATGTTTAGATATGGCTTCTTTTTTGACCTATAGAGTTTTAGCCGGCAACGGCGAATGGCACGGTGGATTGTGTTCACCGACAATGTTTTCTGGAAGTATTCCTGAGCCCATGTTGTGATTTCCATTACAGTAGCATTCCTGTATGTGATGCAGTGCCGTCTAAGGGCCCGAAGATCACGGGCATCCAGTATGGTTTTCCGGCCTTGACCCTTACGCACAGAGATTGTTCCAGATTCTCTGAATCTTTGGATGATATTATGCACTGTAGATGATGATAACTTCAAACTCTTTGCAATTTTTCTCTGAGAAACTCCTTTCTGATTTTGCTCCACTATTTTTCACCGCAGCATTGGGGGAATTGGTGATCCTCTGCCCATCTTGACTTCTGAGAGACACTGCCACTCTGAGAGGCTCTTTTTAAACCCAATCATGTTGCCAATTGACCTAATAAGTTGCAAATTGGTCCTCCAGCTGTTCCTTATATGTACATTTAACTTTTCCGGCCTCTTATTGCTACCTGTCCCAACTTTTTTGGAATGTGGAGCTCTCATGAAATCCAAAAGGAGCCAATATTTGGCATGACATTTCAAAATGTCTCACTTTCAACATTTGATATGTTATCTATATTCTATTGTGAATAAAATATAAGTTTATGAGATTTGTAAATTATTGCATTCCTTTTTTATTCACAATTTGTGCAGTGTCCCAACTTTTTTGGAATCGGTTTTGTATAAATAAATAAATAAACATAAAAATATAAATTATATTAAATTACATAACAGTTACCTAACTAATAACAACTACTATTATTTTTATTATTATTATTATTATTATTATCATCATCATCATCATTTAAAGTTATAAACTAAAATCGATATTTTATATGGACTTATTGTTGGAAACCTTGTAATAAGTAAGATAATGCAGTCAAATATTAGTATATAACAACTACATAATCACAACTAGAGAAAAGAGCACTTATTAGTAAGCTAGTACAGCTATATGCTGAGAAAGGAAATTTCAGGTCTGTTTCGTTGACTGTTCTCTGTGTTTCCTTCTCGACACAAACAGCTGTGTGCTAACTTAGCAGGTTCCGCTAGTCCTGTACGCCATCTCTGATGAGGGATTTTTTGATGAATGACTGTATAAACTCTGCTAATATTACAGTGGGGTTAGGAGACATGGGGCAATTTAATTATGCCATGTACAGCACACCACCAGGTTAACAGGAAAACCACCCCATCAGCATTTCTCCTATCAACAGCACGTCCACCAACCACTTACAATTGCTAATCAGCCGCTGCGCAATTAGTGCCGTAGACGATTCTAGATGGCTACTGTACTATAAAGACTTCAGAGCAATCATGTCTAGTCTTGTCATACGCCCTCGATGGCAAACTGCAAGATATACAATAACTGTTCAACATCACTTTTCATCAGATTATTACTGTCCAATGGGGCTTGACTAATACCCAGAGATGTTTGTTTCAGCGTTATCGCCAACAAAAATTAGAACACTTGGTTATTAAAGCCCATCAATATAATATTAAAAAGAAAGTTATGTTGACCCAACAAAATGCCCACAACAAAATTATTGTCTTCAATCTAATGACTCCAACACAAAAGTTCAATATGCAGCAATATGTAGATTTACATGCATAAGCACTCGCACACACTTTAAATAAGTGTATTAGAATTACAATAACCCTTAAAAGTTAAAAAGTCATGACTGGGATTTCCATTATTTTTTATCATATGTCACTACCAGTCAAAAATTTGGAACATTAAGATTTTTTTAGCAAATACAGTAAAACTGTAATATTGTGAAATATTATTAAACATAAACAACATAAAATAAGCATTTTCTTATGATTTTCAGCATCATTACTCCAGTCTTCCGTCACATGATCCTTCAGAAATCATTCTAATATGATGATTTGATGTTTCTTGAATTTCTGAAGGATCATGTGACACTGAAGACTAGAATATCTCAGTTTTTTCTAAGATTATTTTTAATTGCAAGCACATTTGGTCCACCCATGGACAAGCAAAAACCACTACACACAGATTGTTTTATTCATACAGACAGGCTTATTTGTCAGTAGTGCAAAGCTACTCCATCTAACAGGTCTTATTTGTCTAAATCAGGTTTAGCCTGTGGGCCTGCAGTCCTTGACTGGGGCGCTGTGATTATGCGATAAGACTGAGACGTAGACAGCATAAGTCTACTCTGAAACTGCCACAGGGCAAACACGAACAACAGAAACCGATGTCAGAGCAAATGGATAATTATTTCAGAAGGATCTCTGAGTCTGTCTGGAGATTATATTCTCAATTCAATGTGATTTATCTCAGTGTTTCCCTAACGACAGGTTGTGACCCAAAAATTGGCTGTTCTGATGGGTCGCGAAAACAATGATATGTTAAATAGGGGTTCACTTGTGGCTAGGATAAACATGGTATTTTTTTTGTATTTTATGACTGATAGGTGGCAAACAGCGGCATGTGCACACCTGAGGGCTGCTTTCTACCGTACGCAACAGATGATCAATGATGAGCATCCGGTTAGACTGAGTGCTGTGTGAATGATGTGCAGCAGTTGCGTGAGATATTGTGTCAGGCTCCGCTAGCCGTGTTTGGCAGGTGTATGGCATGTGAAAACTGGAAAACAGGAAATAACAGCTGCTAGGCAACACAAGAGGACAGATGTGAAGACTGATGACTAAATGATTTGGACATATATCAAACCAGAACAGGTAGGTTTGATGTGTGGTACTGTTGGTTAACAGACTGTACAAGTCGAGCCAGATTTTTGTTATCAGCAAAGTCTGGTCCACTTCATAGCCTATTCTGCCAGGAAACAGCTCTTTTTGACAAAAAGAGGTGTCTGACATGTAATGTAATAAATGAAAGCTCGCAATTTGATTAATACATTTTAGGGGTGGGTAAATATGAATCGGAATCTGAAATAAAGTGTTTACATGCTCCATTATAACCAAGCTAGAGCGGGCAGTGATGTAGTCGAGACCTGAGTAGGTCAAGTATGAATCAAGACCGAGACCAGAAGACAGTTGAGTCCAAATCAAGACCAAGATGAGGGTTGAGTCCAAATTAAGATCGAGACAATGTTCGAGTCTGAGTCAAGACTGAGTACAGAAGAGGGTTGACTTAGAAACAAGACTGAGACAGGACAAGTGTCGAGTCCAAATCAAGAGTCAAGTCCAAATCAAGACAGAGAACAGAAGAGGGTCAAGTCCAAATAAAGAGTCGAGTCCAAATCAAGACCGAGATAAGGGTCAAGTCCAAATCAAGACAGAGAACAGAAAAGGGTAAAGTCCAAATAAAGAGTCGAGCCCAAATCAAGACCGAGATAAGGGTCAAGTCCAAATCAAGACAGAGAACAGAAAAGGGTAAAGTCCAAATAAAGAGTCGAGTCCAAATCAAGACCGAGAACAGAAGAGGGTCAAGTCCAAATAAAGAGTCGAGTCCAAATCAAGACCGAGATAAGGGTCAAGTCCAAATCAAGACAGAGAACAGAAAAGGGTAAAGTCCAAATAAAGAGTCGAGTCCAAATCAAGACCGAGAACAGAAGAGGGTCAAGTCCAAATCAAGAGTCGAATCCAAATCATGATTGAGATAAGGGTCGAGTCCAAATCAAATCAGAGAGCAGAAGAGGGTCGAGTCCAACTCAAGACCAAGACCAGAATAGGGTTAAGTCCAAATTAAGAGTCGGGTCCAAATCAAGACCAAGACAAGGGTCGAGACCAAATCAAGACACAGAACAGAAGAGGGTCGAGTCCGAATCAAGGTAGAGAACAGAAGAAGGTTGAGCGCGAATCAAGACCGAGACAAGGGTTGAGTCAAATCAAGACCAAGACAAAAGGAGGGTCGAGTCCGCATCAAGACAGAGACCAGAATAGGGTTAAATCCAAATTAAGACTGAGACTAGAAGAGGGTCAAGTCCGAATCAAGGTAGAGAACAGAAGAAGGTTGAGTCCTAATCAAGACAGAGACAAGGGTTGAGTCGAAGAAGCGCTCATTGTACCTTATATGAATTTTCGTAAAGGACATTTCACAGAGGGCCGATAAAGGGGCTTCCAGAGTCTCAGGGCTACAGTGTCCGAGACCTTCAAAGGAATCTGAACAACAAGGTCCTCTGCACATATTAGTAAAGGACCACTTGGGACCCTCTGTGCAATCTAAATGCTCAGCATTTGTGGATTATTTAGGTAAGGAATAAGGCAAGAAAGTTTGCAGGAGGCAGGACTCTCTAAAGGGGTGGTCACATTTACCTTTGTGCAGCGAAGGAACCGATGTCATCTTAAAAGAACCAACGAGATCTGGAATTTCAGGTGATGGCATTTGAGGCTAAAACTTTCCCCGCAAGGCTTTCACGTCGCATTCAAGTTTGTCAAATTTTTAACACACAAATTCACCAGGTTTGCCAATCTAAAGCTGCTTGGTTTGGAAGTGACCTCTGAGTAACCGGGGCTTCACGCTACATTGTTGACAATAAACCTGCTTTGCCCATGACATTTTCATCCACTTGCAATACATGGACTCAAAAAGATAGATTACTGTCCTACAAATCTCTGTTTACGTTCCATAGAATAAAGTCATACACATCTGGGACAGCATGAGTGTTAGTAGAGGATGGGAGAATGTTCATTATCAGATGGAGTATCCCTTTAAAGGATTAGTTCACTTCAAAATGAAAATTTCCTGATAATTTACTCACCCCCATCTCATCCAAGATGTTCATGTCTTTCTTTCTTCGGTCGAAAAGAAATTAAGTTTTTTGAGGAAAACATTACAGGATTTTTCTCCACATAATGGACTTCAATGGCAACCAACGGTTGAAGGTCCAAATCAATGCAGTTTCAAAGGAAGGGCTTCAGAGGCTCTGCACGATCCCAGACGAGGAATAGGGTCTTATCTAGATTTGGACCTTCAACCGTTGGTTGGCATTGAAGTCCATTATGTGGAGAAAAATCCAGGAATGTTTTCCTCAAAAAACTTAATTTCTTTTCGACTGAAGAAAGAAAGACATGAACATCTTGGATGTGATGGGGGTGAGTAAATTATCAGGAAATTTTCATTTTGAAGTGAACTAATTCTTTAATTGCGGTAAGGAAAGGGAATCCATTTGGGAGGCCTCTGGTACACAGGGGCCTTGCGGGGCCATGATCCAGCCCTTCCCTCAACTCACTTTCTCTCTTTCACTCACAGACAAAGAATTAGTAGGCCACTGTTATCCATTAGCAGATGTATCCGAAGATACTTACAATACACTAATTGCAGCTACAGTCCCCCGGGGGCAACCGAGGGTTAAGTGCACCGCTAAAGGGCACAACAAGGGTTCTTACTAATTGTCCAGTTAGTAATTGTCCAGGTGGTCACCCCCACCTGATAGCGAGTCTGCAACATTTGCATAACCAGCCTTAACCAACACGCTGCAATACTGTATTGTACACTCTCTGCACAGTCTATGTAGAGCACAAGCAATCAACAGTAACGTCGCCCAGAGCCACACCCTGTCATGGAAAAATTACCCAACATCCCCAAACACCATTCATCAATGTGGAGCTGTGCTTGACGGGGACCTTGTCAAACTGCACAGCCCACAGTCACCTTCCACTACAGCGCAGCTTAATCACGACACCCAAGCACGCAAGGAGCTGTTAGTAAGGTCCCCTGTAACTTGACGTGTACTAGTAATACACCGATAATGCTGTAAAGTCAACATGAAGTCAAATTTGACCCATGTCTCTGGCCTTACTGTGCTGGATTTATTGGTGTTTGTTATTCCAAATGTCTTTGTAGTCCTTCATAATTTTATAAGAACTTGATCCAACCATGACTTGCATCATCTAAGTGACTTTCTGCTCACATAAATACGCAAATTGTATGAATTATCAGTGATACAGGTCCATTATTTTTGCAATTATGTTTGGTGACGCAAGTGGCATACAACTTATCCAGTCAAAGGTTACAAAACATTGTCCTTCTGTTTCAGGTATTGTGACAGAAAATATTCTGTCATTCATCATGTCTGATATGAGTTTCATAGCATTGTTGTTTCGTCTCTGGGATTTAGGGGAACCCACCTACATGTCATAAAAAGAGCAGATGGTTAGCAAAGCCAGAGTGCATCATCAAATGACAATCTTTTGTATCGCTAAACCATTTTCTTCAGCTAGATGAATATTTCCCCAGCATACTTTGCTTGGAGCATCAGAAAATTGAGGTACTGATACGAGGAAATGGTTCAAATTTAGCTGACTCCACACTTTAGGGAGGAAAAAGCCTTGAGCCGCATCAAATTCTTGTATATGTGTAGTTTATAGGCTATAAAGCATTACTAAACTGTAAAAAAACAAGCAGGATATAATGTGGACACTGAGAAAGCAGGAAGTGGGAGAATTCTGGGATGCTTCAGTGACTGACGACACCTGCTCCATGCTTAGCTACAGCCCCTGTTTAGAAGGAGATAAATTGGTTTGGCGGGAGCCGACAGAAGCCGAAGCGTTGCTCTGAAATGATTTGATAAATGTATGATGGAGATGCAACAAACAGGTTTATTTTTTAAAGTGCCGGCACAAGCGCTCTAGAGGGTTATTCCTCAGCCTGTGTTGCCCCGCTGGAACGCGCACAGATTTATCACACACTGGATGAGAAGAAAGCCAGAGAGACGGGAAGGACTAAATTTGAGGCAGCACTGGGGGTCCCCGGAGTGAACGGTCATAGAGACAAATATGTTTTTTCATTAAGGATGGAATGGATCCATTCTTCAGTCACGTGACATGGCATGATGGTAATCAGGCACTATAAAGACACAGAACACTCGCATACAAACATGCTGAGATATTGCCATCAGCAGTCAATCACTCATCTTTCTTGCTATAGACGACATATAATTATCATTTCCAATGTGCTAAAGATTGTCATAAGTAGAGATGCTATTCTTATACACATATTTACATGGATTTGGATACATAACTATATATTAAAATGTACTATATGTGACCCTGGAGCACAAATCCAGTCATGCGTCTCACGGGTATATTTGTGGCAATAGCCAACAATACATTGTATGGGTCAAAATTATCCATTTTTCTTTTATGCCATAAATCATTAGGATATTAAGTAAAGATCATGTTCCATGAAGATATTTTGTAAATTTCCTACCGTAAATATATAAAAAATGTATTATTAGTAGCAATATGCATTGCTAAGGAGTTCATTTGGACAACTTTAAAGGCGATTTTCTCAATATTTAGATTTTTTTGCACCCTCAGACTCAGTTTTCAAATATTGTCCTATCATAACAAACCATACATCAATGGAAAGATTATTTATTATACATCAATGGAAAGATTATTTATTCAGCTTTCAGATGATGTATAAATCTCAATTTCAAAAAATGTACCGTTATGACTGGTTTTGTGGTGCAGGGTCACATATATTCTATATAAACTATGTATTCGGTATGTTATTAATGCTTTATGAACAAGGCATAGAAAGAAAAGAGGAACAGAAAGACTGGAGCAGGTCCAAAAAGCAGCGCACAACCTGGACGCCTGCTTTCCTGCGCAGATTAAAGTCTCGTGAAGAAAATAAAGTTTATTGCCTGGAAAGAGGAGGGAGAAGGCATGTAAAAGCATTAAAGCAATGGAGGTGAACAATTAGACAGATGGCCGGGTTTCAGAGGAAAAAAAGACTTGAGAAATAGAGGGAGAGAGAGCACACATGGACGAAACTCTTCAAGAATTTTACGAGAACGGCCAACAACCGCACATCTCTTCAAGGGCACGTGAAGAGCGGAGAGATGAGCTTTTCTGTGGTGAACTTCAGTGTTTAACGCTGAGTGTGCAAACAGAGCCGAGCAGGTGACGGAGCACAGAGCTCAGAGACACTGCAGCTGGAGAGAGACATTAGCAACATTCATTCACTCGGGGGGAAACGCTTGTTTTAGCTGGATCATTTTCTCATTTTTCTAAATTAGAAAGACACATTTTAAACCTTTTTTTTTAATGGATAAGTCAATGCTTGAGTCATGCCCTTTTTATATTTTGTCTCTCATTAAAAAAAAAAAAAAAAAACCTTAAAAAAATTATATTATATTATAGTACTAAATGCTTGAAACTAGTCAAAAGTGTTTTGTTCTAATATATTAAATTCTGTATAAAAACACATACTTTGCTTATAGTATATTATCTATTATTATTATTATTATTATTATTATTATTATTATAATATACTGCAGCTGGAATCAGCAGTGTTAATTGAGGGGAAAAACTTTTTTTGCTTGAAAGCTTTTTTTTAAGTTTCTTTTTCAATTAGAAAGCTAAATTTTTTACATGTTTTATTTGACATTACTGTTTTAATTATTATAATATATTACTGTTATATTACGGTTTTAACTTTATAATACATCTCCCACAAGAACAAAATATGACAAAAATAAAGTAATATAATTTAATTAATATAATATAATTAATATAATAAATAAATATAATAAAATATAATAATTATATGCTTGAAATTTGTTGTATTCAAGTTCATTTTTATTCTCATGTATTACTTTCTGTAGAAAAAAAATATAATTTGCTTGCTGTACTAGTAGTAATAATTATTATTATTATTAACAACGTTAACAAAGATTAATAAGTACTGTAACAAATGAATTACTCCTTATTGAACCTTATTGTAAAGTGCTAACATTATTATGATGATGATGATGATTATTATTATTATTATTATTATTATTATTATTATTAATATTATTAGCTGTACTGGATAGTGAGGAAAAAGTGTACAGCATAATTGTGTCATTACTATAATAATACATCATTATTATAAATGTATTTAAAATTTTTAAATGATTATTATTATTATTATTATTATTATTATTATTATAAAAAACTTTCCCAGGATGCTTTAGAAAGCTACCCAGAGAATATCCAGAGCTGTTTGTTGGTCAGTACATGATTCCCATACTTTCATATATGTTAATTTTGGTAACACTTTACAATAAGGTCTCATTTGTTAACATTAGTTAATGTATTAACTAACATTAGTCATTATATTTAGAGCAATATATTTGTTACTGTATTTATTCATCTTTGTTATGTTAGTTAATAAAAATACAGCTGTTCATGGTTTGTTCATGTTAGTTCACAGTGCATTAATGTTAAACTTTTGATTTTAATAATGCATTAGTAAATGTTGAAATTAACATTAAGATTAATAAATTCTGAAGAATTGTTAATCCTTAGTTCATGTTATCTAAACTAGTTAACTAATGAAACCTTATTGTAAAGTGTTACCGTTATTTCACGGCTGTAATGACTGGAAAATCAATCTAAAATGTGGCAGATGTTTGAAAACATTTGATTGGTGTTGTACATAGAAAAAAAGCACACATGGAACTCTGGGTAATGTATCTATGACAGCACAGCTCTTTACTATTCTGTTGTTGATTGCACGTTTTCATCTGTTCGCAAAAGGTAAACGGAGTGTGTGTGTGTGTGTGCTATAAAATCATCTGAACTAATGGATGGGCTGTTACCACATCCATTTCCTGCCTATAGAGGAAGTGCTGCTAATAAAGTGGCCATTCACTCTAATGTGAACAGGACGCAGTTTCTTTCTCAGGCACAAATAATTAACACCGACTGTGATGTGGATACAGGACACGGCATCACACTCTTCAAAACAAAGGGTTTTCACAGCGATGCCATAGAAGAACCACTTTGGAATGCAAAGAACCTTTTTAAAAGAGACCATTTATTCACGAGCAAAGAATATTTAAATAATCTGAAGAACCTTTTTCCACTATAAAGCATCTTGTGTGGAATAGAAAGATTCCACGGATGTTAAAGGGGTGTCTAATGCTATTTCATGCATTCTGACTTATTTACACTGTTAAAGAGTTGATTCTCATGCTAAACTTTAAAAAAAATAAATAAATAATTAGTTGGACGTGTGACGGAGTTTTTCTGTGCCAAATACACTCCTTAAGGATTCAAACACGTTTCGGAAAGTGTTTTTCGAGTATGGCCCTGTATGACATCATAAAGGGTGGAATTCCTTGTATGGACACTTCTCCCGGATGAGCACATACACACACACACACTCACACACTCACACACCAGAGCGAGAGCAAGAGCGCGTCCATCAACGACTTTCGTTCGGGTTACAGAAGCCGTTGGCGGCGCTGGCATTGTGTTTCTAGTCCATGAAATCAACAACGCCACTAAAGAAGTGTGTTTCTGGTTGAGAGGGAAAGATCACCTTGTTCAGCTTCCCAAATAACCCAGCGTTAAGGAGAGCGTGCAGTTTGTTTTTCTGGATTTCTGCAAGCGTGTGTGTTTGTTCCCGGTCACGAGTGGAAACCGCAGGCGGTGACTGAAACTGCATCAAATGTGTGCGTTTTGTTGGCAATCGGCGCGTAAGTGCATATAGTGTGTGTGTGTGTGTGTGTGTTGATGACTCTTTAGCTCCGCCCACTGCACGCCTCCACGAACTCGGCTGCTTTCAGAAAGAATCGGTACAGCGTATCTGTCTTTTATAAATATGATAAAACTAAAGACTCTTGGGAGATATGAAGGATGCAATACTACTCTATAGATACTCAAGATTAACATGAGACTGGCAGAAACTGTGTGTGTGTTATGACCCTTTAAAGGTTCTTCATGGAACCATCAATGCCAATAAAGAAGCTTTATTTTCAAGAGTGACGCATATTTAATGCATTAAGCCATATAGTAAATTTACTATGGTAAACGAAGATTGATAAGGAATTAAAAGGGAATAATTTTGACTCAGACGATTAGTTATGAATCAGATCATTTTGCAAACCTGTTTTACTGGAAAAAAACGAACACAGCTCAGCAAATCAGAATTAAAATCGGCACAAATAAGCTAGAAAAACAAAAAAAACACTGCACTTCATCAAGCTAATAAATGCTATTTCACAGCAATAAAATGTGAGACTGACTAAGGTTATGAACAGAAAAGGAGTGTGTGTGTGTGTGCCGATACACAGAAGTCCTGATCTGAAAAGGGCACCTTTTAAAAGCAATTAGACGGGTGACTTTGAGCCCCTCATCTCACCTGCTCCATTATTATTTGCCTTTGATGAGCGCAAGTCTTTCTCCCTCTCCCTCGCTCTCCCAAAGAAAGAGAAACAGCAGGAAATTTCCGTGACCTTGCCGTGACCTGACCACACAAAATTGGTCATCAACTTTTAAGACTGTATTTTATCATATATTTTTTAAAGAAGGAGAGGAGGAGAGAAAAATGGCCAGCGCGGCCGCTCCATACATCATCCTGTCACGATTATGACATTCCTTCATAAATACCCTCCAATCTCTGCTCCACCTGGCTGCCTTGCTTTCAGGCCCCGTGGAAGTGCCTAATTACTCCACGTACACACTCGCTCTCCTTCTCCGGCGCTCCTGAAACACAGTGGCACGCAGACAACAGAGAGCGGCGCGAGCGCGGACCCTTTCATTCGCACGCAGCAATTAATAAAGAGGCGGCCCCTCTCCAGGGCCGCTCCGAAGTGTCTGCTCAGCACATCGCCAGAGAATATGCAATTTCCTCAAGTTAAGTCTATATTAAATTGATTTCTTCTGTATCTGACAGGGCTTTGGGTCCCTCTCTCTGTAATCTACAGGTCCTCTCCCTCTCCCTCTCTCCCTCTCTCTCTCTCTCTCTCTCTCCCGGAATCAAGTTGCAAATCAAACAGTTGGAGATATGAAGGAGGATATGGAAGGACACGGAATCATTTTCCAGCTGAGAAACACGAGAAATGAGCACATATACGTGAGCTCAATGGGAAGAGGAGAACAGACGAGAGCGGGATGTTCGGAGGGGTGTACAATTCTGACTAAAAGTGTGTTTCTGAGCCACACTCTTCAGAATAAAGGTTCTTTACAGGCACTGATGCTTCCATGAATCCATGGAATCTTTCCATTACACTAAAGATTCTTTATAGTGGAACAAGGATTTTAAAAAGTTCTTCTTTTGAGAACTGATCACTGGAAGGTTCTTTGTGGAACTCAAAATGGTTCATCTATGGCAGGGGTCTCCAAACTCGGTCCTGGAGGGCCGCTGTCCTGCAGAGTTCAGCTCCAACCCCAATTAAACACACCTGAACCATCAGTCATGCGTCCCAATTCACATACTATCCGTCCTAAATAGTATTCGAAAATAGAATTAGTGCGTCCCAAATCATAGTATGTTGAAATGAGTATTCCAAAGATACCCGGATGGTCTACTACAGGGCTATTCAAGTAGTTTAATTCAAGGGCCGGATTATCAAATTCAAAAGCTGAGGTGGGCCGGGGGTTGGTGGGGGTTAGACATAACAGTTTCAATAAATAAACTTCAATAAAGTATTGTATTTACTTGGAAATGTGGAACCCAATAGTATGCAGATATAAGACCATAATAAATAACAACTTGATAATTTACAGCTGTGTACAACTATTTTCCTTGGAACAAATATATGAATTATACAAGCTCATATAGCTATTGGTAAGAATTATTTTATTTATAATTATTATAGGCTTAAATGAAAATAGACTTGGTAACCACAGGTAAAACCATGCATGGCTGCTCACTACCACAGTCAAATGATATGATATGATGAATCATATATATATAAACGCCTAAACACAGCTAAAAACTATACACACCTTCACAAAGAAACTGACATAAATGAACAAAAATGAATGATATATTCCCCTACCCATCTAATAAATCTAATGCAATATAAATGACTATAACATACTACTCAAAAGAAAAATATATTCTATATATAAATTACTACAGTACATTCATGGTAAATGTTTGTAAGGGTGGCGATTTGGGGATTTAAAACTCTTCTAATTTTGTTCATGGCACAGTGTTTCTCCATCAGTCTTTTTGGGAATGTTGAGGCTGTTTCATCATTGAAAACTAGTTTAATCATCGAGTGATTTGTGGTTTGTAACAGAGGTGTGTGTCGAATTGAAACGCTTCCCACTGGATGTCACAGCGCTGTTTAATAATGGTGTCCGGGACCGGGATTAAACGCAACTCCTTTAAGCGTGCGTTCTGTTATCCACTGGGACATGCTGCGTAGCTCAAAGTAAACTATAGTAGGACAAAGTAGGATGATTAATTCACAAATGATTGGTATCGCTGGTTCAGTCGACAGAAATGTGGTACATAATACATAATAACTGCTGAAATATTCGCTCTGAACAGTGCGTATAGCCGTACAGCTGCAGGCGCCGCTGCGTCCGCGTATCTAGCCAAATTTAGCCACATCACCAGGAAAAGAGGAGGGAAGTTGGGATGCCCTCGGGCCGGATGGAGATGTTTGGCGGGCCGCCAATTGAATAGCCCTGGTCTACTATTTCCGGTTAGAATCCGAAGTGCAGATCCGTGCACACTCTAATGGATAATATTGCCCACAACCCATTGCAAGTTGGGCAAGGATTCGATTAGAACTACAAATGCAGATAAAAAAAAAAAAAAGTGTTAAAAAAAAAACTACAAACATGGCAGAAGTCGACGGTTAAAGCAACACTATGTAACAATTGCTCATGTGGTTGATAAGCACAATTGTCTGCTACTAGTGACGTAAATACTGTCGCTGTATAAGCTTCCCCGTGGGCAGCGCAATACACGTGAATTTGTTGACTAAGCTCACGGAACCGGTGAATGCAGAAACCTCGTTTTGGAAACCATGTCCACCGACCAGGTAAAGTAGCCCGTGTTACACTATGTTCTACAAATATCATTACAGTTTTACTTATTGTTACTCATGAAAAGTACAATGACAAAAAGAACGGTAGTATGTTAGCCTAGTTTTTTTGCTCGCACAGTTTGTATGTAGCATTGTTTGCAAAGGGTGTAATTTGTATAATAGAATAAAATGTAGCCATAATGTCCATAATAGCCTACACATCGGACATTGTCATAGGTTTATAAGGCTGTAAAGTAACAGAGACTCTTTATTTGAATAACAGTTCAGAGGTGAAGTAGACTGGGGAACTCGTTTTTGGATCTTGGGTAGGGATGTCACAAGTACCGGTACTTCGGTACCAAGTCGGTACTGAAATTTAAAAAATGTGACGATACCAGCATTTCTGTAGTACCGAGTATATTTGGTACCCACTAATAGGCAGCTGCTTTCAGTCGCTTCCGTGTTTATCTAAGTGCAGAGCTCCAGACTGTAGCCAAATATATACTAGTGTCTGTGAGTATTAAACTGCAAAATACTATTTAAATATTAATCCTCCATGTTCTGCGTCTCTGTGTGAATGAATGGCGCAGACGCGCGGTTTCATTTGCGGCACACTCACGCGTGACACTCGTTGTCTTTTTAGCCTCTGCCGTGTCACTATATGAGGACATGAACGCATAAACTTCATAAACTTTATAAACTCCGCTCTGAATCACTTCATAAGCATTTACCGTTTCATTTGAGAAAACTGTCATATCATGACCACAGACACTCAAAGCTCTTCACGGCAACCCGTCAAAATAAAAGTTCGGTTTAACTTAAAGAAATTGACAGAAATATATTAGGCTACTGTTGTACAGTAGATTTAGCTGCATCTCTATGTAATAATAATACCAATAATACTAATAATAATTATTATTATTATTATTATTATTATTAGGTGTCCCTAGAGGGTTGCTTATTTTTCACCTGATCTTTTTTATAAACAATGTTTACTTTTAAACAGCATGTCGCCTTTAAATGTATATGTGTATTATTTACTTACAATGATTATCATCATAAATAATAAACTCATTGAATTTAATGTAATATATTTTTTTAAATAGTTAAATAAAATAAACACATTTTTTTTTGCTGTGGTACCGAAATTGGTACCGAGATCCGTAAAATTTTTATGGTATTGGTACCGACTACTGGAATTTTGGTATCGTGACATCCCTAATCTTGGGTGTCGAAACAGACATGGCCAGTGTCCGAAAAATATTCACTATTTTGGGAGCGCTCTAGGTTACAGACTTTACTTTCCATCTAGCCACTACAACCGCCTCTTTCAGCTCGCGCCACCGAGTGTAAGCCCGTCCGATATTGATTCGTGTTTGGGCTCATGTCCGATCACTCTCTTGCTTTCTTTTCTTCGACAAAACCCTCTTTGGTGGCTCTGCCATGGCGCTGGTTTTGAGACTTGCATATTAGATCGTTTCGTCTTATAGTTTCATCTGTTGGCTACGAGTAAAATACGTGACATATGCCGTAAAGCAGGTCGCACTCTTCCGCTGGCAGGGGATGGACGGGGCTGTGTGCACCGACCTGAACACCAAACTTACAGAGTGTGATTGTAGCGCTGGGTATCAGCGGCAGTAGAATTTGTCCGGTTAAGAGTTGTTCTACCACTGAAATAATTTTAGAGACATTATTTTAAGGTCGAAAAACTACAGTGTTGCTTTAAGAGGTTTAGATAAAGGGGTTTGAGGGAATAATTATCAGTATCTAATCTGACGAAAAGATATCTATTCAGTGTTATCCACATTATATTTAATCTGCAACAGCACTGAGAACTTTTGTAATGATACGTTTGGCCATTAACCTTTAAACACATCATCATATTTAAATTGCAAACACATGAGGAAAGTCTCTGCATGGAATACCCACGACGGGCAGATCAACGTGCTACTACAATTCTCTCCGATATGGTAGGAAATGAAATTAAACTGAATGTGGAGGGTTTTAACTGTGACGAGATGATTGACAGGGCAATTTACGGTGACGGGATGCACGTAATTAAGCGACAGAGTGTCCGTTAAAGATGACGAAAGTAGTATGTCCCAAAGCTCGCATACTCTTCTGCTACACACTCAAAAGTATGTACATTTCTTCACAAAAAGAGTACATACTTTTAGGACGTAGTATAAGCAGGCGAATTGGGATGCAGCCCTAGTAAGACCTTCATTAGCTGGTTCAGGTGTGTTTATTTGGGTAAGTTTTTTAAAGTATGAACTAAAGTTTGGAGACCCCTGACTCCTGATCTCATCACTGCGAAACCTCCTGCTGGAAGCTTTATTTTGAAGAGCGCAGCTGCATTTTGGGAACAAATTTGCTTAAAACTCAACATGAAACAGTTGCCCCCCATTTACTTATTTACAACGCATGTACAAATTATAATCATAATCTTGCATCAAAATGACTTCTTTCACTTTTAAATGATTCATTCATACATATTACAAAGACAAACTTTTTTTTTTTTTTAATGTAACTTGCACACTTTCTGAAACAACTTTCCTTTCTAACTGATGTCACCAAGCCCTCTTACGGAGCCCCTAAAGGGACACGGCGATGGAAAAAATATGAGATGGGAGGGGAAAATATATGTCAATGCGTTTGTGTTCCCTCACAAAAATGTTATGTTTCCCGAGAAACTGTGTTCGAACACAGGATCTCAAAAGCATTGAAATATGATTTTTCCATCAGCATGTCCCTTCAGGGCCTCCGTACCTCTGAAACTCACGCCCTGCCCATCTGTAGAAGTGTGTTGCACGTCAACTCAAAAAAGTTGGTTAAATCCTCCTTCTTAGGAACATTTTCTACAGCAGAAGAGTTCATAAATAAAGTAAATAACTGTATATACACTGACATTCAAAAGTGTGGGGAAGAAGTTTTGCAAAAAAGTTATTTTTATTCAGCAAGGATGTATTAAATTGACTTTTAGTAAGTAAAGTAAAGACTTTTAATTACTATTTCAAATAAATGCTGTTCTTTTGAACGCTCTATTAAAGTATCACAGTCACAGTTTCCACAGAAATATGAACTGTTTTCAACACTGATAATAATCATAAATGTTTGCTGAGCAGCAAATCATCATAATAGAATGATTTCTGAAGGATCATGTGACACTGAAGACTGGAGTAATGATCACTGGAATAAATTACACTTTACTATATATTCACACAGAAAACTGCTGTTTACACTGGAGTAATATTTCACTGTTTTTACTGTATTTCTGATCAAATGAATGCAGCCTTGGTGAGCAGAAGAGACTCTTTCAAAAACATTAAAACAATCTTACAGACCCCAAATGTTTGAACTGTTTATTGCTAACTTAGTTTTGTTTAAGAGCAATAAAATAAAATGTACTAAAAATGTGTGTTTGAATAAAATGACATCACACAATACTGTCTTTAGATTAAGCGATTAGAAACAAATAAATCAGAGAAAAGACAGTAAAAGAGAAAGTACAGGGTGATTAAAGAAAAGGAGCAGAAAGTTTGAGGTAAAATGTCGAATAAAAAGGTGCAAGTTTGCTCATCTAACACTCACACACACATTCAAAGTGTAGGGCCCTATGAAATCTGTTTTATTTGTTCCAAAATTGCCTTTTAATTTTTTTAATTAGATTTTAGTTATCAAAAAGCATGTCTAATTGAAATCATGACACTTATACAATTTAACAACAATTTATTAAAAGTTTAACAAAAATAAAATTTTTAGGGCCCTATGAAATACATATTACATGAAATACCGTTTTATTTTTTACCAAATTCTGTGCTATCTGTTTTTTTTTTTTAATTAAATTTTAATTATCAAAAGCATGTCTAATTAATTTAATTCATAAAAACTCTATTTTTATTTTTCTGGCATTCAAATGAGGGCATAAAAGATTAATTTAATTTATCTTTCAATCATATGAAACTTTTTTGTCAAACAAAGTGCTGCAAAACAGAGCTGTTAAAATTAAAACATGGAAGAAAAATTGTGATTTTTTTCCTTAAAATTTTTTTTTATTAGTGTTAGTATTGTTATTACATTGAGACGTAGCTAAATTCTACTGTACAACAGTAATATATTTCTGTCACAGTTTCTTCAAGTTAAACTGAACTTTTATTTTGACGTGTTGCCGTGAAGAGCTTTGAGTTTCTGTGTGTTTATGACGATAGTTTTTCTCAAATAAAACAGTAAAATGCTGATGAAGTGACTCTGGAGATGAAGTTCATGCGTGAGACGGCAGAGGCTGAAAACACCGCGAGCGTCACACGGTTTAATATACACAGACACTAGTCTACATGACGATTTGATTTAAGTGAACTGACCTGCTTT
Source organism: Coreius guichenoti (assembly GCA_039654105.1). NCBI lineage: Eukaryota > Metazoa > Chordata > Actinopteri > Cypriniformes > Gobionidae > Coreius > Coreius guichenoti. The sequence continues at coordinate 30,016,390 of CM077191.1, forward strand.
TTATTTATTCATCAATAATTTGACAAATTCCGTGAAATTCCGTTTTATGACTGGATTCCGTCCGCGTTTTCCGCATCGCTGAAATCATAGAGCCCTACAAGTGTGGCTAAAATGGCTTTGGAGTGAATAAAATGCATGTAAATGAGTTACTGACCAACTGCTAAGTATTTTTAGAAACTGCAAAACCTCTGAGAAAGATTCAGGTCAGTTAAACTTTACCAGAAAACAAAATTTTCTCAGTGTTTTGTGAGAGAATGCATGCCATTTTTAAACACATTTCATTTCGAATGGATTGATAATATCATATCAATACTGAATAATATCAACATATACACAAAAAGAGGACCGAGGACACTCATCCACTCCCCCCTCAACTTCCTGTCTTCTCTTATTAACCCCGCCCACATCATCATCATCATCATCATCATCATCATCTCTGTCCTCCACCTCATCTCTCTCTCTCTCTCTCTTCCAGCCCTACAGGGAAGAATTTGATTTGCATCAGGAAGTGAAGTACATTGAAATAATGTGTCTTTATCACAGCAGATATTGAGAGATTTACTCCCAATTTTCCTCAGATCTGCACACGGTGCAAAATTTGCAGAGTTCCCTGATATCCTAACAACCAGATCTTAATGCAACACCAATCGCTCCCCGATATATTCCAGAGCTCAGAATAAACCCCACCAATTACATATTTACACCAGGTGTGTTTTGCAATTCTGCAAGTTTTTTTTTCTTCCGCTCTCTGATACGGTGGCCGAGATTTAAGGACGTATCAATTGCCTGTGTTAGATCCAAATGAAGTCTGTTCAGAGTAAATGTCACCGCGCTGTGCAAAACTTCATATTGTTAATGTCAGCAAAATGAGAGCTCCCAGAGACAAAAAATAATGAGTTTCTTCTTTTTATACGCCATTCTCTTTATGATTGCATTGTTCCAAATCAGGTTTTATGTAATTTTCCTTTATGCTTTCAAAATGTGTACTTTTCTAAAAACAATCTAATATATAATTTCAATATCCAGGCGTAAAACATTTTTAAAAGCACCAGAGGTTTTTCTATGTTTGTATTCTCTTTGATCATCACTTCAAATGACGTGTATTAAAAATAATGTCTTTTCCTATGAAACAGACACTGCCGTAATTGAATTCAAGATCAAAAAAACAGATGGAAGCATTTTATATTTTTGTCTCGCCCAATGTTCAGTGGAGGCAAATATTTTCAAATGTATTTTAAATTTAAATTATAACAATGTTATATATTCTTTACATTTAACAACAAATCCACAGAGATCTGTTTTACTAGTCTTCAGAGCTACACAAAGTGGGAGTCAATTTTGTAAACACAAGAAATTAAGATTGAATTAATCGCCAGCCTTCTTTCTTTAAATATCAATCAAATGTGGTTTAACGCAGGCCAGTGATGAAAGCACATAGCGAAGCACATGTTTAATGCCATCAGTGCCCATGTAATGATGAACTTCACAGAACAAAGTAATAAATTTAGCTTGTGAACCATGACAAGGTCAGAGGTCAAAGAATTGCTGCCTGCCGCTGGAGCACTGCCTGACAGGAAATAAACGATGCGTTGTAAACAAATCGTGTTATTGCTTTAATTCATGCAGCCTAATCTGATTTGGCGGGAGAGGAGTTCTTCAGGAGGAGCCGGTGAGAGACTCCGGGACACACGGACATCGTCCCGTACCTGTAACTGCATTACGGATGGTCTGCAGAGTCTCACAGGGCCGACAGGCTAGCCTCCAAAGTTCATCAACACTTCCCTGCTATTCCAGGACAAACTGAGCCATAATAAAGCCAATCAAATTAAACTGGACTCCGAGGCTTAGAGTCTTAGAAATCGGATAGGAGAACAATCAACAACAAAAAAAACAAATAACCGATCAAATGAACGCAATCAAACAGGAAAGATGAAGACTCGCAATTGGAAAATAAACACCCGTCTTCGAAGAGCAGAAAGACCAATTTCTCATGGCGTACTACAGGAAACAACACAGATTTTCCTCATTAAGTTATAGGTATAAATGCTTCAAAGCATGAAATTACCCTTGAGCCCCCTTCTAAAAAATAACCTGGTTTGCAAATAAATGATCCATGCAAAGCACTAAAATGCACATTATTAAAATAATAGGAGGGATTTAAATTTGCATCCGCAAACTATTGCGAGCACATGGAACAGCCGCCCCCGTGCTTTCCTCCTTTGTTCATTTCATTAGTGAATGATTCAAGGGTGATCCCCTAAAAACAAACACCAATTCCTCTTGTTCTTAACAAGTGAATATCCGAATGTCACAGTGTCAAGGGCATGTTGACGGTGGAAAGTTTGACTTTTCCTTTGTCTTGTTCATTATGAACTTTCCTTCTTTGTCGCTTTCTTTCACCATATTGTCTTTCACGTTCTCCAATATAAAGAAACACAGCCGACAATGTTCAGACACAATAAAAACCTCCCCTCTCTCTTTGATATTGGGGCGAATGTCCCATCTGGTCCAAATGGAGAGAAATGACTGGCCATCCATGCTAAGATCTACATTACACCTGAGTTATGGCCACCATTTGCAATTCAGAGTGGCTCTTTGGAGACTTCACCACCTTGGAAACGCACCCATCAGAGCTGGGGTACACAACACAATCAGGTAGATTTAGTGTGCCGGGAAAGAGGCTTCTGGAGATTGTGGGCCACATGAGGGCAGGCCGTCCCAAACTCCCATTCTCGCAAAGGCCCTACTGGGCCACATTCAGCCACACTTAATGAGAGAGGCCTAGATAGAGAGGCAGGAGCGGAATGAGAGAACTAGACTGAAAGAAACCGAGCCAAAATCTCCAATCCTATGTTTTTATATTTGTCTAAAAAAGTTGGCATTGGGACAAGCATCTCCAGCATTATTCTTGTTAACTCATGCCCTCACAATGCCCTCAAATGCTGTGTTGTGAAAGGAAAGTGCAAAATTCAAGTTTGATTAGGTATTCTTAAAGTGAAAAAGACAGTATAGTGATCAGAAACAAGCTTCTGAACAGTAACAACAATAAACAAAGACACTTTTCATGCATTCTGCCTTATTTACACTGTTAAAGGGTTGATTCTCATGCTAAACATGGACAAAATTTTAAAAAATTAGTTTGACGTATGACGGAGTATTTCTGTGCCAAATACACTCCTTCAGGATTCGAACATGTTTCGGAAGTTTTTTTCGAGTATGGCCCTGTATGACATCATAATAGGCGGAATTGCTTGTATGGACACTTCTCCCAGATGAGCACACACACACACACACACACCAGAGAAAGAGTGCGTCCATCAACGAGTTTCGTTCGGGTTACGGGAGCCGTCGGCGGCGCTGCCATTTTGTTTCTAGACCACAAAATCAACAACGCCACTAAAGAAGTGTGTTTCTGGTTGAGAGGGAAAGATAACCTTGTTCAGCTTCCCAAATAACCCAGAGTTAAGGAAACAGTGGATGCAGTTTGTTTTTCCAGAGTTCTGCAAGTGTGTGTGTTTGTTCCCGGTCACGAGTGGAAACCGCAGGAGGTGAGTGAAACTGCATCAAATGTGTGTGTTTTGTTGGCAATCGGCGGTAAGTGCATATAACGTGAACAACACCAACGTACAGTGAATCAAAAGTAATCCAGGGATAATGCTATGATGGTGTGTGTGTGTGTGTGTGTGTGTGTGTGTGTGTGTGTGTGTGTGTGTGTGTGTGTGTGTGTGTGTGTGTGTTGATGACTCTTTAGCTCCACCCACTGCAAGCCTCCACGAACTCGGCTGCTTTCAGAAAGAATCGGTACAGCGTATCTGTCTTTTATAAATATGATAAAACTAAAGACTCTTGGGAGATATGAAGGATCAATACTACTCTATAGATACTCAAGATTAACATGAGACTGGCAGAAACTGTGTGTGTTATGTGCCCTTTAAAAATGCACAATGGAGGTGAAAAACCGAGATCTGATTCAGTGTATAACCGGACCAGAAAAAAGGAAGAATTGTATGTATTCCATGGTGAACATTTCTCTTTTGTTTCAGTGAGAGCAAAGACCTTCAAAGTAGACTCTACATAAAGATAAAAAAAACATACAGAAAAGCAAAAAAAGCCATGGGACTGCAATATGAAAAAGTAGTGCTATTCATTACATAAGGTGGCAGGTGCAATACGTAAGCCAAACGTGAGTCAAAGAGGAATAAACAAAAAGAGCCGGGGCTTTGTGATGGTTAGGGATCAGATATTAGCAGGAAGAGGGGGAAAAATCGTACAAAAAAGGAGGGCTCTGAAACATTAATCAAACTCTTCACCTAGTGGGCAGCCATATGGCTGAACAGCATGCGTATCGCACAAACTTGCTGATCTCCAGTAACAGGGTGCAATTAATTCCGCTGGCTGCATCCAGCGCGGACTACCAGTTAAGAGCACCGGGAGTACAGAGGAACAGGAAAAAAGTGCTGCACCTCTTTTTTCTGCCCAAAAAGCAGAGGGTTCAAACGCTGAGTGATGAATGAGGAGGTGGTTAGGGCCCTCTCCCAACCGCTCTGGAGAAAGAGACTGTGCAGGGATGGAGGGATCAGCTGGGAGGAGGATATAGCGAGGAAAGACACAGAGATATAAAGTATATACATTTGGAAAAACTCTCATTGTAGAGCAAAAGAAACGCATTTCTGAAAGTGAGTTTTGGTTCCCAAAGTGCATCACTCTCACAATTATAGAGTTCAGCACCATGGACAGGGGACAGACTAAAAAAGACAGCAATTCTCTAACACAACAAGCAAACAATGCATGCCACGTCCCCAAGCACGTTATTACTCTACCTCTACAGGACACCTGAACATGAGTACTGTCAATTTCTTTCATACGGTTCAAATTCTTCATGACTTGAAATGTAAGGTTATATTCAATGGTGCAGGAAAAAGCATTTTAACCAATCTTATTGACTACTTCCTTACTGCCTGCACATTCCCACTCCAGAATAATGTGTTCTGAACCCTTGCAGTCCTTTCACAAATCCACACTTTATTACGCAAACCAGTGCAGACCTATGGAGTAATACTACGTAAATGCAAAAGTGTCTAGTAGAGCAGTAGCAGGTTCAGGTCTCACAAATGGGACAAAATATCGATAGGGCAATATATAGTTGAATCGATATGCTGGCGCCAAATATCGATATTTTAATTAATAAAATAAGGCACTCTAAATAGATTTCCCTGCTCCCAGCGTCACTACTTCATGACTCCTCAGGGTGGCGCTCAACACATGAATGAGGGAAACGTGAACATAAGTTAACTAGCCTAAGAAAAAAAGAGGTTTTTAACGGGATGGCGGACAGTAGTGTGAGTGAAATAATAGATGCCCCAGCCACGTTTAAATCCAAAGTCTGGAAAACCTGCACTTAAAGGGATAGTTCACCCAAAAATGAAAATTAGCTCATGATTTACTCACCCTCAAGCCATCCTAGGTGTATATGACATTCTTCTTTCAGACGAATACAATCAGAGTGAAATTTGGAGCCCAAAAAAGCACATCCATCCATTATAAAAGTGCTTCACACAGCTCCGGGGGGTTAATAAAGGCCTTCTGAAGTGAATTCAAAAGAGTTATTACAAGTGCCCCCAGTGCACCCTTGTTGCATGTTTGTTTGAAGCCTGAACGGGTGCGTACTTTATGGTGGTTTACTACCCAACAGTCCATGCAACTTGTCATCTTGACCAGTAATAGCAAATAGCTCTGTGGCCAAGAAAAGCATGGTGGAGAAGACTTGCCGTTTGTGGTGTTTGTTAATGAAGTCCACAGTACTGTATGGTGTCCTGTTTGTCAGTGATATTCAAAAGGGTGCTCACGAATGCCTTTGCTGGACCATTGGTGTGCCCATTTGTAGGGGTGGGAATCACAAGGTACCTCACAATACAATATGATACACGATACATGGCTCACAATACCGATAATATCACGATACAGCAATTCTGTGATAATCAATAATCCACACGGCTCCGGGGGTTAATAAAGACCTTCTGAAGCGAATCGATGGGTTTGTGTAAGAAAAATATCCATATTTAACACTTTATAAAGTAAAATATCTAGCTTCCGGCAGACCACCTTCCATATTCAACTTAAGAAGAAAGAGTAACGCCTCTCGCAGTTCAAAACGCTTACGCTACGTCCGTCGTCGTGCCAGTTACGCTTTTTTACGCTACGTCCGACATCATCGTCGTGTCAGTTACACTTTTTCCATAAGTTGAATATGGAAGGCGGTCTGCCGGAAGCTAGATATTTTACTTTTCACTAAAGTGTTAAATATGGATATTTTTCTTACACAAACCCATCGATTCGCTTCAGAAGGCCTTTATTAACCCCCGGAGCCGTGTGGATTATTGATTATCACAGAATTGCTGTATCGTGATATTATCGGTATTGTGAGCCATGTATCGTGTATCATATTGTATTGTGAGGTACCTTGTGATTCCCACCCCTACAAATGGGCACACCAATGGTCCAGCAAAGGCATTCGTGAGCACCCTTTTGAATATCACTGACAAACAGGACACCATACAGTACTGTGGGCTTCATTAACAAACACCACAAACGGCAAGTCTTCTCCACCATGCTTTTCTTGGCCACAGAACTATTTGCTATTACTGGTCAAGATGACAAGTTGCATGGACTGTTGGGTAGTAAACCACCATAAAGTACGCACCCGTTCAGGCTTCAAACAAACATGCAACAAGGGTGCACTGGGGGCACTTGTAATAACTCTTTTGAACCATAAAATGACTAAATGGGACAGCCTACACCCTGATGCACATCAAGTGCATTTGGGAAAGGGTCTCTTTTTTCCCCTTGTGGTGTAATCAGGTTGTGTAGCTGATGCCTGTCCACTGCAGAGACTTCTTCTGTCACAGGGTTAGACTTTATAATCATTACTTACAAATCCCTCCCAAAACTGCTGGCTTTGTTTTCCTGCAAAATTAGAAGCTCTTTTACATGCTTAATGAACTTGAGAGGCCTACGCTCGTAACCTGGAATATTTTAGTTTTGTAAATGAGAGGGAGTTGCCTATTCCCCTGGCCCTCTCCTCCGCCTGGCCCATACCAATATCCGAAACGACTTTGGAGATGTTACCTTCATTAGAATATACTCCTCCTCCCAAGACTCTTTTTGCATTTTGAGCTGTTGCTTTATGATCCTTGTGGGACGCCATTAATGAGAGGAACTCCACGTCTCTCAACTTACTGTGAGGACAGGTCTGCATTTCTCCACTTCTGCTGAAGTCCGGCAGGCTATAACGGAATAATGAGCTGCATTCATCACAGGCATGGCATCCACACACACACACACGCATAGACACACATATGCAGAAACAAGACACACAACCCCTTGCTGTCACACTTATTCTCTCTGAAGGAGAGCGTCAGTGTTTCTCTGCTCTGAGAAGCAGTTACATGCTTGCTAAAGTCTAAAACTGACACGAACAGCAGTAATTACAATGAAAATGTATGATCTAAGTGTGCACTGCAAGAACGATCTGAATTATAGTATGTCTCCTGATTAACTAAGAGTAAAGCATTATTCTCAAAGGTCTTCTTAGGATGGTCAAAATAATGTCATTAACAAAATCAAACCCTTTCCTGCTTCATCTACATCAACACCATCAACACTTTCATAGTCAGAGAAAGGTCTTCAATATGTGCTGTAGTGGGGTGAGCAAAGACACAGTGAATGTGACTGCACATAAAATGGGCAAAATGAAGTTTCCAAAAGGTTCATGTGCAGTCATTGTGTCTGCACTTGCCCAACCACTGCATCCTAATGGTTAGAGAGTCGGACTTGTAACCCGAAGGTCGTGGGTTCGAGTCTCAGTACCGGCAGGAAATGTATGTCTTTTTCACTCTCATTACAAGGGTACCACATACTTAAAGTATGGCGGTCACACATGCTCCCTTTCTGGCTGCACAAGGTGCAGCAGCTTCCTTAGTTGGTCCAGCATCCCAAGGCTGGCGGAGATGGAGGGGCGTGGCAGCGTCCACTTGCCTTTAAAACCAGAACATGGGTTCGACCACTCCTCTCTGTGACAGTACATCTTCCCTACCCACTCCCTTCCTGGACCTCCGAGGACAACACTGTGCACAAGGATGAGAGCAGCCTCTCAAGAAGAGGCAAATGCTGCAATTTATGGCTGCACCTTATCACATGCTGCCAGAGGTCCATCCTTATGGCACCCCTCTTCTTTTACACCTGCTCCAGTCCAGGCTTCAGGGTGGCACTGATGTGAGGGGAAGCTGTTGTTCAGTGACAGTGGCCATTCATCGCCAGTGGAGAGAACAATTTATGAGTATCTGAGCTTGTGGAAAGCACATTGATTCATGCACATTCACGAACCTTCCATATATTTGCCCCTCAACTTCTGGCTACACCTAGTTTGAGAAGTGGATGTGTTTGTTGATGGTATTACCTACTTGAATCTTAAGGTGCAACAGTTGGAGGAAAGCAGCTCCCAATTCAAATAAGATGCCCCTAAGTGGCTTCTTGAACACCAGGATTTATTTGTATTTGGATCTAAACATCACTGAATCTTTATGGGGCTTTTCGTCTTCAACAAATGACCACTTTTTTTACTACAAACAATTCAGGATATGCATGAAACCATTCTCAATATAAACTCAATGTGTTCTGCAGGAAACTGAACAAAGAATGTAGACATTAATATATAAATTACAAACATAATAGATAATTTGATAGGATGGTGTAATCAACGCTGAGTATCCCAGTATCCCATAAGCTCCTGACTCCAAACCCCAACATCTTCCACTATCAATCAAACCTCATCACTGCACTCTCTTCCTCTGAAGAGTTGGCCCAATCTTTTCTCAATGTTTTTTCTTTCTCCCTCAGACGGGGAGAGGGGGAGCGGCCGGCAGCCATCATTAATCAATATGTTGGGCTTTATTTGTGATAATTCATCATGACACAATATTAATGGGCAGCTATGCCCTTCAGAGGTGAGGCTCATGCAAATGCGGAGGGGGAAGCAATTAACTTTCGAGCGACGCGCGGATGATTCTAAATGACAAGGATATGTCAATTACCGCAGCCAATAAAGAGAGACAGAGGCTGCGAGGGCAATCTATCCACTTTACGGCTTCTCCTCAGCCTCTTAAAGGTCTGTCTACACTAAGAGAGAGCAATCTTAAAACAGCATCTGGACAGGGCCTTGAATATGGCAGCTACTAAAAGACAACTTAATGATTTAAAACACTGTTTCCCAGGCTATTTCGGCTAGCCCTGCTGCCCTCGTGGCGTGCCCGTGTCATGCTAGCATAACTTATTTGACTGCAAATGTCTGGAAAGTATGCAACTAACTGCTTTTTTTCCCAACACAGTTCACGTTTTTGTGGTCACTTTATTAGAAACATTTATAAGTAAAAGTTGGGCATGTCTCAAATCATGTACATTTAAAAGTTTGCCTCCCAGAACGCACCATAAAAATCAGTGACCATTGACTTCAACACATTCACCTATCGAAAATGTCAAAACCTGTCAAATATTATGTCTCCAAGAGACAGTTCACTCAGAAATAAAAATTAATGTCATAATTTACACACCTTCATGTCGCTCCAAAGCTGTATGACTTGTGTTATTCTATGGATCGTCCATTGTTTTGGTTGGTTTTTTTTTGGGACCCCAACATTCTTCTCTCGTGTTAGGTAGAAGAAATAAATGCATACCAGTTTTGAACAACATGAGGGTGAGTAAATGATGATCGAATGTTCATGTTTGAGTGAATCAGCAGGCCTCTCAAGACATATGAAGAACGGTCATGGTGCGTTAACATCAAAGATAAATTCATGTTAATTAATTGAGTCATCAGTGTGCCAATGCTTGGATCAAGGCCTTTGCTAGTGCCTGAATGTGTGTTCTTGATATACTGACTCACACGTAGGGATCTAGGGAATAGGTTTTTTTTGCTAACATGCTAATAATTGCCAAACACTGCATGTGACAAACCTGTCTTTAAGAACAGAGGAACATTTTAAGTACATTAGCACTTAGGTTGATAAAACAGGTGCAAGACTTGGCAGCTGCGTTCCAACATTCATCTCCAGAGAGATTTGTGTGAATCGACCTATGTTAATCACAACCACCTTTCTATGAACAATTAGTTCACTTCTCTGCACTACGTTAGCCCAGTGTATGAATATGTAATGCTTTAAAATGAGTCATTTTCAGCGTGCAGGACTCCAGCAGAGAATAAACACAAACTATCCATCACAAGCCATGAAAAAATTAATGAGAGCCAAGCAGACGCACGTCCATTGGCCGCGTAGCTCTTCAGAGCCGGAGCCAAGGGGTGAGGACAAATTAGCCTGCTTTATATCAGGGGCAACGCACATGGTTTGGCTGGTTAGAGGCAAGGTTTCCCACCAGGTAAAGTAGAGGAGCATTAATTTACAAGTGTCAAGACTTGTAATGATAGGTTAGAAACGCGTTTCACACGGAATAACTATATTATTGTGAGATCTTATTCATGTCTGAAAGAGAAATGATCGTTCTAACAAAAACTTGACATAATATGGACCATTTTCCTCATGCATTTACACTGAGATTTCTTGTCAAACTGGCTGGACCAGTAGGCTTTTATAAGTGTACTCCCCTCTCATGACTCTGTGTATGGCCATGTAATACAGACGAACCGCAGTAGACTTGGTCTCAGTCTACAGAGCGTAGCAGAGCCTGGCAGCGCTGTAATTTCCCCCCACTAAAAGCTCAACTGCCACCAGGGGACTTGTACAGAACATTACAGGTTAAGCCCTCATTTTGTCTCCAGGTTGCGGGAAGAAAAAAAGGGATCAGAGGAAGGAAGAAAAGAAACAAACTTTCCTTTTGCCCTGACCTGTAGCCGGCCGCATACCCATGGTGCACTGGATGGCCCAGAGGTGTCAAGAGTGTTTGGGTGTGTTTTCCTCCAAACGAAAGTGGTTATTGTGTCCGAGGTCTGCAGGGGACGAAAGGCTAATATTGTTTTATGTGAGAGTGAGTGGAAAGGGAAAGCCAGATTACGACAGCAGCCCAGGCTAGCAGGAGTTTAGGCCCCAGAGCTGAACGATATCAAAGACCATCAGAGAACTGCGGCAGTTTGTAACTGTAGTGGGAAAACCAAGAGTAAATTGACAGTGAGAAACAGTACTACATTTATAATGTGTGTTAGGGATACATGGCAAAACCATGGTATTTGAAACAAGTACCATGGCACTACCTTCTGTATGGTTGACTACCATAGGATCTCAAGCTTTTAGTTGTGACATACGTAATAGCTCTAGTCTTAATTTTTTTAATTAAATTATCTTGGAAGCAATCTTTTTAGAATATCTTATTCTGTTTGATGTGTTTTATTGTACTTGTGTCAGATATATTCTATTGTACTTGTAAGGTGTCCTTGAAAGGCTCCCATAAATAAAATGTATTATTATTATTATTATTATTTCTTTACCATGGTATTCTTTGAACAATCTTTCAGTATCATGTTTCCAATATCATCTGATACCAACAACGCATCATGGTGCCAATTTTTAAAGAATTTATTACTTCTACTTAAACGTATTTTATTTCAGTTAGTGGCGAAGGCAACATTTGTAAGTTTAAGTTTGTCATCTAAAATGGTTAGGTTTTATTTTATTTAAAATAATGGTTTATTAAAAAAAAAGATTTTTAATAGTTTTAGTTTTAATTAACGATAACACCAGACAATGACATTCCAGTTTTGAATGCAGTTATGAATGTACAATTTATGTGCAGGGGTTTAGAGGTTTACTGAATATACATACATTATATATATATATATATATATATAGGAGGTGGTAGGGAAAAATTTTTTAGTCATATTTTAATAGTTATAGTTTTATATAGTTGTGAAACAGTAGCCTTTTAGCCATGGTTGAGTAAATTATTATTTCATTTTATATATATATATATATATATATATATTATAATCATTAATAAATATTTTTAAAATTAAAATCACACTAAATTAACACACTATAAATGACAGTCCTAAAAACATTTTAAATAATCGCAAAAAAGAAAGAAAATCCCAACTGTGCTTGTTTTAGAGAAAACCCATTACTAGTTTCTCTAATTCTCTTCTTTCTATCAAACAGAGAGCCTAGCACTTCTTAAATTAATCCTCCTCCTAATCTGGCTGATTCATGAGTCTGTGAAAATACAAGTTGCTTTAAATCTCGTTCTAGCCCCGCTACACGCCACTGTAATGATAGCTGGATTATCTTGTAAGATGGGTGATGTATTGAGCTTTTTACTCATTCCTTTGGCCCTATGTTTACAATCTGCTAAATATGTATGCGAGTCGCTTGAGCAAATGAAGCCGTAAAGCTCAGTCCCAGAGTATATTACAAACACAAGCGCTCATGCTGTTGGATGATTGCTCTGCCAGAGAGCTAGGCCTTACATTTTCACCTGCGTTTTTTTCTATGTCTTTTTATTTTATATCTGTTGTGCTGCAAATCATGGTTCTGAACTAGCAGGCATCTGTTAATAGAGAGCAAAAATAATTAGTTAAGGGCCTCATTGATTAAGGGCCTTTTTTATTTTTGACTTTTTTGACTATTTTTGTTGTGTATGGGGCTGCATAGCCACAGACCAGTCAGGGTGTCCATGCTGACCCCTGTCCACCGCCGAAAGCACCAACAGTGGGCACGTGAGCATCAGAACTGGACCACGGAGCAATGGAAGAAGGTGGCCTGGTCTGATGAATCACATTTTCTTTTACATCACGTGGATGGCCGGGTGCGTGTGTGTTGCTTACCTGGGGAACACATGGCACCAGGATGCACTATGGGAAGAAGGCAAGCCGGCGGAGGCAGTGTGATGCTTTAGGCAATGTTCTGCTGGGAAACCTTGGGTCCTGCCATCCATGTGGATGTTACTTTGACACGTACCACCTACCTAAGCATTGTTGCAGACCATGTACACCCTTTCATGGAAACGGTATTCCCTGGTGGCTGTGGCTCTTTCAGCAGGATAATGTGCCCTGACACAAAGCAAAAATGCTTCAGGAATGGTTTGAGGAGCACAACGAGTTTGAGGTGTTGACTTGGCCTCCAAATTCCCCAGATCTCAATCCAATCGAGCATCTGTGGGATGTGCTGAACAAACAAGACCGATCCACGGAGGCCCCACCTCGCAACTTACAGGACTTAAAGGATCTGCTGCTAACATCTTGGTGCCAGATACCACAGCACACCTTCTAGTGGAGTCCATGCATTGACGGGTCAGGGCTGTTTTGGCAGCAAAAGGGGGACCAACACAATATTAGGAATATTAGGTCATAATGTTATGCTTGATCGGTGTGTATATATATATATATATATATATATATATATATACACACACACATATACATACACATACACATGTATGTATGTATGTATGTATGTATATATATATATATATATAAAGTATGATTTGTCATGTTTTAAAACTCTATACAATGGCAGTCTGATCAAACTTACGGTGATGTTTCACAGTTGAACAGCAGCTTAGGATAAATGTATTGAGATATGAATTAGTCTTGATTCAGTGCTCAAGATCTATTCAACATTATATTTCTAATTAAATAAAGAGGACACATCATTTAATTGAGTAATACGAACTTTTCATCGTAATTATTTGCTTAACTCTTTTAATTAATCCCATTGGCACCTAACAGATGAAGGGTTTAGCAGCAAGTTAATAAAGCAAGGTGAGAAGCAGTGAACTCTTTAACCTTCATCCATGAAGAGGACGACAGCACTGCACTCACTGCAGAGAGACAGACTGACTCTACACTGCAGTTTATTCTGCCCACATGCAAACGGTCCATACAGCTTGTGACCAGATCATAGAAACAGTTCTTCATCAAACACAATTGAAAAAGAATGACGATTCAAAAACCAGGCAATGCTGAAAATCTGTAACCATCACCTTTTCAAAGATCAAAAATAGAAATTAAACATATTTTTTTCTGCTGTAAAGTTGGGCATTTTAACATGGGGCTCAATGAGATTCTCCTCCCTCATTTCTAGAGCCTGTCCCTAGCGGCCAGTCGATGAATTGCAGTTGAAGTCACTTCCGTATTGGCTTCAAGAGAAACTGGGGGAGGTTTGCCGCTTGGCCGATACGATAACCGATAATTCTTCGTATTTGAAAGCTGATAACCGATATATTGTCTGATAAATCTAAATCCATTTTTTTAATATAATTTTTGAGAGCCTGATTACAAAAACAAAAGTCTCACCATTAAAGTGGTGGTTGATTATGATTTCACTTTTTTAACTTTAGTTAGTGTGTTGCTGTTTGAGCTTAAACAATATCTGCAAAGTCACGACGCTCAAAGTTCAAAGCAAAGAAATCTTTCTTTTAAAGAAATCGCTTTATAAGGACTACAACAAACAGCTGGTAGGGACTACAACGAGCTTCTTCCCAGGTTAGTGACATCACTAACCCTGAAATTTACATAAACCCTGCCCCCGTGAACATGCAACAAAGGGGGTGAGATTATCATGACAGAATATGCTAATCGATGACTTGAAGATAGTTAACTCATAAATTCATCCTCTAACCATTCAGAAACGTCCTGTCTCATTCTACATGTTGTCACTTCTTCTTGAGTCTCTCCATCATTGTCCGACTCCGGTTTGAACATAAAAGGCTGAACAGTTTCTGACCCTTCAGTGTGTGTCTGCGTGAGGTAATCGGAGCTGCTAACACGAGCTCTTGAAGCTCCGCCCTCTTCTTGAAAGGGGGCAGGGACCAGCAGCTCATTTGCATTTAAAGGGACACACACAAAAACGGCGTGTTTTTGCTCACCCTCAAAAAGTGACAATTTTAACATGCTATAAAAAATTATCTGTGGGGTATTTTGAGCTAAAACTTCACATACACACTCTGTGGACATCTTGTAAAAAGGGGCAATCAACCACCCCTTTAAAGCCATGTCCCAAGCACACAATTATGATGTTCTCATTATAATTTTATGCAGCCTATATGACAGACTTGCACTGCACATGTTGCACTTAACTGTATTTTCCTTTTTGAATTGATTCCAATCATATTTCAAGCAATTCAAACCCATCATGGTGAACAGTGCGCATCTGAAGTGTCTCAGCTGAAGGAAATTATACATTATGTATCGCCTTTAATACATCGGACAAATTTTCGCATCGGGCCGATAATGATAACATTAAAAATGAACATATATCGGCAAATACCAATACGGTGGCCGATATATCGTGCATCCCTAATAGAAATACTATTAGAAATACTAATAGATCAGATCAGTTTGATCACAGGAATAAATTACACTTTACTATACATTTAGAAAACAGCTATTTTACATTGTAATAATATTTCACAATATTACTGATCAAATACATCCTTGGTGAGCACTTTTAAAAAACATTTAATCATAATTATTTCAAACTTCTGACTGCCAATGTATACTCTATCTCATGTATTCTCCTAAAACCACAAGCCCTCACACACACACAACAGGTTCAAGGAGCCCTTCTCAAAAGAGCAGTGTGCCCTCACGGCCCCAGGGTGCCCAGCAATACTCTTGGTCAGCATTCCAGACATGTCTCTTCCTCTTCAAATCCACCAGCCTTCACCCATGATCAAGGCCACCATCCCGAACCCCGCACATCAACATGACACAGGACGTTCACATACACACGCTCCCAGGCTCTTCCTCCACACAAACCCAGCTCCGACTCCAACACGCTCTGCGTCTAGAGCAGGTCGAGAAACAAACAGGCTCAGAAAAACATTAGTGTGTGATCCTGTTCTGGTTATCATCCTCTTGCCGAGGATTAGCTGTTGTTGTTTTGCACGTTCCACTTAAGCGAGGTGCATGAATTTGACCTCAATTATATTCTGCTCAATATCTGAGTCAGACCGCTGAGATCAGGAGCCTCGCGTTACATCATCAAAGGTTAAACGAAAGACTAAAAGACTAAACTACAAGATCTCGCAAATAACTTGGATACACAAAGCAGTGGCAAAGCAAACATAATTAGCCCCAGTCTTTGTGCAGCTAATTCTGCTGATACAAATACACTTTATTTTGGTCCATCTGTTTACCCCATGCTGTTTTCGGTTTTAAACACTTCAAAGCCATGATATTTACTTTCCTTGTCTCTTTACCCAAAAACCAGACTAAATACTGATTTATTTATTTTTTTCAAACAATGTTTTTTTCTCCTGCACTTCAAATAAAGTACAAAGCAATTAGACGCAAACAGGTCTGCAAAGAGATATATGGTCTATGGCAGTGTTTGAGAAGCTTTGTAGTTTCCCAAGCTTCTTATAGTTTTACTTAAACTACAGTCAAGAAGCACGTTTGAAAATCTAATTAGCTACGCTTTTAATAGTTAAAACTGAAGTCGCAATGAAACTGAAGTCGCAACAGATGTTTTACTCCTGTACATTATCGAAAAAAGAAAAACATTTTGGGCAGGGCTTAGTTCTATCAATCGCTTTTGATTGGATGGTACAAATGCTACAAATGAGGGAAAACATTTGATGTGAAAAAAAGTTAATAGAATAATTACTCTAGTTAGTTATCCCCCAACTCTGTAGTTTATTCAGTACTAGTGCTTAATAAAGAGCCCTACATGCCATGAGTGGACTGCATTTACTGAACAACGCCTGAAGGCCGTGAAGTCTAAACACGGTCAGTTATCTAATTACAAAGACCTGTCTATCCGCCACAATGTTAATATGCTTTTTAGGCTTTACAAGGTTGAGCTTTCTTCCCATCAACCCTCAGTGGAGAGGAGGGCCTGCCCTAATTGGTTCCAGAGCTCACCCTAACAACACAACGCATCTTCAACCCACACACAGCGTGTTAATTTTCATCTTGATTGTAAATACTGCTTCACGAAAACAATGAACACATGCTAACACGAAGCTAGGTCGGCAATTAACATGATTACAAAGTACCTCATTACCATTTTGACACAAGGAGAAAAAAAAGTGTGGCTAATGCTCTTAAATGGGAAAAAGTGTTTAAGTTATTCTGCTGGACATTAGACAGGCCTTGATCTGAAAACAATCCCTCCCGGGGCTCTATTAAACATCCCTCCCGGGGTCATGAATCAAACATCAGCAGAATTTTATAGACAATCAAGAAAATTAAGCATGAACTCAAACCATAAGCACAACATTGTCAAGTACTCTACTATATGCTGACACTACTTTCATCATTAGCCATCGATATGTTTGATTTAAAGCAAAATCACTAGGTTTCAAAGGGTTAGTTCACCCAAAAATGAAAAAAGTAATAATTTACTCACCCTCATGTTGCTGCAAACCCGTAAGAATTTAATTCAGAATGAACCTCATTGGTTCTTGCTGAAGCTCAAACGTGCTGCGTAACACGAGATTGAACCTCATCTTGGTTCTTGCAGAAGCTCAAACGTGCTGCGTAACACGAGAATGAACCTCATTGGTTCTTGCTGAAGCTCAAACGTGCTGCGTAACACGAGATTGAACCTCATCTTGGTTCTTGCAGAAGCTCAAACGTGCTGCGTAACAAGAGATTGAACCTCATTGGTTCTTGCTGAAGCTCAAACGTGCTGCGTAACACGAGAATGAACCTCATTGGTTCTTGCTGAAGCTCAAACGTGCTGCGTAACACGAGAATGAACCTCATTGGTTCTTGCTGAAGCTCAAACGTGCTGCGTAACACGAGAATGAACCTCATTGGTTCTTCCGGAAGCTCAAACGTGCTGCGTAACACGAGATTGAACCTCATTGGTTCTTGCTGAAGCTCAAACGTGCTGCATAACGAGATTGAACCTCATTGGTTCTTTGCTGAAGCTCAAACGTGCTGCGTAACACGAGAATGAACCTCATTGGTTCTTTGCAGAAGCTCAAACGTGCTGCATAACAAGAGATTGAACCTCATTGGTTCTTGCTGAAGCTCAAACGTGCTGCGTAACACGAGAATGAACCTCATTGGTTCTTGCTGAAGCTCAAACGTGCTGCGTAACACGAGATTTAACCTCATTGGTTCTTTGCTGAAGCTCAAACGTGCTGCATAACAAGAGATTGAACCTCATTGGTTCTTGCTGAAGCTCAAACGGGCTGCGTAACACGAGAATAAACCTCACTGGTTCTTGCTGAAGCTCAAACGTGCTGCGTAACACGAGAATGAACCTCATTGGTTCTTGCAGAAGCTCAAACGTGCTGCGTAACACGAGATTGAACCTCATTGGTTCTTGCTGAAGCTCAAACGTGCTGCGTAAGACGAGAATGAACCTCACTGGTTCTTTGCTGAAGCTCAAAGGTGCTGCGTAACACGAGAATGAACCTCATTGGTTCTTGCAGAAGCTCAAACGTGCTGCATAACACGAGAATGAACCTCATTGGTTCTTGCAGAAGCTCAAACGTGCTGCGTAACACGAGAATGAACCTCATTGGTTCTTTGCTGAAGCTCAAAGGTGCTGCGTAACACGAGAATGAACCTCATTGGTTCTTTGCAGAAGCTCAAACGTGCTGCGTAACACGAGAATGAACCTCATTGGTTCTTTGCTGAAGCTCAAACGTGCTGCGTAACACGAGAATGAACCTCATTGGTTCTTGCTGAAGCTCAAACGTGCTGCGTAAAACGAGAATGAACTTCATTAGTTCTTGCTGAAGCTCAAACGTGCTGCGTAACACGAGAATGAACCTCATTGGTTCTTTGCAGAAGCTCAAACGTCCTGCGTAACACAAGAATGAACCTCATTGGTTCTTTGCAGAAGCTCAAACGTGCTGCATAACAAGAGATCGAACCTCATTGGTTCTTTGCTGAAGCTCAAACGTGCTGCATAACAAGAGATTGAACCTCATTGGTTCTTGCAGAAGCTCAAACGTGCTGCGTAACACGAGATTGAACCTCATTGGTTCTTTGCAGAAGCTCAAACGTCCTGCGTAACACAAGAATGAACCTCATTGGTTCTTTGCAGAAGCTCAAACGTGCTGCATAACAAGAGATCGAACCTCATTGGTTCTTTGCTGAAGCTCAAACGTGCTGCATAACAAGAGATTGAACCTCATTGGTTCTTGCAGAAGCTCAAACGTGCTGCATAACAAGAGATCGAACCTCATTGGTTCTTTGCTGAAGCTCAAACGTGCTGCATAACAAGAGATTGAACCTCATTGGTTCTTGCAGAAGCTCAAACGTGCTGCGTAACACGAGATCAAACCTCATTGGTTCTTGCTGAAGCTCAAACGTGCTGCGTAACACGAGAATAAACCTCATTGGTTCTTGCTGAAGCTCAAACGTGCTGCGTAACACGAGATTTAACCTCATTGGTTCTTTGCTGAAGCTCAAACGTGCTGCATAACAAGAGATCAAACCTCATTGGTTCTTGCTGAAGCTCAAACGTGCTGCGTAACACGAGATTTAACCTCATCTTGGTTCTTGCAGAAGCTCAAACGTGCTGCGTAACACGAGAATAAACCTCATTGGTTCTTGCTGAAGCTCAAACGTGCTGCGTAACAAGAGATTGAACCTCATTGGTTCTTTGCTGAAGCTCAAACGTGCTGCGTAACACGAGAATAAACCTCATTGGTTCTTGCTGAAGCTCAAACGTGCTGCGTAACACGAGAATAAACCTCATTGGTTCTTGCTGAAGCTCAAACGTGCTGCGTAACAAGAGATTGAACCTCATTGGTTCTTTGCTGAAGCTCAAACGTGCTGCGTAACAAGAGATTGAACCTCATTGGTTCTTACTGAAGCTCAAACGTGCTGCGTAACACGAGAATAAACCTCATTGGTTCTTGCTGAAGCTCAAACGTGCTGCGTAACACGAGAATGAACCTCATTGGTTCTTTGCTGAAGCTCAAAGGTGCTGCGTAACACGAGATTTAACCTCATCTTGGTTCTTGCAGAAGCTCAAACGTGCTGCGCAACAAGAGATTGAACCTCATTGGTTCTTGCTGAAGCTCAAACGTGCTGCGTAACACGAGAATAAACCTCATTGGTTCTTGCTGAAGCTCAAACGTGCTGCGTAACACGAGAATAAACCTCATTGGTTCTTGCTGAAGCTCAAAGGTGCTGCGTAACACGAGATTTAACCTCATCTTGGTTCTTGCAGAAGCTCAAACGTGCTGCGCAACAAGAGATTGAACCTCATTGGTTCTTGCTGAAGCTCAAACGTGCTGCGTAACAAGAGATTGAACCTCATTGGTTCTTTGCTGAAGCTCAAACGTGCTGCGTAACAAGAGATTGAACCTCATTGGTTCTTACTGAAGCTCAAACGTGCTGCGTAACACGAGAATAAACCTCATTGGTTCTTGCTGAAGCTCAAACGTGCTGCGTAACACGAGAATGAACCTCATTGGTTCTTTGCTGAAGCTCAAAGGTGCTGCGTAACACGAGATTTAACCTCATCTTGGTTCTTGCAGAAGCTCAAACGTGCTGCGCAACAAGAGATTGAACCTCATTGGTTCTTGCTGAAGCTCAAACGTGCTGCGTAACACGAGAATAAACCTCATTGGTTCTTGCAGAAGCTCAAACGTGCTGCGCAACAAGAGATTGAACCTCATTGGTTCTTGCTCAAGCTCAAACGTTCTGCGTAACACGAGAATAAACCTCATTGGTTCTTGCTGAAGCTCAAACGTGCTGCGTAACAAGAGATTGAACCTCATTGGTTCTTTGCTGAAGCTCAAACGTGCTGCGTAACAAGAGATTGAACCTCATTGGTTCTTACTGAAGCTCAAACGTGCTGCGTAACACGAGAATAAACCTCATTGGTTCTTGCTGAAGCTCAAACGTGCTGCGTAACACGAGAATAAACCTCATTGGTTCTTACTGAAGCTCAAACGTGCTGCGTAACACGAGAATGAACCTCATTGGTTCTTACTGAAGCTCAAACGTGCTGCGTAACACGAGAATAAACCTCATTGGTTCTTGCTGAAGCTCAAACGTGCTGCGTAACACGAGAATAAACCTCATTGGTTCTTGCTGAAGCTCAAACGTGCTGCGTAACACGAGAATAAACCTCATTGGTTCTTACTGAAGCTCAAACGTGCTGCGTAACACGAGAATAAACCTCATTGGTTCTTGCTGAAGCTCAAACGTGCTGCGTAACACGAGATTGAAGCTCATTGGTTCTTGCTGAAGCTCAAAAGTGCTGCGTAACACGAGATTTAACCTCATTGGTTCTTTGCAGAAGCTCAAACGTGCTGTGTAACATGAGATTGAACCTCATTGGTTCTTGCTGAAGCTCAAACGTGCTGCGTAACACAAGATTGAACCTCATTGGTTCTTTGCAGAAGCTACACAGGTGTATAAAATCAAGCACTAGGCATGCAGACGCTTCTACAAACATTTGTGAAAGAATGGGTCGCTCCCAGGAGCTCAGTGAAGAATGGGATGTCTTTAACACTAGAACCACCAGGGGTCGCTGTATACCTAAAACGCCAGCGGGTAAAATTTACCCATGCACGATTACTGTTTTGATATGGCTAAAAACGTATTGTGTCACTGTATTATGCCACTGTCTTCACAAAGTAATGTCTAGAGTCATGAAATGATTGTTTTTAGTCATCAACTATGTTTTTGTCCTGTTGTTTTATGCTATTTTAAGCAGGCTACACTAATCACTTTTTGGTGGAAATAGGCTAAACCAGCCTGCAATGACAACGAGAATTAGAAGGAAATAAACACATATTTGGGTGGTGTAATATTATGATAAAATTTCATTAAATCACATATTAAGATAAGCCATGTTATTTAAATTACTAAAATACCCTAAATAAGCAATAAAGAGCAATAATAATTCATTGCACTGCATGACAAATTCAAGCGCACAGTTTCACCGAATTAATTATTCATTTGTTTAGTTATATCATTTATAATTTGAATAAAAGAACAACGCCAATAAACTTGGTAATCATGAAAATTGCAAACAATACACAATAAAAATTGCACAGCGTGAAAATAAAGGAATCATATAGGAGTAAATTTGACCTGCTGGTGGTTTTAGGTATAAATGCCTTGTTTTTTAATCTGGTTTTATCTAAACAATTTTCAACAACAGGGGATTGTAAATAACACAATTTCAGTAAAAGACAATGACTGAGATATTTTATTGAAAATCTGTTATGTACACTTGAAAAACAGCCATGGGTAAATTTTACCCCGTGGCGGTTCTAGTGTTAAAGTTCATGTGCATGTAAAGGCAGGCATCCCAAAACTTTTGGCAATATAGTGTACATAGTTCCATGCCAATGGGATTTTTTTTTAAAAGAACCACTAATTATTTTAGATTTAGGTGATTGTAGTTTTTACATATACTAAAATTAATTTCAGAAGATACCGCCTGACCAATTAAAGAAAAGCACAAACTAAGTCAACAGGATTGTACGACCCAGCAGGGCTGCTTTTATTTGCTCCAGTGCACATCTGCTGTTTAATTCTGTTCGATCTTTACTGCGGCCCCATCGCACACTATAAAAACTCCACCCGCTCAACCCCATAAACACCACCAATGTGTTTCTTATTGTAAAACACACTTATAATATAAATATTCAGCCTTCCTTAAATGGCCACGGTTGTAAGAGTCTGAACTCTCACTGGCTGATGAACAAACATCCTCTTATTATTTTAGAGAGATTTAGATCTGAAAGTACAGATCCGAGTTCAGTTATTTGCCTTCTGACAAATCTGTCTTTATCAACAGCGCACCACAATCAGAGGTGAAGAGCACGAGCTAGTGACCCTGAAAACGGTGGCCCTGCGCTTCCCCCTGACCTCACAGCTCGCTGTGACCTTCAAATGATGCTTGGACGACCCTCAACGCCTCTGTCCACAGATAAGCCCGGAGGATCTGGGAAGCGGAGATGGATGGGTTCCCAGGCCGAGGGGTTAAAGCAGACGAGCAGAAGCGTGTGCGAGGAGCAGAGTGCTGATTCAGCGTGACTCCACGCTTTTCTAGACGTTTGCTGCTGTGATTACTGAAAATGGAAAGATGAAGGCATTTACGGTGTGATTAGTAAGCTTGTTCACACGAACGCAGAGATCTGCAGAGCAACCCGAGCCCCTCTATAAATAAACCATTGTTTCTCTCAGGACAATCAGCAATGTTTCAGTGCAGGAAATGACATCAGCAGACAGAGCTGCGTATCACAAGGGGACGATGTCACAACACTTGCAGAAACAGTACATAAAAAAGCAGAAGTCAAGGACTACAAAGTTGTGTTGAGAAAAACAATTGCAATGCAATTTAATACAACCGTTAAATGCCAAAAAATTATAATATTTTGTCAATCCCAACATAGATGGAGATATATCTATAGAGAGATTATATATTACACACACATATATATATATATATATATATATATATAAAAAAACAGGGCTCGACATTAAGCCTTGTCATGTGCAAGTAAATAAGTAATTCAATTGTCCGAGTAAAACAAGTTGCTTGTCCGGAAAAAATAGGATTTTTGTGTTGTAAATATAATTCTGAAGCAATATTGTCATATTGTCATCAGCTTTGACATATTTAAAGGGTTAGTTCACCCAAAAATGAAAATTCTGTCATTAATTACTTACCCTCATGTCGTTCGACACCCGTAAGACCTTTGTTCATCTTCAGAACACAAATGAAGATATTTTTGTTGAAATCCGATGGCTCAGAAAGGCCTCCATTGGCAACAATGACATTTCCTCTCTCAAGACCCATAAAAGGTACTAAAGACGTCGTTAAAAAGTCCATCTCACTACAGTGGTTCTACAATAATTTTACGGAGCGACGGGAAAAATAACGACTTTATTCAGCTTTATTCTTGTCTTCCGTGTGGGCCTCTGACGTGAACTCACGATGCACCACGACGCATGCGCGAGAATATGACGGAGAGCCGGCGTTCGGCCATTCAGGAAATGCACACTTTAGCACCATTTTGAGCACTACAGCAAGGCCTAAAGCACAATCAATGTAGAATTCAACAGCTTAGATACGGCGCGTCTTCCTCTGCTTGTAAACAAAGTTCCTCATATTCTCGCGCATGCGTCGTGGTGCTTCGTGAGTTCATGTCAGAGGCCCACACGGAAGACAAGAATAAAGTTCAATAAAGTCGTTATTTTGATTTTTTTTTGCACACAAAAACTATTCCCGTCGCTCCATAAAATGATTGTAGAACCACTGTAGTGAGATGGACTTTTTAACGACGTCTTTAGTACCTTTTATGGGTCTTGAGAGAGGAAATGTCATTGCTGCCAATGGAGGCCTTTCTGAGCCATCGGATTTCAACAAAAATATCTCCATTTGTGTTCAGAAGATGAACAAAGGTCTTACGGGTGTCGAACGGCATGAGGGTGAGTAATTAATGACAGAATTTACATTTTTGGGTGAACTAACCCTTTAAATCAGCATATTTACCCCAACCCCATGCTTCATCTTTCATTTTAAATTCTTAAATTTGATCAATATATTCAATTAGAATAATAAGACACTATAGGGCTGTTACCAATCAAACTAAATCATTTACACTGAAAAATTACAACTGCATTAAGTAATGTTATGAGATTGTTTTAAATATATTTTGAATATGCAAGTAAGAAATGTTGGAAAGAATGATACTTTTCTTTTTAAAACATGAAACTAAACCTCCAGTAAGTGGCAGCGAGTGAGTCATTGAGTCATTCATTTAAACGATTCATTCACACGGGTGATTCATTCAAGAATGAGGCGGTTGTTTATGAGTGTGTCATTGAATCTTTGACTCAACCGATTCGTTCAAAACGGCTGAATCATTCATTAATGAAACACGGCTGATCGTTGCTGTGGTTCTGCTGTGATGTTTGTTTGGAACTATTTTCGCTGCTGAAACAGAACAAAAACAATCAATATTGCGTCTAAAACGCAAGTGACTTCATTTTAACTGTTTATTGAACTGTTGTATGAAATCAATGTCCCAATTTCAACCATGATGGTATTCAGGAAAACGGCATTCTTGGTCGTGTGATGTTGCTTAACTGTATCATATGTTGTAAATATAAAAACTCCACATTTTGGATTTTAACCGCAGTGTGTTAGCTGAGTTTCTTTGTGTGAGCTGTACTCATCTTTATCATTTTCTCCTCGAGAGGCTGCACGAGCCTCAACAGCACAACCTTGTTACCGTCAGTACATTTTATTATACACCATCAATCGCCACTTGCACTAAATTTAATAAAATCAGAATCATTCTCGCGTTTTGGTGATTCCCTAGTTATTTTTTGTTATTGATGTTTTAATCAGAATACTTGTCCGGTCGGGCAAGTAAAACTCTTTCACTTGCCCCTTAAAAAACCCTTCTCTTCTTCAGCTCTTTACATTGTGCGCACTAGTTATCTCCCTGTCACGTGACAACAGAGCGCAGTGAAAGGGAGTGACTGACGGCTAATATTAACCAACCTAAAGTCTGCTTTAAAGTTAAGAGCGTTAAGATGAAGTTTAATCGGTTATGTGATAGGTGTGTGATAGATGATAGGGCTGTGAACGGTGGACCGGTCACTGTATCGGCTCACAGCGGGCTCATACTGTGCAGTAATTAGCCAACTTTTGGTAGAGAAATGAAAACAGGTCGCACCTCAACAATGATTTGCACTCGCACAAATGCTCCCAAACATATTTTGAGATCGCTCAGATTCAATTTCGGGAGCATATGCGACCACAATGGTCGCAATTTTGAGCCTTGTAAAGTATTATATTTAATGATTGTATGTCTATTAACTCATTTATTTATTTAAACAATAGACTGATTTACAGCAAGAGAGAAAAAAAGGGTGAAATTACAAGGCAGATTCAAAAACTAACTGAAATCCCTCTTAACATGTTTTATCTAAAATAACTCGGGACCCAAATTTTGATCCTTTAGTGCTGTAGCATTTTTGACCCGTGCCTCAAGAATCACTTATGGGCTTTTTGACAGCCTAATTGTCCTGCATGTGATGTATGGCAGGATCTTCAACAGTACTTTTCTTCACTAAAACGTCCTTCTCGGCTCCAGAAGCCTGTACGACGTTCCAAGTGACCTGGGAAGTAGATGTCGTGACCCTTCATTCTGCAGATCCCAAAACATACATCTTTATCAAAATAACCCCATCGTAAGAGCGTGGGAAGACACGGCGAGTACATTCATCATTTTAACGATTAATTTCCTTGTCCTGTCCTTCCCCGGATCTATTAATATCATTCCTGAGGTGTAAGTATGCATTTCCCGTCGATGAGATTTATTCCGATATCATGCCTTCCATTACTCATCCCGCAGCACCTGCGATTTAGGAGTCAAATCAAATTCAATATTTTTTAATCAGAATATGAAAATCTTAACTTGATCAAGCCACCTTCCGGTATTACTTTCCTCATTTCTCACAAGGAAAGTGGCGAGGGCTCGTATTTGGAGAATTAAATTCAAATGTTTTGCAGTAATTGTTAGAGAATGAAAAATTAAAACTCCCAGCAAGGTGTCGGTAAACATTAATCAGATCGTCTGGCTTTTTTTTTGCCAGGTAATTTGCCTTAATATTTAAATGTTCTTTAATAACTCTGATTATTAAAGGATTGTGCCGATTTCTCCACCGGCGGATTGCGGAGTGCTTGTAAAATGCCTCAGAGCGGAGCTGCTACATTTATTAAAACACGTCGTGATTTGAAGCTGTCGGGCCTGAGGAATTATCTGCCGTCGAGAGGGGGCTTTGTTCAATCAGATATCGCCACTGCTTTAAAACACTTTAGATTCCCCTGTAATCCATTGGCATCCTGTAATTAATCAACTAATTCCAAGTCTCAGGATGGCTGTAATTACGGCACTTCGTAATAGCTTATTCTTTCTGCTTCAGCACCTACATTTCATTTGTTTATTTTCTCACACTCATAAATCTGGGGGAGTGTCAAGAGCACCACAATA
Source organism: Coreius guichenoti (assembly GCA_039654105.1). Lineage (NCBI taxonomy): Eukaryota > Metazoa > Chordata > Actinopteri > Cypriniformes > Gobionidae > Coreius > Coreius guichenoti. Next base: position 30,043,333 of record CM077191.1, read on the forward strand.
TTAGTGCAATAATCAAAGTTAATTATCAGACGGCCCTCGCGCCCCCCTCCCGCTAATAATGGAGACTATCAGAGAGATGGGTCTCGGCTCGGGCTGCGAGCACACAGCCACGGGCGAAATCCCTGCCACGCCACGTCAAGACCACATGAATATTAATTAAGAATTAGACGGTAAAAGAGAGAGAGAGAGAGAGAGAGAGAGAGAGAGAGAGAGAGAGAGAGAGAGAGAGAGAGAGAGAGAGAGAGAGAGTTGAAAGCTAGAGGATCTTTTGAGTTTGCTTTTAGATGTTTTAGAAGTCTTCTATAACAACAGCATTTTTAAAACCTAAATTAAAGATGTATACCAGAAGTTTAGAATGAAGCTCAAAGTATACTTCACTTTTTAGTAAGGCTGTTGATTTAATGCATTCATTTAATTAATTAGTTATGAGAAAAATAACATGTTTTACATTTTACATCATAATTGTGACCCTGGACCACAAAACCAGTCATAAGGGTCAATTTTTTGACATCATCTGAAAGCTGAATACATTTTTAAGTTTTATAAGTTTTCCATTGATGTATAATAAATAATCTTTCCATTGATGTATGGTTTGTTATGATAGGACAATATTTGGCAACTATTTGAAAATCTGGAATCTGAGGGTGCAAAAAAAACTGAATATTGAGAAAATCTCTTTTAAAGTTGTCCAAATGAACTCAACAACGCATATTGCTACTAATAATACATTTCTGATATATTTACGGTAGGAAATTTACAAAATATCTTCATGGAACATGATCTTTATTTAATATCCTAATGATTTTTGGCATAAAAGAAAATTTGATAATTTTGACCCATACAATGTATTGTTGGCTATTGCCACAAATATACCCGTGAGACGCATGACTGGATTTGTGCTCCAGGGTCACATATTTCATATGAAGCAGAGCAAAAACTCACTGTGTGATGGAGCCCATAGAATACAGTTAGAATGGCTCTAAAAAAAAAATTAAAAAAAAAAAAAAAAAAAAAAAAATCAAGATATTGGGGCAAAAATGCCCCTGTATGAGTTTTTGGCTCATATTTATATCATATGACGTAGTTAAGCAACATCACACAAGTGCTGTTTTTGTCCCGAATAGCACGAGTACAAGTGTGATACTGGTTTACAACAGTTCAATGAATAAGAAGTTAATATATTATGTTATATTTTAGACACAATATTGTCTGATTTTGCCAACAAAAATATTAGCTGCAAAGCCAGAGCAGAACTGTTGTGCGTCTCTGAGCAACACACAGCGGTGTTTTGTTTCTGAATGACTCAGCAGTTTGAGCGAATCAGTCGGGTGAACTAATGATTCAATTGCCCATTCATAAAGAGAGCCATTTACTTTGAATGAATCAAATGTTTGTTTGAACGAATCGAATGAATGAATGACTCAATGACTCTTTTAGACATTTACCGCCGACTGGCAGTTTTAGTTTTTTTTTATTTAGAGTATCATTTCATTAAAAAAAAAAAATAAAAAAAAAAGTATAGTTCACTCAAAAATGAAAATTCTGTCATCATTTACTCAATGGTCGTTGAAGACTAAGAGTTTATGTATAATAAATTCAAATGTTGAATCAAATAAAATTATTTTTTTTCTAAAGCTATTTTTTGTAATGTCTATTTGATGCTTTTCTCATTTAACACAATAATTTTTTTTTGGGGGGGGGGGGTAATTTCTCAGCCAAATCTTGCAATTTATTAGATGAAGTCGCACATGTGCATTGATTTTTTTTTTGCATTAATAAGTTTGTCCTCAAGGTGGCAACAGTGACTCTGGGTAGTTGATTCACAAGCTAGTTGAAGAAAAAAACTAAATAAACGAAACAGACAATCACATACTGTTTGAGTACTGCATTTGAATTTACTTTGCGACTATTAAAAAAGTATGTTCTATACAGTGTAGTATGAATATGGGTACTATTAATGAAATCCGGACGTACTACATCCGCCATGTTGTCATTATCATGTGGCCTACCAGCGTCAGTTGCGTCGCTTCACTGTCATCACAAATCCTCTCCCGTGGTCTCATAGGATAGTAAAGTGTGTCTATCGAATGCGCACTTCAAAATCTCAGCAGAAGCAGTAGGTCATCCGGGGACTTTCACCTATTGTTTTTCGAATACTACGTACTCAGACATACTACTCTGTTGACGTACTGTTTTTCGCATACTATATTTGATTTCAGACACAGCGAGAGACAAACGTGTGCAAACTACAACAACAATGGATGGCTACGTGGATGTGAGATTGTGCGAGGAGGTTAGAAAGTACCTGCATTTGCACAACTCTAGCCTAAAAGATGATAAAGATGTGTATATGGGTTATACAGGGTTCCTACACATTTTCCATTTCAAAATTACAGACTCAAATTTCCAAACCTCTCTGTAGATTTTCAGACCATATTTAACATAAATGGTTCATACAGCATTATTTTCAGCTTTATATTTGGTCATCTGTAAAAATTTTTTAATTTCCTCAAGGGTTTTTTCATTGATTTTCTCAAAGTGACAACATACATACAGAGCCCCTAAAATATATATATATATATATATATATATATATTTTTTTTAAAATATACAGACTTTTGCATGCATGCGAGAAACTTTTTCGTGCCTTTGAGAAACTATTCACATGCGTACTCGTAATGCTTACGCATTACAATTTCCAGTTTTATATATACTATAACCTGTTTCCTTTGTGCGTCACTGCCATCTTACTATGAAGAAAACGAGAGCATGGCTGCACATGAATTAATAGAGATCTATTTGCTCAAAATGTGGCTTTTCTTAGGGTAGTACCTCTAATATCAAGGCCTAATGTCCAATTTAACGCATCCTCTGTGGCGACGGAGAAACCATGACACGAAATGGGCTGAAGGTGCAATAGGTGGCTCAGTGTGCGAAACTGTGCATTGTCCTATATGCTAAGTTTAATGGTTTCTCGTGTGCACACGAAGGTCTGTATATTTTTTATAGAGGCTCTGAAATACGGTGCTATCAATATCGTGAGAAGAAACCCGAAGCGCTAATAACCTGCATTTTTGCATAATGAAAAAGTGCACCTAGTCATTTTTGACAGTCACTAAAGAATCACTAAACAGCTGCCATGAAAACACACTTCTTGTATGATACATTTATTTTCATTAAATTCTTAATTTTCTATTATAGAAAACTAAACAGGGGCAATAGTCTGGAAATGCAAATATTTTCCCATACTTTTCCAGACCTGGAAATTACTCTAATCAAATTCCATACTTTTCCAAACTGTGTAGGAATGCTGGTTATAACCCGTGGCGAGAGATTACCCAGGCACTGGGAAAGGACTTTCTGTCGACAAAGTACAAGTTGTCGTAATGTGTATGCGTCGACCGCGTGCAAACATGTTAAATGGAGTAAACTTCGAAAGGCTATGGGTACAACTACTTAAGAGAGCTCTCAAGAAGGTGATGATTTCTTCAAAATAACGAGGAACAACGTGAAATGTAGGGGAGTAAAATGTACAATATTATGCTGTGGAATGTAGTGAACCAAAAGTAAAAGTTTCCCAAAATACAAATACTCTGATAAAGTACAGATACTTAAAATGTACTTAAGCACAGTAACAAAGTTAAAATACTTGGTTAGTGTCGACCACTGACAAGCAGCACTATTTGTGTGCCTGTGAAGAACAATTCAGACCAGATCATATGTGGTTACATTAGTTCGGATGCTGACTATGTAGGAAGTAGACAGCAGGACAGCTCACTAGGTTATGAAACAGCGCTAATGACTCAAAGCTACACCTAATTGTGTGACTCATGAGAAGGCAGAGATGCCAGCTACACAAAACGTGATTTATGAAATGTAAAGGTCACACGGGATGACGTCGTACTGCAGTAGTCAGAGAGTGTGTGTGTGTGTGTGTGTGTGTGTGTGTGTGTGTGTGTGTGTGTGTGTGTGTGTGTGTGTGTGTGTGTGTGTGTGGTGTTTTCACTCACCCATTCTTCCGTGATCAGACTTGCTGCTTTACTGGCACGACTTTGGTTTCGGCACGCTAAGATCACATGGGCGCCATGAAGAGCGAAAGATCGGGCGGTCTCAAAACCTGCAGATGGGGCGTGGGTGGGTGGAAAAGGGATTGTGGGAGAAGAGAAATGACATGATTGAGATAAGTCACTCGACTGATAACTTGCGGTTATTTGCGGCGGCTGAACCCGAGCAGAGGGTGGACGGGAATCCCGTATCTTGGATTCATTCTCCATCAGACAGAAAGCCAAAGGCTCTTTTTAAGATACTCAATCAAGAGCCTTTTTAAGTGATGAAAATGATTAAGTCAAAGCAGAGAAACTCCAATAGCTTTACTAGTGATAATGAAATGAAACCGGACCCAGGACAAGACCTTGAGGCACCTCAATGACACGAAACACAAATGTCTATCGTAAGCACATTCACACTGCAAAAAATTATTGTACAAATCTGTATTTTTCTAAATATCTTTAAAGAGATACATTACATGAAAATCAAAATTGTGTAACAATGACTTACAGTATTATCAGAAAATATATCTTGAATAAGTTCTTATTTTATTAGGAAATTGGGTTACACTTTATTTTAAGGTGTCATTGTTACAGTGTAATTATATATTTAAGTACTGAGTAATATTTAGTAACTACATGGACTTACTATAGGGTTATGGTAGGATTAGGGTTAGTTACATGTAATTATGCATAATTTACTGTTATTACTATGGTAAGTACATGTAACATATGTAACTAAAATAAAGTGTTACCGGAAATTGCTGTCATTTTGTTATAAGCATGAGCCTCACCAAATTTTTTGATTTATGTTTTAAACAAGAAAAAATAGGGGTTAGAAAACTAAACTTAATCAAAAGATACATATCTCTGAAAAGAAGTCATAATATCTTGAGCAATTTTGGTTCTCAAGTACATTAATGAAGCTTTTTGCTTGTACACTGATTAAGCAAACAGATTTTTTGCGAGAATAAAAGGCTAAAGGGAGATGTAAAATCCATAATGTGTCATTTGTCAGGACCAACTTCTGCCAAACCCATGATCCTAAAGCACTTCAAAGCTAGAGTGATAAGACGCTCCACCAGAGATACTTCATTTAGAAATTACTCTGATGTTTGCCTCGTATCAGTTTCTCGAATTAATGTTCAAAAATCGCCACTCTAAATGGGTCAGTCAAACCCAAAAGGTAGAAACAATGATCTAAATATATGCCGTATGGGAAGGCAGAAACACAAAACATTCGCTTCACCGAAAAAGGTTATATTTAGGTGGGACTTGGGGTATTGTTTTGGCTGGTTTTGCTGACCTGCCGTTTTGCATTGTGCCTTTGATTACACCAAGTGTGTTTAAAGTTTCTCTTAAGCTGGCATCAGCACTTTATTACCCGGAGTGGGCACCAGTCATAAAGGTACATGTGTCTCAGAATAGATACTGCGAGAAAAAGCCTCAAGTTCATAACAATGGCTCAGGTTTGCAAGCCCGACATTAATAATCAAGTTTAAAACAATCAGACGGAATTTCAGATGGGGCGAACGGTGTGTTTTGCCATCATACGAAGGACACAAAGGTCAAACCTCTAAATCTGCAATGTCCCACAACCCCAGGGTGAAGGAAACTGCTGTCCTGAGCTCGTGGCTTTTTTTAAACCATAATCCTCAGACGGATGTTCATCTTTCTGCTGGCCACATTTGCTCATTAAATCCTGAGTTTAATTACAGCTGAAAACGCGAACAGCTCTTTGCAAGCTACTTTTGTCGTAATCTCCTATTACTGTAAAACAGACACAAAGACAGAAATAAATTGGCTTTGCGCTTCTCCCTTGACGCTGAAGCGTTGGTGTAAGAGTGTTAGGAGCCAGCAGGTGGACTGAATGTGTGTGGACGCATGGCTGTCCCCGCGTGTAGCGGCGCTTTACTGGCTGGCCTGCCTGTGAAATAACCCTTGGCCATTCTGCTTGTAAAACATATTACACTGTCATGGCTCAGAAAAGACCTGACAGGCCAACACGGCTCAAACAGAGAGGCATGACTCCATCGCTCTGTGAACCCACTCCGATGCTGGGAATTATGGGTAACAGTGGATATGAAAGTTGACAGCTGTCACTGATTGTGAGTGAGACAGAGTTTTTTCACTTCACTTTTCCCACTGAAGTTCACTCATGATGGGAGGCCTGCCCCATTCTTTCCAAAAGACATCACTTCCAATGATTTTGCCACTTTTTTTTTTTTTATGGACAGGAAAGGAGGGCGAACCTCACAAAACCTGCATATTTTTGGCTTATATTTCACCCCTAAATTAAAAGAAACAAATAAGAAACAATATTAAGCATAAAGACAGCAAAGCCTATTTTAGGAACATTATTAGTACCAGATTTTTCCATTGTAACATAATTTGTGACAGTTATAACAAACAAATCATAGAACTGTAGTAATATTTACTGTAATACAGGAAAAATGTTACATTAATGTGATGTAATAGGTTTCATGTATTTCGATAAATATTACTATAGGTATGTGGTTCAATATTTATTTATTAATTGACCAGCATATTCTTTTTTAGTTACTGTGAGTTGCTTTGTCTTGTTAAATTTGATTTGTATGATCTTATATAAATAAATAGTAACATTTAATGTAAGACAGGAAAAATATTACATTACTGTAACTAACTAAATAAAATAATTTAAATTGTGAAGCTCGTCTGTTTGATCGGACCACACGGGCCAGCCTTCCCTCCCCACGTGCATCAATGAGCCTTGGCCACCCATGACCCTGTCGCTGGTTCACCACTGTTCCTTCCTTGGAGCACTTTTGATAGATACTGACCACTGCAGACCGGGAACACCCCACAAGAGCTGCAGTTTTGGAGATGCTCTGACCCAGTCGTCTAGCCATCACAATTTGGCCCTTGTCAAACTCACTCAAATCCTTACACTTGCCCATTTTTCCTGCTTCCAGCACAACAACTTTGAGGACAAAATGTTCACTTGCTGCCTAATATACCCCACCCACTAACAGGTGCCGTGATGAAGAGAGAATCAGTGTTATTCACTTCACCGGTCATATTATGACTGTTCGCCTGTTATGCCTGATCAGTGTATAGTAACATTTAATGTAATAAAGGAGTTAAGTATTGTGAAGTATTAATACACAGTGATAGCATGCTCAATGCCTTTAATAACACTTTTATTTGTGTAAAATCATACAAATCAAATGTATTAAGACAGAGCAACTAACAGTAACAAAGAAAATGTTACTCTTATTAAATCATAAAACTCTAGTAATATTCACTGTAAAACAGAAGAAAATACATTACTGTAATTACAATATAACAATAATTATCTTTGAAAATATTTTTGGCCTATATTTCAACCCTAAATCAAAATAAACAAATAAGAAACAATATTTTGCATAAAGACAACAATTATTATATAAAGACCATTATTAGTACCATCATTTGTGACAGTTATAACAAACGAATCATAGAACTGTAGTAATATTTACTGTAATTAAGGCTAAATTTTACATTAATGTGATGTAAAATACGTTTCATGTATTTCAATAAATATTACTATAGGTATGTGATGCAAAATTATTTTTTTTATTTAAGTTATTTATTGAGTGACTTGTGAGCTACTGTGAGTTGCTTTGTACTAAAAATAGGCATTATTTTCTTCAATTTTTTCTTTTTTCTTTTCCGATTTTGAAGCAGAATGTGTCCTGGAATGAGAATAGGATCAGAAATGCACTTCATACGAGTTTCCCAACACACATACATATGTAAAAACCCTTGATTGATAGTCTGGCCTTCCTCCTCTATGCAAACGAAGCGAGTTTGACAGTGTGCCGGCGTGTTTCTGAGCCACAGACAGTCGGGACGATAGCGTGGATTAAAATGAACTTTAATTAGATTATGTTTTAATCTGATTTTCATTAAAAGGTAACTAGGAGGCCTAATTGTGAGGAGAGCGCTAAGGAGTATTACCCATTAAAACTCAAAATTGGAGTAGGATAAGAACTCCTCTCTGACAAACCAAGCATGGAATTCAATTTTATGACACCTTATTAGGAGTAATGGAGAACACCGTGTGTATCTGCGCAAGGGGCTTCCTTCCCGAGAAACAGACACCAACATACAAACAAGAAACGCTTTCCCTGCCAGCAAACCAACGGACAAAACACAGATTCACCAGCAAATCCATTAAGCGCTGTGGTTTCATCGTCTTATTAATGGATAAAGAGTGGCATTAGTGTTGATCAAAAGAGCAGCTCGCAGTCACCTTGTAAAAATCGTGGCGGTTGTTCAGCTTGAAGTGTGAATTAATCAGCGCTGTTGTTTTTTGTAATGGAGAACAAATTAGAACATGTTTAATGACAACCACGACCCGCCATGTATTATTTATGGAAAATAAGAGGGGCTTGACATTAATTTGGACGTAATGACTCCGCTTGTTCGTCAAAGAGACGCACGCATCCAGCTAAATTAGCATGACATTTCATTAAAAAAAAATGATCAAACTCGTCTCTTAAACACAAAGTTAGTTAAATGACCACTACATGTTTAGGCAAGCATGCTACTGCTCATACTGAGGGTCAGCGATTTGAACAAACCCCCCAACCTTAAGTGTCACGCGTGTTCGGCGTGTAGCGCATTGTGAAGACGGGATGTTCCAGAGATGACCTCCGGGTCACTTGATGGTTTTATTGTTTTGCTAAGTTCTTCTCCAGGTCACATCCTGGTCTCTCGTTGTGGACGGACCGAACAAATGAGAATCAAGCCAAGATAAGCATAAAGATTGGACAGATTAACGCTCTAATTCACCCACATGATTCTCGTTGATTTCCTCTGTCATCACTGCCCTACATTGTTGTGTTATGCCTTTTTCTGCTTTATCAGACAGATTTAAAGTGTAGAATTGACATAACATTGTTTTGGATGGAGATAAAGAGGAAGAGAGTGAGATTGTGAGATGTCGCGGGCCAGAATCGAACCTGAAACCTCCACATGAGCACCACAGCTCAGCATTTCATGTGCCAACCACTGCACCGCGACTCCGTCCTGTACGATCCACCTTATTCTGCAACGCGGAAGTAAATACGATGACGTACTTCCTTCTAATGTGACTTCCATTTCACAGGCCGGTAGGTAAGGAGCGATGTAGTGGGAGCACGCACAAAACACTACCCAACACCGTGATGCTAAGTATTTACCACACCCGCGGTGTATAACACAGTGAGAGGATGAAATGAAGAAGTGCCCTGACATGAGGACATTTTCATCTATTTCGTGTTGTCGGGTCTTCAGCAGCTCGGTTAACACACAACATCTCTGCATACGCTGTGAGTTTGGGTTGCTTATGACATTCATCTGGGAACATAAATCATTTATAAACCTATGCCAGGAGAACACATCAATATGTTTCTAAACATGCAAACTGTTCATCGCAATTTCAAAATAAAAGTTTAAACCCTCGCTCTGAGTTTGCATGTCCACATATTCAAGAAAACTGCAGTGGCTGAGCATTTCTATCATAAAGAAGAGTCCAAATATTAATGATCTTCCGTGGCTCTGCCATTAATGACGTGGAAAGGCAAGGCAAGTTTATTTATATAGCAGATTTTTTACACAATGGTAATTCAAAGTGCTTTACATAGAAATTAAAATAATCAAAATAATTACAACAGATGCAAAGGACATAAAATAGCATGCATACGAAAGAAAAATAATATTAAACAGTTTAGAAAAAAAGAGGATACATAAATAAAATGCAGTGCAATCAGTCGAATGTAGTGCTCATTCAGTAAATGCACAGCTAAACAGATGTTTTGAGTCTGGATTTGAATGTGGCATGCATAAGAAATAAAAATAACAATCGTATTTAACTAAAGGCTAAAATACTGCCTGAATCAGACGTTCGGGGTATCCCTATCTGGAGTGGAAGAATTCAGATTCACGATTTTACACTAGACATGCCCCTTCTAGTGTCTCTTCCCTCTTGTGGGAGTGTTTGCACCCCGATTCACTGCCTGCCTATGACGGCTCCCAGTGACTTTTTCACAATTATACACCTGTTGCTACACGGATGTATATTTACATCGACCTGCCGGTCTGGTGTCTCTTCACTCACTTCTGAGTACGAACCTTTAGCGCTCTCGCTTGTCTCAAACTCTTGATGCGTGGATTATGGTCAAAACAAATGTCTTGCAGGGTTTTTTTACGCTTGAACCAGCGATTATGTCACCCCCAGAACGCAAAGAACGCCAGTCTTTCTGTAGTCCATATTAAAAGTTAGCTAGCCAGTCAAAACTACACAGTCGTTGCAGAACTACGGATTCACAATACAACTACTATTAGCGGAAGTGGCTAACCGGAAACACATTATAGTTCAAAAATGGCGGCGCCCGCTCTTACGTGAATAATAAGGTGGATAACCATGAATATCAATATTTCGATATGTATCGATACTGAAATATCTGAAACGGTTCCAATACTGCTTTCTGCAGTATGGATACACTGACACCAGCTGCGCGTTCTCACTCGCTCTTCTCTCTGACAGCGAATTGACACACACCGTCTCCTCTCACTCACTCGCTTCATTCGCTCCAGCTGAATAGTGTTGGTGTTGGCCTGAATTTCGGCCTGAGTTGCAGGTATTATGCATAATTTTACTCATTCCCGCAGTTTCGCGCTCACACCAAAATCGCTGCGCACCATTAATCTATATAAGTGCCGCTCACATGAAAAAGCCGCCTCTCAAACAGCTTGCGAGTACCAAATTGACTTCTTTTTCGTGGTTTATTGTGCTTAAACGGTCCAATACATACAAATTTATGTCAAAATGTCTGTCTTGTCAAGTGTACACACGCATGTTGTGTATCAGTATATTGTATCCGTGCATTCACTCTTAAAGTGACAGCAGCCTAATAAACCTGCTGCTCTGTGTCATGCTCATCAAAGAACAAAAGACTGAGAAAATCACTCTCTGCTCTTGACTGAATCACTTTTGTAACTAATTATAAGCATTAATCTGTATTTAATTTTTACAATGTAGACTATCCAGTGGTATTTTACCTTTGATTAGCCTACTTTCATCTCTGTAGTATTTCTTACCTGAATACTGTTAGACCAACCTGAAAAACTTAAAGCTATGTTTATTTCATTTGTCTCCATTATACTGTATTCATTCGTGCTATCGTTGGCAATTTGTTTGTTCTTATTTTATTATTGACTATTTACTTGTCTGTTTTTTGTAAATTTAGTTCAATGGATTCAAATAAAGCCTCCCTGTGCTGTGTGTAAGCTATTGCAACAAAATTATCAAAAAAATTATGAGATAACAAATTATCTGTATGCCAGTATTATATATATATATATATATGAAAAATATCTATATTCGATACCATATATGGTAGTTTTCCCTGTGGTATTGAAAATGGTATCGAATATCGATATTTTTCAAGGTATCGCATCGAAGTTGGAAATTCCAGTATCGTGACAACACTACTGCGCTGTGGTGCAAATGTAGGCCAATCAAGTTCAAACCCAGCTCATGTTATTTCCTGATGCCAACAATATGGCGCTGAATTCTAGCTCAACAAATTTGTGTGTTTGGGGTGGGGCTAGGGATGTGCGATGCTGACAAAAAAAACTCAATATTTTCTGAGAATTTATCCATTAGATGCGTTAGGCTCCCAAAGCTTTTCATATGCTATATTTTGTGCAGTTCACAGCAGTGACAGATACTAACTTTTCCACTACAAGGCAATATTTACCGCCTTAAACTCATTTCCAGTGTAGTTTTACCTTTAAAATGACAATTTTATATAACTTTATTAGATGTATGCATCATCTCTTATGTAAAATTCTTACATTTAATCAATAAACTCAATAGAATATCAAGACACTGTTACCTATCAAATGAAATCAGTATCAACAAAATCCATCTTTGCACAACAGCTGCATCTACAGTAGCATTTACATGTTTTCACTCAGTGGTATGAATAGGGCTGGGACAAAATATCGATAGGGCAATATATCGTTGTCCTTCTCCGTGCGATACGAGAATCAATACGCTGGTGCCAAATATTGATATTTTAATTAATACAATAAGGCGCACTAGATTTCCCTACTTCATGGCTCCTCAGGGTGGCGCTCAACACATGGATGAGGGAAACGTGAACATAAGTTAACTAGCCTAAGAAAAAGAGGCTTTTATCATTTAAGGTTTTTAAAGTTTAAGCTTTTAAAAATATATAAGCATGAAATGTTTAATTTACTTAAAATAAAATGATAATGTCCGTTCACACATCGTTAACAAAGTAATTATGATATTATCACAGACGATACATGTCAGACACCCCTAGGTGGGGCTACCAGTTTATCTGACCAATGGCAGATCTGATGACCATATATGGTCATGAAGCATCAAAAGGGACGGGGCCGGAGAGCAGCAGGTGAGCTGAAGTATATATATATATTTGGGGTTAAAATGGGGAGTGCGGTGCTTCCGTCAGTCTGCAGGGAGCCTTAATTTACACCATTAATAACCCCCATCTTCATCTGGGACTGGGGGAGATGTTGTCACGGGCCAAAGTGAAATGTATGGTTTGTAATTACAGGAGTGTGAGGAGCCGAGTTCCACCTGACCAGCCCCACGCCGCTGCTCTTGCCCCCGGCTGCCCTCTGCCGCCCTTGCCTCACGCACTCCGTCTTTGACCCCCAAGTGGCCTCGGCTAAATCCCAACGTCATTTTTCATTGTGCCGCAGGTTTGCAACGGTCACAGCGTCCCCACGGCAACCCCTCGCGCCAGCCTCCGGGCTCGGCCCCTGATAGCCGTGAATCCGACCGGGAGCGCCGTTAATTCCATCACAGCCATTGTTAAAGAGAGAGAGAGAGAGCAAAGAGTCGTCATGCAACTTTAATATCTCTGCACTTGGAACAATAGTAAAAGCGAAGCGTTCCATAAACCACTTGAGTTCACATTCAAGCGCTCCGAACCGTTTTAAAAAGCTTCCCTCCTTTAAAAGCCAGTAAAAGGCCTTAAACACACATATATATGCATTCTGGCCGCTCACCCGGGTGGCACTGAGGGCGTAATCATTATCGAACCTTTTATCCCCAGCTGTAATTCTCTTGCATGTTACATCAGTTTTTTCCGTGCTTTGTGAATTTCATCCAAGGTTAATAATGCTCAATAATTTGACTAACCAACCATACCTGGTGTTCATTACAGAGCCGATAAACAGATTCATCAAAACGGGACATGAAACACACATTAAAAGCCTCAGATTCTATTTCCTCTGACACTCAATATCAATAACAGGCTCCACAGGCGCACAGAAGATTAAAGAGCCACACGTTTGGGGTTTTGCACTTGTGAATAGTTCTGGTCCTGAATACTTTATAAAAGAGAGTATGAGAGATATTCTGAATACAGTATCTCGACTATATTATTATTATTAATATTAATAATCAATGTTGATAACAGTTTTTACTGCTTAATATTTTTGTGGAAATCATGATACACTACTATATAATGTTTGGGGTAAAAAATCTTTCTATTTATCAAAGAAACCAGAATAAAATGCATCACAGTTTCCACAAAAACTGTGGAATATGAAGGAGCACATTAACTGTTTTCAACACTAATAATAATCATAAATGTTTCTTGAGCATTAAATCATCATATTAGAATGATTTCTGAAGGATCATGTGACACTGCTTTTTTTATTTTAAAATAACTGTTTTTAATTAAATAAATGCAGTCTTTGTGAGAATAAGAGACTTCTTTATAAAAAAAAAAAAAAAAAAAAAAACACATAATGAACATAATTAATAGTGCCGTCAATCGATTAAAAAAATTAATTAAATCACATTTTCTGTAATTAATCATGATTAATCACACTAACATTAAAGTTTATATTGTAATAATTTCACAATTAATCTCCAAATGGATGTAGAAACAACATAAAGAAACGTATATTTTAAATATTTGTTTAATGGCATCACCGATACCAATACTGCCACTGATGTCTCTATGAAATTGATTTTTTTCTCAATTTTAGCCATTATAGGCATTCAGCATTACAGTATAATCGAAAGCTATCAATTTGAACTTTTATTAGGCTTTTAAAAAATTACTTTTAATTTAAGTAAACTTAAAACAATCCTCACATAAACCCATTATAGGGCCCTATCACAAACCCGGCTCAATGCGGCGCAAGTGTTTTTTGCTCGTTTCAGCCCGACGCAGTTCTCATCTTCACGTCCAGCTCCACGTTGTTTAAATAGCAAATGCACTGGCGCATCTGTTCACCCATGGGCGTCTGGTCTGAAAACCAGGTGTGTTCAGGAGCATTGTTGGTGCGTTGCTATTTTGAGGAACTGAAAACGGCTGCGATTGATCAACAATGCTCTAAAGTCAATATTTTTAGCGCTCTAGCGCAGTATTTTTTCTGTTATTTAAAGGGTGTGTTAGTAATATGAGCCTATAGGCGGTGCACAACGCGCATACACTCTGCTTATTACACACAGGGACGTGCAGCAGCACACACACATTTTTAAATATTATAAATAAAAGGATTCCTCTCTGGAGAAGCGTTCAGTCTTTCCGCTCGCATGTAAATAGTGAATCCGCCATGATGCGAGCGCAACTGGCTTTTAAAGGGAAAGGGAGATGAGACTCTGATTGGTTTATTGCACAATCTGCCCAAAACACACCCATGACTCATTAATAGACTAGGGACAACCCTTTTGAACCATGCGCCTGGCGCGCTGACCGTTTTTTTCAGTCGTTAAACTAGCAAAAGTGGATTCGGACACGCCCTAAGTGCACCTGCGCCATGAGCTTCAGACCATGAGCTCAGATCGGTAAAATCTGTCACATTTATCTGCCCTTCAATATATCAGTTCTCAGTTTTTGGCTCAGACAGACCGGTTCAGATTTTTACTTGCCCTGTCAAAATGCACAAAGAGTTATTGTATGGTTGTTTTTGACCCATGTGACCTTGTAAACAGTGCTTTAAGATTTTCAGGTAGGCCTAATATCGAGGATATATACAGAAATTAAATAAAGTTATCAAACACTTCACAGTCTTTACTGCATAAATTATAAATTAAACATATATTAAAGCTACAGAAGTTATTCAGTGAAGAGCAGAGAGTGATTTCCTCTTTGTCTTTTGTTGTTTGATTATCATGAATCACAGATAGCAGCAGGTTTATTAGGCTGCTGTCACTTTAAGAGCTGATGCACATGACGCGGATCTGACGCTCATCACATTTTCTCACAACTCTTTACATTCATTTAAGACTTCATTTAACTCATTTAAGACTGCTCTCGTGAAGATACTCGACAAAATGGGCATTTTGGCATAATTATATGTGTTTTTGTCCGTTCAAGCGCTGTCTGAAGCAATGTAGACAATCTGGCGTAGTTTACGCAAGCGCCAGAAGTGATCTCTCGCACGCATCTCTACGCCAGATCGTGTACATTGACCTCACTCACCGGAAGTTATCGCGGGCTGAAGGCTGTTGGACATAGTGGCGTATTAGAGGTAAAAAAAAATTATATAAATACTGTTCGGTTTCTCGCACAAACCGATTGTTTCGTGTCTTAAGACATCAATGTGTCGTCACGAGCCGCAGGGTTTAATATGGATTTGTCTGTGCATGTTTTTTTACTGTTTTTTTTTATCTCATAGATTTTGTTACCATTCACATGCATTATACGACTGACAGACTGCAACGGTTGGAGTTAAAAATCTTCATTTGTGTTCTACTGAAGAAACAAATTCACCTATATCTTGGATGCCCTGGGGTAAGCAGATAAACATCAAATTTTCATTTTTGGGTGAACTATCCCTTTAATTGCGTTAAATATTTTTAAAGGTGCAGTGTGTAAATGTTAGTGGCATCTAGTGGTGATGTTGTGAATTGCAATTGCCCACCGCTCACCCCTCCCTTTCGAAGCACACAGAGAAGCTACGGAGGCTGACACAGGACAAAGATGTCGTCGTCGGAGAGAGCAGAGAGTGACTAGCGCTCTGTAGAGAAGTTTGTCCCTTTAGGGCTACTGTAGAAACATGGTGGCTCAAAATGGCGTCTTCACTGTAAGGGGACCCGCGGTGTGTGTACACAGAAACGGCTCATTCTCAGGTAATAAAAACATAAAGGTTCATTATGTAAGGTCTTTATACACCACTGAAAACATAGTTATGTATGTTATATTGCATTTCTGTCAATAGATCTCCATAAATTCTACACACTGCACCTTTAATACGTTAAACTGGAAAAATTAATTGCATTCAGAATACATTTAATGCTTCATGTTGAGTTATGCAGAGATTCTGGACCAATGATATCTGACAGTGGGCGGAGCTACCCAGCTTTACTTCAATCGCTAAAATACTTGAGTATGTACGTCAGATTTACGGTTGACTTGATCCTCGAGTGTTTGATACAGAGATCTGAATGAGTTACGCTGAACAAACGCGCCTCAATCTACCGGTTCACCACAAAACACAGACTGTATGCTTTATCTAGAGAAAGAGGAACCACAGAATGACTTCAGTCTTGCTTTAGCTGAGAGAAGGAGACGGAGAGAGGCCAGCGACACGACCCTGGTGAGAGGGCACAGAAACAGTCATACGGGCATCAAAATTCAATTCAACTGGAAACACATAGCAGCCATGGCATTTATCAAGGCACATAAAACTGAAGATTTCCCGTCAGTATGGCTTGTTATTCATCCCCTGTGCCACCTTATGCACTCCATTTCCTGTTCTGACACCGAGCTTTCTGCAAAACAAAACAAGGATATGAGTTTGGGAGCCAGCTCTCGGACACGGACGAGATGTTATATTACATAATGCTGCGAATAGCATTAGTTAGAAATATCACAACAACGCCCGTGCTTATAAAAGTGACGGTATTATTTATATGCTAATTTACACTAGTATTTGTGCTTCCTTTTAATTTCAAGTCTTAGTAATTTATTCATTTATATATATATATATATATATATATATATATATATATATTTTTTTTTTTTTTTATATTTAGCCTTATTTATTTCAGTTTAGTTGTAGTAATTTTAGTCAAGTTTAAACATTTTAAATCTATATATATATATATATATATATATATATATATTTATTTATTTATTTTTTCTGTTTTTTATTTTAAAGTTTTTCATCCAACATTTATATTTTTAGTTTATTCAGCTTTATTTGAAATATATAGAAACAAAACTGCAGAAATAATCATATATATATGATATATATATATATATATATATATATATATATAGAGCCTTATTTATTTCAGTTTAGTTCTAGTAATTTTAGTCAAATTTAAACATTTAAAAATATATATATATATATATATTTATTTCATTTCAGTTCTCTCATTTTTGACTGTAAAGTTTTTCATCTAATATATATATTTTAGTTTATTTCAAATATGAATCAAAAACGATTTTTTAAAAGTTTTAGTTTTGGTTAACAAGAACACCGGGTACAACAGGGTTGAATGAACGATGAAAATGAACAATTAAATCATAGAGAAATGTTTTGTTTTTATAAAGCAGGTGAAAATAAACAGGCAGGTTTATGAATGTTTGTTTTGATCTTTTAGGTTTAAAGGCGAAACGGAACTGCAGAAAAAATGATGTTTTCAACACAGATTTCCCTGAACACTTCCCCCATCTGCCATTGGTCAGCCTAACTGATAACCCCGCCCCCAAACTCACGCTATTGGTCGAGCCAGAGCTGCTGTGTCAGATTACTCAAACAATTAAAGCAATGTTCTGAAAGCGCAAAGACACAGTGTTTACACTTTTCAGGGTAATAACTTATTTAGGAAGGAAAGATTATTTAGATATATATGCAAAAAGCCCACAATGGACCTTTAAATAAGTTGTTTTTCCAGTGTGCGTTGCCTCGAGTGAATAACAGTGGCATCAGTGACTGCACTGGTTTACCTGCCTCATCCATTAGAACTGATGAACTGAAAATAGCAAGAGAATAAATATAGCAGGCCATAAACGTACACATGCATCCACGTCTGCGGCGCTGAGAGTCAGAGAGACAAACAGAGGCCCGTTAGAGCGGCGTGACGCCACACAGCATCCATCAGCATTTCCAGCTACACCTGCTCTACCAAAATAACCTCACAACACACCAGACCTGCCATCAGCCACGCCACAGATTTATCATTCATTTATGACTGCCTGCTGGGAGAAGAAGAGGCTTCTTATACGGAGAAAAACAACATAACTTGGGCAAATCTGGGAGGTCTCAGATGCTTAGGTACGACGTTGTGCTCATTTCTCGCCAGTAAAAATGTGAAAAGTGTGATGCATTGGCAGGAAGAAATGATGTTACACGAAAGACAAAAAAAAAAAAAAAAAAAAAGAACAAAAAACAAATAATAATAATTTATGTGAGTCACCCATTTTTCTCAAAAATGGCACAGCGGGAAAAAATAATATAAAAAATATAGACAATTAGTTTGGAAATCTGATAGTCACTAATGCATTTGTTAGAAAAAAATAAATAAAAGTGCAATTAAAAATGAAGAAATACATTCACACACTTTTCTAACTACTAAAAATAAAAAAAAAATATGACAAAAGTGGGGAGAAAAAAAAAACGTAAAATTTGATTATCTCAGATTTGTCTTTATTTTGTACATGGTCTTTATAATAAAAATAGAAAATTCATCTGTACGTGTGTTTAATTCTCTGATGTGTGATAATCACATTAAAAAAAATATAAATAAACAAAATAAATTAATTAATTTCATTAAATATAAAAAAAAAAAATTAAATTAAATAATAAATTATATAAATATATATATATATATATATCTATATATATTCATATAAAATATAAATATAAAATAAATATAATATATATATATAACGTGTAAATGTTAACCACAGAAAAAAAATTACATGTATATATATATACACACACACACACACACACATGTATATATTTATAAAAAATTTGTTATATTTATATATAATATAAATTATATAAATGTATATACAGTATATATATATATATGCAAATATTTCTTAAATATATACATGCATGTGTGTGTATTTATATATACACATAATAATTATACACAGTACACACACATATTATGTAAACACAAACTTTTATTTTGGATGCGATTAATCGCGATTAATCATTTGACAGCCCTAATATATATTTAAATAAATAAATAAATAAAACAATAAAATATTAGTAATTTCTTTGTGTTATTCAGGGTGTAGAGTGTGTGGAAACAGCAGGTCTCAGGTCAGTGTGAGTCTCAGGTTGAGTGAAGTGAGCGGTGCTCGAGACGGTAAATAACTTTTAGTTGGTTCAATAGAGGAGAATTAAGGAAAGCGGCCGAGCCACTAATGGGAATGAATGGGAGGCATCAGCCGGGGTCAAACACGCACCGCAGGATCAATGTACGGGTGCAGGTGCAAACCCAGAAACACACGGAGAGAGAGAGAGGATCCGTTTCCATTACACACCACGAGAATCGCTCTAATAAAAGCACAATAACCCCTCCGACTGTAATGAGCGCATAATGAGCGGCCACAGATACTCACATTAAACCGCTTCATGCTTTCACATGTAAACGACAAAACTATTATTACACAGAGCGGCAGACAATTATGATGATTGAACACATTCATAATGAGCAAGTGTCTTACATACACAACTATTGTTTGGTGATATGCTGTTAAATATGGTAATAAATCTAGTGTATAATTTACAATTATAGCGTGCAATAAATACTTGTGTCAAGCTGACATAAATAATCCACAGATATTCAGCAAGAAGAGGCCGTTTGGGTTAAATATATACACAATATAAAAGTGTATAATAACATAAATTAATGAATGTATATGTGCAAATCTGACCTACTGCCAGTTTTTAAAAAGAAATAACTGTAATATATTGACCAAATTAACAGTCATACAACATAATGATCGTCATGTAATATCACCCTATTCAGCAATATCATAATATCATAATTTTCTACAGTGTTTTTCATATTTCTGCTGGACTGCAGCGCACAGAGCTCCTCTGCCCTCTAGTGTTCATCACACGTCACTGCTAACATCACGACTACTCATGCCTTTATAAGAGTTCATGTTCATCATTATGATTATGTAATGTATTTATATATTTCATATGTAGTAAGCAAGACGTGTTAAGCTTTACATGAAGGCCAAGCCATTATTATTAAGCAATCTGGTATAGTTTTTAAGAACTGAATAACATTATGTGGCATGATGGTTGTAGATTAAAACTACATGAATCTCAAATCTCAAGTGTGAATATTCATCAGTGTTTCCTGTTTTTATAGCATGTCTGATTCTTTTTCTCTGGACTGTTTTTTTCTTTTAGACAATCCAGATGTGCTGGAAACACAGAAAATACAGTAAAAAACATTATTACCAGGGTTGTTATTGATATATAACAAATTAACTGAAAATAGGCTGAAATAAAATGTTAAAAGGAAACCGTATTTCTGTTAGTTGCCAGGTTTTTAAATGCAAGTACTAAATTTACTTAAATTAAAAACACAGCTAAATATATTAATAATAATAATGATGATGATGATGATGATGATGATGACGACAAGCATAAATAAAAAAAAAATACTAAAACAAACTAAAATTAAAACTGAACATATAAAAATAAAAGCTTTTTATTACTATTATGTGAATATATGGTAAAGTGTAGTTTATTCCTGTGATCAAAGCTGAATTTATCATCATTACTCCAGACTTCAGTGTCACATGACCCTTCAGAAATCATTCTCATATGATGATTTGATGCTCAACAAACATTTATTTAATTTTCATTAAATGATTGGTTATATCTAGTTTACAAAGTGCACTCTATGGAGATGATATCATGAAATTAAGAGCAAAAGATTACATTTTGAAAAGATATGGGCACCTCTAAAATCAAAGAATATAATATAAAATAAAGGAATACATATTACATTAATTATATATATATATATATAAAACCCTCTCCTTTTAAATTTATTTATTTATTATTTATTTATCTACTTATTTATTATTATTATTATTATTATTATTATTGTTGTTATTAGAAATAACATTATTTGAATTACTTTTAATTATTTAATTATTACGTGTCATAAGAGTTGGATACAATATAAGAAGTAATTTTTTTTTTTTTCATATGTAAAAGTATCTAATTATGTATTTATTGGTTATTGTTCTAATTATGTGTTTTATGTGTTGGTGGTGGGTATTATCACAAAAGAAAAAAGAAAGGAAAAGAATAATTATTGGGGGAAAATATGTCTTTAATGGAAATGTCTACTTGTATAATTGTGTTAAATGTTTTTGAATTGAAAGACAAAGTATAAAAAAAAAAATCATTATGATTATTAATGTTGAAAACAGTTGTGCTGCTTCATATTTCTGTGGAAACGGTCATACATTTTATTTCTCAGGATGCTTAGAAAGTTCAAAAGAACAGCATTTATTTGAAATAGCATCTTTTGTAATATTGTCAATGTCTTTACTGTCACTTTTGATCCATTTAATGCATCCCTGCTAAATAAAAGTATTAATTAAATTTTTTTAATTAACTAACAAAATAAAATAAAAAATAAAATAAAATCTTGAACAGTAGTTTACACTGTATAAAATCAGCAACAGTGACACGACTTCTGAAACAAACCTAAAAATAACAATATAATCCACCAATGAAACAGCATTTTATGTCATAAATACACTGACTGGAATATGAGCTTCTGTTTGCCTGAAATTTAGGGGGGGAAAGTCAGTAATAACACAGATGTGAGGACTCTTATCATAACAGTGTTGAAGTATTACATGTCTTAAGTTGTTTTGATAATTCTTCAGACTAATTATTAAATATTCACAATAACGTGTATTTAAGACAGGTCATTTCAAGGCTAATGTTGACTGAGGTTTGGGTGAGAGCACAAATAAATGATGCTGTAGCTCCACCTACTGGACAGACACTGAACACAGTGCAGGAGCCTGATGGTGTTGTGCGGTTGTGCAGCCGTTCACTCACCGATGCCACTGTTGGCCCCCGTGATGAGCACCAGCCGGTCGGACAGGTCGCGGCCGTGCAGCACCTCCAGAGCCGTGCTGTTCCCATCGAAGCGCTTGGGCTTCAGCTGCATGTCCTCCACCGTGAAGGCCTGCCGCGGGTCGAAGTACGTCCTGCGCTTGTTGATGTGACTGAATAGCACAAGACACATTCATGCTTTAGACTCTGTCATATAATACATCTTATCAGAGAGAAAATGTACTGTACAAAATTACACCGATCAGGCATAACAGGTGAAGTGAATAACACTGATTATCTCTCCATCACGGCACCTGTTGGTGGGTGGGATATATTAGGCAGCAAGTGAACATTTTGTCCTCAAAGTTGATGTGTTAGAAGCAGGAAAAATGGGCAAGCGTAAGGATTTGAGCGAGTTTGACAAGAGCCAAATTGTGATGGCTAGACGACTCGGTCAGAGCATCTCCAAAACTGCAGCTCTTGTGGGGTGTTCCCGGTCTGCAGTGGTCAGTATCTATCAAAAGTGGTCAAAGGAAGGAACAGTGGTGAACCGGCGACAGGGTCATGGGCGGCCAAGGCTCACTGATGCACGTGGGGAGCGAAGGCTGGCCCGTGTGGTCCGATCAAACAGACGAGCTACTATAGCTCAAATTGCTCAAGAAGTTAATGCTGGTTCTGATAGAAAGGTGTCAGAATACACAGTGCATCACAGTTTGTTGCGTATGGGGCTGCATAGCCACAGACCAGTCAGGGTGCCCATGCTGACCCCTGTCCACCGCCGAAAGCACCAACAGTGGGCACGTGAGCATCAGAACTGGATCACGGAGCAATGGAAGAAGGTGGCCTAGTCTGATGAATCACGTTTTCTTTTACATCACGTGGATGGCCGGG
>CM077191.1:30071362-30086362 GCA_039654105.1 Coreius guichenoti
TTTCATAGCAGCTCGTCAATTTGTTTTGTTGGCAGCAAACAGGTAAATATTAATTACACAATCATACACCTGACTGTTTTCACATTAACATGAATGGAAAACAACCAGGACAAATAATAATAATAATAATATCATTGACAGTGTTATTTTATTGTGGTGATCAAACTTTCCATAGCAGTTTTAGTGTGTGCGTATATTCTGGAGTCAATATCTAGAGAATCTATAACAAATGACAATATCTAGCTAACGATGAGTAACTTCACAACCTCTAAATCCAAACTTCTATTAGCCATCATAAAACATAAAATCAACATAAAATCAATTAATCTAAGGTCTCAGTTCAAACAGTCATAAGTGTATGGCAAATCCCATAATCTCTAGCAGTAAATCACAATTTAAATGAGATTAACTATGAACTATTCTTAACAAAAAACATTTTCTCTCTCGCTCGTCCTTCACCACAGCACTACAAGTGTGATCATTCATCTTTGGGAATCCATGTTTCATGAGTTCATTATTCATTTCAGATGGCATGTACAAAAATAAATTCACAAGCAGAAGAAAGGTTCACAGTGATCCGGCACTCGGTGTCATATCATACTTTATATTTCTCTTTTGCGCTGTCGCTTAATACACAGATATGCTGAAATATATAAAGAGAAACAGAGAGAAAACGTCAAGACATAATTCTGATCAGACAAACATATTATATTCTCAATATACACCTGGCTATGCATTGTACATTTAAAACACTTACACTCAAATCCCTGAAATATTCATTGTAGTCTAAAGCATATCCCACGAGGAACTTGTCAGGAACTTCAAATCCGATATCTAAAAGAAGAATACAAGACATTTAAACATGTACACGCAAGGGGAAAAATGACATTATATTCAGCAATGAAGAAAGCTAAGATGCTTTGCATTATTTTCAAATTAAGCACATTCCAAAAAAATATATTAATATTTAATAATATCATTTCATACTAAGCACATGACTTAAAATATATAAAAACTAAAAATCAATTATAATATTATAATTAGAAATAAAGAATAATGACAATAAAGCACATTCCAAAAAATATAAAAAATAAAAATTAATTAGAATTATTTATATTTAAATATAACTATATACTATTTTCATGACAATTAAGCAAAAAGATATATATATATATATATATATATTATTCAATATTATAATTCTATATTATTTTCATGACAATTAGTAAGCATATCCCAAAAAGTTATTTTTAAAAAATAAAATAAAATATTTTATATTATTCACTACTATAATTCTATAATATTATTTTCATGACAATTAAGGACATTCCAAATAAATATAAAAAATAAAAATAAAAATGTAATATAATTATAATCAGCTAATGGAGAATATCAGTAAACATCTCTTATCAGTTTTCCACCAGAATTCAGTTGAATCTCACAAGGAAATGTCAATCATATTTTACCCAAAAATAAGAAAAAAAGAGGAAGTTACATTTTGCAGATTTCTTGGTTTTTTATGACAATTAAGCACATTAAATTTTTTTAAAGTGTAATTATGTAATATATTTTGTAAAAATAATTATAAAAAAATAATTTTATAAAAAATTTTTGTAAAATATGTTCTTGACAGATCCTTCACAGCTCAACAATATGCATGTGGTCCGTATTTAATGTAATCTGGGTGTTTGTTGTGTTCAGGCAAACTGTTGTGTCTGATTTGGCCTCTACAGGAAACAGATGAATCGATGCCCAAATACCCGTAGAGTTGGCTTTGACGTCAACAATTCCGTTCATTTTGCTACACTATAAACGCATGATTATTTGGTTGTTTGCACTTTATTATTTGCATCCGAACAGAGCTCGTGGTCCCCATAGAGGACATTAGTTGACCGTCCCGAAACAGCAGATCAGTGGTTCCCAACCTGAGGTCTCATTTATAAAACTTTCCGTAGATTTCATCCTAAAAGTGTACATACGCACAAAAGCTAGATAGTACGCCAGAACCTGCGCGAAAATCCCTTTATAAATCCCAGCCACCAGAAGATTGTGCATACGCGCATCTCCACCCTGTCTCCTCCCCGAAATCACCATATGAGCGTACACCGCCTAGTTTTACTATGCATAACCTCATCTGCATATCATTTCCATGCACATTCCCATCCACGTGACACCATGTTTGACACTGTCAAAGGTACAAGACATTGAAAAATATTAGATACGGACTATAAATGCCATTTGTGCCTTACACAGTACATCGCTGAAAATCATCCAATATCCTTTTTATGTTTTAGAATAAATATATCAAAATATCCATAAAAGCAAAATTGTATAAAATACTTCTCAGATAAAGTTTTTAGAATAGAGCTGATTCATTCATTTCCATGGGGCAAATAGTATTTTAATTCAAAATATTTAGTTCATTTTAAACTATTCAAATCAAATCAAATTCATGCAGTTTTGCTGGTAATGTGAACATATCTTTTAGGATGTATAGGATATTTTTAATGGAAACAGATAGGCCTACTTATTTATTGCAACGTAAATACAATTGTCTGACTCGACGTGTCACTGACAAAGTATTTTAAAAAGGAAATCTTACCGTTTTCTTCAAGCTGATTCCTTTAAATACAGTGGTATTTGTCATAATTTTATGAAGACACCTCCGTGCAGCTGCGGTTGTACAGTAAAGCTATTATCATTGGACCTATTCAAACCGGAAAATGGACCAGTGTGTGCATCACTGATCATCGTTCTCGCTAAGAATATTTTGTCATAACATGATATCTGCAGTTTAGTTTAAAGAGGAATTAATGGAATCAGCCAATATTTAATCCTTGCTGTCATTAAAACAGCGTGTCACAGGAAAAGTGATCAAAAGTAGCACATCCACATGTCTATCTAAATTCATATCATTTTTGTTTAACTTCTGAGTAATGACTTTATGTAATTTCAGTGCATATCGCCATTAATGAAACTGGAACATAACGTAAATGTGTATATCAAAATGTTCTTACTTTATTACTTTTCTCACTCTAGTAAAAGAGTTCGTACGCATGGCTCAGAGTTTGCGTGCAGGTGCGCACATTCTCCCGTCAAGTTTGTTTTTAATAGATCACAACGTTTATAAATGAGACCCCTGGACTGTATGTCAAAAAACCTGTAGTTTCTGCACACGATCAGCCGCTCTCTCATCCTGCCGTTCACACTGTTATGGCGTGTTCAAGGACTGAAGGTTGGAGCCGCTGAGCTGGAGGATTCCTCGACTTCCTGATAACAGATTGGCTTCAGCTCGAGAGTGGAAGTCAAGCGCGAAAGAGAGTGGCGTTTGTGCTTGGAGGATGGATGGATATAAAGAGCTTATCAGCTTTCGGTCTAAAAGCATTGCATAACTACTCTGAGCACAGACAGATGAGCGCGTGTCTGATGTGTCCAACAACATGAATGCAGGGAGTTTTATTTCTCTAAGTGATGTGGATTAAGCACAAAATGTTCATAATATCTAATAAAATCCACTGATGAGAAACTCACAGTCGGGACGGTATCCTGAGCTCCTGGGCGTCCTTTTCACGAGTAAACTGGAATTAAATGACATTGAATTCAATATTGTGAGATATATTAAATAAAAAGAACAATGTTTGAATAAACAACAATCTTATTTTAAACACTAATGCCCAGTAAAAAGCCATTTACAGTGGGGAGAACAAGTATTTGATACACTGCCGATTTTGCAGGTTTGCCCACTTACAAAGCATGTAGAAGTCTGTAATTTTTATCATAGGTACACTTCAACTGTGAGAGACGGAATCTAAAACAAAAATCCAGAAAATCACATTGTATGATTTTTAAATAATTAATTTGCATTTTATTGCATGACATAAGTATTTGATCACCTACCAACCAGTAAGAATTCCGGCTCTCACAGACCTGTTAGTTTTTCTTTAAGAAGCCCTCCTGTTCTCCACTCATTACCTGTATTAACTGCACATGTTTGAACTCGTTATCTGTATAAAAGACACCTGTCCACACACTCAACCAAACAGACTCCAACCTCTCCACAATGGCCAAGACCAGAGAGCTGTGTAAGGACATCAGGGATAAAATTGTAGACCTGCACAACTGTTGGTGCAGTTATTAGAAAATGGAAGAAGTTCAAGATGACGGTCAATCTCCCTCGGTCTGGGGCACCATGAAAGATCTCACCTCGTGGGGCATCAATGATCATGAGGAAGGTGAGGGATCAGCCCAGAACTACACGGCAGGACCTGGTCAATGACCTGAAGAGAGCTGGGACCACAGTCTCAAAGAAAACCATTAGTAACACACTACGCCGTCATGGATTAAAATCCTGCAGCGCACGCAAGGTCCCCCTGCTCAAGCCAGCGCATGTCCAGGCCCGTCTGAAGTTTGCCAATGACCATCTGGATGATCCAGAGGAGGAATGGGAGAAGGTCATGTGGTCTGAGGAGACAAAAATAGAGCTTTTTGGTCTAAACTCCACTCGCCGTGTTTGGAGGAAGAAGAAGGATGAGTACAACCCCAAGAACACCATCCCAACCGTGAAGCATGGAGGGGGAAACATCATTCTTTGGGGATGCTTTTCTGCAAAGGGGACAGGACGACTGCACCGTATTGAGGGGAGGATGGATGGGGCCATGTATCGCGAGATCTTGGCCAACAACCTCCTTCCCTCAGTAAGAGCACTGAAGATGGGTCATGGCTGGGTCTTCCAGCATGACAACGACCCGAAACACACAGCCAGGGCAACTAAGGAGTGGCTCCGTAAGAAGCATCTCAAGGTCCTGGAGTGGCCTAGCCAGTCTCCAGACCTGAACCCAATAGAAAATCTTTGGAGGGAGCTGAAAGTCCGTATTGCCCAGCGACAGCCCCGAAACCTGAAGGATCTGGAGAAGGTCTGTATGGAGGAGTGGGCCAATATCCCTGCTGCAGTGTGTGCAAACCTGGTCAAGAACTACAGGAAACGTATGATCTCTGTAATTGCAAATAAAGGTTTCTGTACCAAAGATTAAGTTCTGCTTTTCTGATGTATCAAATACTTATGTCATGCAATAAAATGCAAATTAATTACTTAAAAATCATACAATGTGATTTTCTGGATTTTTGTTTTAGATTCCGTCACTCACAGTTGAAGAGTACCTATGATAAAAATTACAGACTTCTACATGCTTTGTAAGTGGGCAAACCTGCAAAATCGGCAGTGTATCAGGTTTACTCGGTTACTCAGTGTATTCGGTTTAAATTCTCAAGCTCTTTAAAGCAGGATGGATTCTGATTGGCTGTCAATGTTTTTATCGTTCATCAGATGGAAAAAATTGTTCCGAAAGGGATTCCAGCGATATCATTTCTCTGTGCTGTTATTGTTATAGTTGTGGTGTGGACTCTACTGTTCTTTTACATTTAGAATGATTTTTAGAACTATATCTTTATTATTATCATTATAGTTATCGTCCTTGGTGTGAACGGGCCTAAATGTACTGAATTTACGCATGTGTAAAATATGGTACACCTCACCTGACAACTTTCACCATTTTAGGATGGCATTTGTTTAATAGTTTGAGCAGCGTTTCCATAGTTCTTCCTGTCTCGACAATGTCCTTGGGGACAAACAGAATTCAGCATCGGTATTTTTCTCTCACAGCACACATTTCACACATGATGGTGCAAACACAAATTTGACATGAAATGAGAAACTATATTGAATCAAAAACTGAACCTCACCTCAACTATGAGCACATTCTGTGAGGAAAGAGAGGAGACAAATTAACAATCTGACCAATATTTAAAAAAAAAAAGCATCCAACGTATATATACACACTACTATGCAGTCCCATACGCAACAAACTGCGATGCACTGTGTATTCTGACACCTTTCTATCAGAACCAGCATTAACTTCTTGAGCAATTTGAGCTACAGTAGCTCGTCTGTTTGATCGGACCACACGGGCCAGCCTTCGCTCCCCACGTGCATCAATGAGCCTTGGACGCCCATGACCCTGTCGCCGGTTCACCACTGTTCCTTCCTTGGAGCACTTTTGATAGATACTGACCACTGCAGACCGGGAACACCCCACAAGAGCTGCAGTTTTGGAGATGCTCTGACCCAATCGTCTAGCCATCACAATTTGGCCCTTGTCAAACTCAAAATGTTCACTTGCTGCCTAATATATCCCACCCACTAGCAGGTGCTGTGATAAAGAGATAATCAGTGTTATTCACTTCACGTGTCAGTGGTCATAATGTTATACCTGATCGGTGTACACTCACCTAAAGGATTATTAGGAACACCTGTTCAATTTCTCATTAATGCAATTATCTAATCAACCAATCACATGGCAGTTGCTTCAATGCATTTAGGGGTGTGGTCCTGGTCAAGACAATCTCCTGAACTCCAAACTGAATGTCAGAATGGGAAAGAAAGGTGATTTAAGCAATTTTGAGCGTGGCATGGTTGTTGGTGCCAGACGGGCCGGTCTGAGTATTTCACAATCTGCTCAGTTACTGGGATTTTCACGCACAACCATTTCTAGAGTTTACAAAGAATGGTGTGAAAAGGGAAAAACATCCAGTATGCGGCAGTCCTGTGGGCGAAAATGCCTTGTTGATGCTAGAGGTCAGAGGAGAATGGGCCGACTGATTCAAGCTGATAGAAGAGCAACTTTGACTGAAATAACCACTCGTTACAACCGAGGTATGCAGCAAAGCATTTGTGAAGCCACAACACGCACAACCTTGAGGCGGATGGGCTACAACAGCAGAAGACCCCACCGGGTACCACTCATCTCCACTACAAATAGGAAAAAGAGGCTACAATTTGCACGAGCTCACCAAAATTGGACAGTTGAAGACTGGAAAAATGTTGCCTGGTCTGATGAGTCTCGATTTCTGTTGAGACATTCAGATGGTAGAGTCAGAATTTGGCGTAAACAGAATGAGAACATGGATCCATCATGCCTTGTTACCACTGTGCAGGCTGGTGGTGGTGGTGTAATGGTGTGGGGGATGTTTTCTTGGCACACTTTAGGCCCCTTAGTGCCAATTGAGCATCGTTTAAATGCCACGGCCTACCTGAGCATTGTTTCTGACCATGTCCATCCCTTTATGACCACCATGTACCCATCCTCTGATGGCTACTTCCAGCAGGATAATGCACCATGTCACAAAGCTCGAATCATTTCAAATTGGTTTCTTGAACATGACAATGAGTTCACTGTACTAAAATGGCCCCCACAGTCACCAGATCTCAACCCAATAGAGCATCTTTGGGATGTGGTGGAACGGGAGCTTCGTGCCCTGGATGTGCATCCCACAAATCTCCATCAACTGCAAGATGCTATCCTATCAATATGGGCCAACATTTCTAAAGAATGCTTTCAGCACCTTGTTGAATCAATGCCACGTAGAATTAAGGCAGTTCTGAAGGCGAAAGGGGGTCAAACACAGTATTAGTATGGTGTTCCTAATAATCCTTTAGGTGAGTGTATACTACTGTTCATACTACTTGTACGCAGTACAATTTATTAATTAATACATTTTGTTTCAGTAGGGATGCATTAAATTGATCAAAAGTGACAGTAAAGATGTCTGTAATGTTACAAAAGATTCTATTTCAAATAAATGCTGTTCTTTTTAACTTTCTATTCATCAAAGAATCCTGGAAAATAAAATGTATCACGGTTTCCACAAAATATGTACAACTCTTTTCAACACTGATAATAATCATAAATGTTTCTTGAGCATCAAATGATCATATTAGAATGATTTCTGAAGGATCATGTGACACTGAAGTCTGGAGTAATGATGCTGAAAATTCAGCTTTGATCACAGGAATAAATTACACTTTACTATATATTCACACAGAAAACAGCTGCTTTACATTGGAATATTTATTTCAGATTTTTTGCTGTACTTTCGATCAAATAAATGCAGCCTTGGTGAGCAGAAGAGACTTTCACAAACACAAAAATCTTACCAACCCCAACCGCTGAAATAATTGAAAACTAAACAAAAGAGTACTGAAGGTTCAGATCCAAACTCACTTTGCCAGAAAGAGCAGATAACTCATCTCCTCCGATGACCTCCACACAGTTCGTGGACTGGTCATTCTGGTGGGAAATCAGATCAGAAATAAAGACTTTAAGTTAATGTTACGGGTTAAAAACAACTGAAGATTTATAAACAGCATCTGCGACATGCTTACAGTAATGCAGAGAGTTCTGTTGAAGCACTAAAAACTGTGTGTTATTTGAACTTTAAAGTTCCTTTGAGGTGGAACTACTTTTCTATAGAATAAACTTATAGTTATACTATGGATAGACAGCTATTAAAATTCTGCCCAATACCAATAAACCAATGACTACTTTCATATTATGGTAATTAAATGATAAACACTGATAAATGCTAGTAAATTATACAGTATTAGTCTAAAAAGATAACACTAAAAACTAAAATCAATCTTTTGAAATGCTAGTCAAAATTCAGGCATCACTAAAGTCTAATATGCTGTATGAAAATGGACATTAATAGTATCATGTTATTAGTTTTTGAAGTCGACATGAAAATGTAAATTAATTTATTTTCTAAATGCAAGTAATTAAAGTTTGTGAATGACAAAAATTTTTTGACCTCATAATTCATCAAAATGTCAAAACTTGATCTTCCGAACTTCTCCAATCATTCATTCAGTCTAAACTCTGTCCCTTTCTTACAATCGACTGCAAGCGTACATTCAGATCTGCATCCATTTTTGAGGGCAGCACTTTCATATATTTTTTCTTTTTCAATAACCCGTTTCAATTGGATGAACATCACAAAAAGATCTGTCACATCTTTCATTCCATCACAACTTTAAGCACTAATTTTAAGTGAGCAAAGGCAGTCAAAAGGAGATCTTTTCCATACAATAAAAAGATTGCTGAATGAAGAAAAACAGTTGAATTATTTTTCAAAATATCTTTTGTGTACCTCAGAAGGTTTGGAGTGACATGAGGGTGAGAAATGAATTGTCTTTTGTAGGCAAAGGCTCCTTTAAAGGCACAATAAGTATTTCTGATATTTGAAATCAACCCAGACAAACACGCCCCTCCCTTCATTGCTCCGCCCCCAAACTGCACAAACACGCAATGCAAGGGTGAATGTCGTCCTTGCGAAAAGGAAGAACAAAAAAATTAACACAGTACGCTAGAGTATATCCATGAGGTTCTGTGACACAGCAAAACCAACGTTACACACGTATGGAGCAGAAACAACACAACCTCTGTGTCCGTTTTCAGGCCTTAGGTCTGTCCAGCGCTGGAAAGCTTTTCTAGTATTAACACAGGTCCTAAAGCTCTTGCCTGATCATAACCCTTCTTTTTCCAGTGATATTCCTCTGAGCTTTTCTCTTTTATAATGTCTCTCAGCCATCTCTCTTTCTACAGTCTGTGGACACACCCCTTACTGCTGATTGGCTCACTCATCCCCCATCATGAGTGGACACACCCCCTACTGCTGATTGGCTTACTGTCTCTCTGCTCCCATCATGAGTGGTCACACCCCCTACTGCTGATTGGCTTACTGTCTCTCTGCTCCCATCATGAGTGGACACACCCCCTACTGCTGATTGGCTCACTCTCTCTCTGCTCCCATCATGAGTGGTCACACCCCCTACTGCTGATTGGCTTACTGTCTCTCTGCTCCCATCATGAGTGGTCACACCCCCTACTGCTGATTGCCTTACTGTCTCTCTGCTCCCATCATGAGTGGACACACCCCCTACTGCTGATTGGCTCACTCTCTCTCTGCTCCCATCATGAGTGGACACGCCCCACTGCTGATTGGCTCACTCTTTCTCCGCTCCCATCATGTGTGGACACGCCCCCTATTGCTGATTTGCTCACTCTCTCTCCTCTCCCATCATGAGTGGACACGCCCCCTACTGCTGATTGGCTCACTCTTTCTCTCCCATCATGAGTGGACACACCCCCTTACTGCTGATTGGCTCACTCTCTCTCCTTTCCCATCATGAGTGGACACGCCCCCTA
This sequence comes from Coreius guichenoti, assembly GCA_039654105.1. Taxonomy (NCBI): domain Eukaryota; kingdom Metazoa; phylum Chordata; class Actinopteri; order Cypriniformes; family Gobionidae; genus Coreius; species Coreius guichenoti. The sequence goes on from CM077191.1 coordinate 30,081,403, forward strand.
CTGCTGATTGGCTCACTCTCTCTCATCCCCCATCATGAGTGGACACGCCCCCTACAGCTGATTGGCTCACTCTCTCTTCTCTCCCATCATGATTGGACACGCCCCCTACTGCTGATTGGCTCACTCTCTCTCCTCCCCATCATGAGTGGACACGCCCCCTACTGCTGATTGGCTCACTCTCTCTCCTCCCCATCATGAGTGGACACGCCCCCTACTGCTGATTGGCTCACTCTCTCTCCTCCCCATCATGAGTGGACACGCCCCCTACTACTGATTGACTCAGTCTCTCTCCTCTCTATGAGTGGACACACTTCCTACTGCTGATTGGCTCTCTCTCCTCCCCATCATGAGTGGACACGCCCCCTACTACTGATTGACTCAGTCTCTCTCCTCCCCATCATGAGTGGACACGCTCCCTACTGCTGATTGGCTCTCTCTCCTCCCCATCATGAGTGGACACGCCCCCTACTGCTGATTGGCTCTCTCTCCTCTCTATCATGAGTGGACACACTTCCTACTGCTGATTGGCTCACTCTCTCTCCTGCCCATCATGAGTGGACACGCCTCCTACTGCTTATTGGCTCTCTCTCCTCTCCCATCGTGACTGGACACGCCCCCTACTGCTGATTGGCTATTGTGCTGCTCGGTCCAATCCACTTTCAACAGCGTTTCTCAGAAATCGCTTACTGAACCTTTAAGTTGTATTTTACCCTTATTCTCATAAGGAACATGACAGTGGCAGAAGCTACTAATAAATGCTCCATTTGTATGTAATATGAAGGCAGCCCACTGTATCTGGTCAGTTAAATATGAACGTATGAGGCTCAGTGATGGAGTGAAGGACTGCGGCAGATCTGGCACTCACCGAGTAGCTCTTTAGCCTAATGAAATCCACAGTCAATGGCACAGACTTATCGCTGTTTTGATTCAGCGTCTTGATGTAATCCATCAGGTCTGCAAAGAACTTGTACCCTCCTTTCAGAACGCAAAGAGCCACGGTGTGATGTCCGCCCATGTCCCGAACGATATCTCTGGCCAGCCTCTCAGTCCTGCAGAGGAGATCAGAATTGAAGGGTAGAGTATTCTGACATTAATGCTTTCATTAAAACTGGCTGAAGCCGTACCAATAATGAGAGTCAAGAGATTCCTGAGGAAATTTGTTAAACAAATGAATGGGAAAGATTCAAATCACATGCCTGTCCTACTACGCTAACATCATTAACTAAACCTACAGGGGGAACACAGGGCTCTTTTACTGTCCAGGGCAATCCACGGCCACAACACAACTGCATCATTTCACAAATGAGCACCACAACAACCAGATACAACTCAGTATTAAAGACACAATGTACTGTTTGTGCATTACTGATTAAACGTACCGGTCCTTAATGAGGCCATTGGGTATTATGACACTGTCCAGATCCTCCTCGTAGTGTTTCGGCACACAGAAAAGACTCAGCTCGTGCCCCTTGCTGTCATCGGATATCTGCAAGAACACAAATCTACTGTAACAGAATCTATTATAACACAGAACCCAGAAATATTGGTTCCACAAAGAACCTTTCAGTGAACAGTTCTTAAAAGAACCATTTTGTGTGAGTGAGAATGTGTGTGTGTGAGTGTGTGAGAGAGAGAGAGAGAGAGAGAGAGAGAGAGAGTGAGTGAGTGTGTGAGAGAGAGTGTGAGTGTGTGTGAGAGAGAGAGAGAGAGAGATAGTGTGTGTGTGTGTGTGTGTGAGAGAGAGAGAGATAGTGTGTGTGTGTGTGTGTATATACGTGTGTGTGAGAGAGTATGTATGTGTGAGTGTGTGTGTAGAATGTTTTAATAATTGAAAGAACCTAAAACGAACCTTCTGTGGAATGGATGAAGCTCTTCGTGAAATCATTGATGGCAATAAATAACATTTATTCTTAAAGGGATAGTTCAGCCAAAAATGAAGATTCTGTCATTAATTACTCGCCCTCATGTCGTTCATCTTCGGAACACAAATGAAGATATTTAATGAAATCTGAGAGCTTTCTGACAGATACGCAACTACCACTTTGACGCATCAAAAAGTTCATAAAGAGATCCTAAAACTGATCCATATGAATCGAGCGGTTTAGTCCAATTTTACTGAAGAGACTCGATCGCTTTATATGATGAACAGATTTAGGCTTTTATTCACTATCCCTTTCAGAGTGCATGAATCCACACAATCAGGAATTTTCTCATTAGGTTCAAATTAAACGCAAATGTGCTGCGTTGACCAACAGAAAGTTGAGTCTGTGTTTCTGTGTGAGCTGAGCATCGCTACACTATAATAACGCAAAATGAGGCAGATGTGAGCATAACTCCACACACACACACACACACACACACACACACACACACACAGCTACTGTGTGATCATTCAGAGCATATATTACAGTAGCGCGTCGGTCTATAAACTACATGGTCATGTTCTCCCTTCTGACAGCTGTAGAAAAGAGCAAAACTTCCTTTTGTGTTCCACAGAAGACTTAAGGGTGAGTAAATTATGGCAGATTATAGATATAGTTCCGTAAATTATTACTTTAAACCGATCTAACAAATGGCGTCTCCTTGGCAACACACCCGCTTGTGTTGCGCGCAGAAACCGGTTCAGCGGTGTCACTCTGTGTACATGAATTCATCACATAAACCACATGAGGAGGAATATGAATTATTGACTAGTTTGTGTTTGTGGACCCATAGAGCCGAACCACACATCAAAAGCGCAGTCGTTGGTCTGACGCGCGTCGCACTAAACGCGTTAAATACAGAACACTCTTACCTCCAGATACGCGGCCATCCTGCGGTGCTCGTGCTTCAGCGCGCTGTCCTCGGACTCATGCTCCTGTCCGTGTGTGTGTGTGTGTGTGTGTGTGTGCTGGAGGAGAGGAGAAACGCTCGGGCTGTGCGCGTCAAGTCATCGCGACGCTTTCGAAACCCTGACGTCACAATCCATTTTACCCGATAATCTGATTGACCTGCGGCAACGCTGGACAGATGGAGTCAGCGCGTTTCTGTCCCGACACACACACACACACACACACACACCAGTCTGACGGGACGGTGATAACGCGCGATGACGTCAGAGGGGAGTGTAGACTGACTGATAGAGAGAGAGAGAGGGCTCTGTATCAAACTAATGGAGCCCAACACACACACACACACACAATCCTAGATAATAATAACTGTCACCCATTTGATGAATTTAGTCATTTAGATGAGTTCCTGAACAAAAAGAAAAAAAGATTAACCTGTGCTTAATTTTCAGGTCACGTGATTTAACCAATGATGGGTTTACTTGCATAAAATCTGCCCTTCCAAAGTTACATAAGGTAAGACATGTTTCTCAGAAGACAGAACAAGTACAGTTTACCGAATTTGATTGAAAAAGTTTACAATTAAAAGCACCATTTCCTTCTTGAGCATCATTGTTTGTTTGTGTGTGTGTGTGTGTGAGAGAGTGTGAGTGAGTGAGCGTGTGAGTATGAGAGAGAGTGTGTGTGAGTGTGTGTGTGTGTGTGTGTGTGTGTGTGAGAGAGAGAGAAAGTGTGTGTGAGTTTGTTTCCACAAACACACTATGTTTCTAATGTTTCCACAAACTAGTAAATTCTTCATATTCCTCATCAGGTTTATGTGATGAAAGTCTGAGTGCCACTCATCCAACTGAAAACATTTACACCCCCCTGCGTCGTGTTTCCTTCTGGAGCATCAGCTGTGTTTGAGTCCCTCCGTCCTCCTCAGATCTCAAATCCATACACTCACTGCTGGAAAACCAATGATGTTCCTGAAGAACAGCGGGCGGTTAAACAACGGTCACTAAACATTAAAACAGATCACAGAGTTAACATTCAAGTGTGTGTAAACTTTTGAACCGGTTCATTTGTGTAAATTCAAAACAAATTGTGTGAAATAGTTTATTCAGGACAGTACTTTTTTTATGATCCCTCTTATTTTGTTCAAATTATTGACATCTTCCAAAACTGTACACACACCTGATCTACAAGAAAACACGATTCATCAGACCAAACCTCCTTCCATTGCTCCATGGTCCAGTGTTGACGCTCAGACTGACCTAAACTGATGCTCTGTGTGTTCTGCAGGTCTCTGTCACGGGCAGCATCACGTTTATCATCAGTTTGAGCTCCAGTAGCTCTTCCGTGGGATCGGAGCGGACGGAATAGCCTTCGCTCCCCATCACTGAGGCCTGGGCGTCCATGATTGTCCTTCCTCCCACTTTAGGCAGCTGAGAATCACTGCACACCGGGAAAAGCCCAGCCATCTCTGTTTGGCTCAGTCACTCAGATCTTTACACTTGCCCATTTTTCCTGAAACACGTTCCACTTTCCAATTGTATCATTTGTCATGACACAATTATACCAAATTTTTAGGACGTCATTTTTGGCCAAGTGGTCATACAAGCTTGCACTCATTATTCCCAGCCTATAATTCAATAAATCACTATGTGGCAGCTACATTTTTAGATGGAAGGAGCTGTCCTCTACGACCAAAGAGGATATTGTTGAAATGGCTAAATCTGGTCAATTGGTTTTGGATATTGCTCTTGCGCCAGATGTGAATGGTCACAATGTCCACAGAATTACTTCAAAGCACAGTGAGAGCATTTGTGTGCTGGTCAGGGAACACTAGGAGGATGAAAATCACCTCAAAACAGCTTCTAAAGACCTGGATGAGACTCCGTCCTCCAGTTTCATCTCGGACTCTGAGCCAACGGCTACAGGAGGCTGGATTGACCACTAAAGAAACCATTTATTCACTTTATCTACTGCAAAAAACACCTTGCATTTGCCAAAAGAGTGATTGGAGCCGCAGTCCGACAGTCAAACTTAACCTAGCACTGGATGGTGTTGGGAATGTCCGGAGACGACTGGAGTGTTTAATACCAAGCACAATGGTACTGGGATGCAGGTCTGCAGCAGGTGTTGGGAGG
>CM077191.1:30091362-30281362 GCA_039654105.1 Coreius guichenoti
GAGTGTATGTGTGAGTGTGAATGCGTGAGTGAGTGTGTGAGTATGTGTGCGTGCGTGTGTGCGTGAGTGTAAGTGTATGTGCGAGTGAGTGTATGTGCGAGTGAGTGTGTGTGAGTGAGTGTGTGTGAGTGTGAATATGTGAGTGAGTATGTGCGTGAATGTGAATGTGTGAGTGAGTGTGTGAGTGAGTGTGTGTGTGAGTGTGAATGTGTGAGTGAGTGTAAGTGAATGTGTGTGAGTGAGTGTGAATGTGTGTGTGTGTGTGAGAGAGTGTGTGAGTGTAAGTGTGTGAGTGAGTGTGTGAGTGAGTGTGAGTGTGAATGTGTGTGAGAGTGTGTGTGTGATTGTGCGTAAGTGTGAGCGTGAGTGAATGTGTGTGAATGTGTGTGTGAATGTGTGTGAACTGGCCAGCAGCCATATCACCCTGTAGCCCAAGACTGGTTTGCCACTGAAGCTAAGCAGGGCTGAGCCTGGTCAGTACCTGGATGGGAGACCTCCTGGGAAAACTAGGTAGCTGCTGGTAGAGGTGTTAGTGAGGCCAGTAGGGGGTGCTCACCCTGTGGTCTGTGTGGGTCCTAACACCCCAAAATAGTGATGGGGACACTATACTGTAACAAGCACCGTCCTTCGGATGACACGTTAAACCGAGGTCCTGACTCTCTGTGGTCATTAAAAATCCCACGATAAAGAGTAGGGGTGTAACCCCGGCATCCTGGCCAAATTTGCCCATTGGCCCCTGTTTATCATGGCCTCCTAATCATCCCCATATACTGATTGGCTTCATCACTCTGTCTCCTCTCCACCATCAGCTGGTGTGTGGTGGGCGTTCTGGCGCAATATGGCGGCCGTCGCATCATCCAGGTGTTGCTGCACATTGGTGGGGGTCGAGGAGATTCCCCCTTTCTATATGTAAAGCGCTTTGAGCGCTGAAAGCGCTATATAAATGTATTAAATTAATGTGTGTATGTATGTGTGTGTGAGTAACAGAATTATGTATAATTCACACCTAGAGCAAAACATACAAGACACAGGGGAAGAACTTCATATCTATCTTTATTCATATAGCAGCACATCTTACAGAAATATAACTGCAGGAGGATACAAATGCACTGATTAAAGCAAAGACAAACGTCAGATGTCATTAGTTCACGTTTCTTCACGATACTGAGCGTCATTCTCACACACTCATGAGTGAACGGTTGAGTCCCTGTAACAGTGGTTCTTAACCAGGGGCCAGCAGGGGGCGGCACACGACTTACAGACGGCTCGTTTAAAATAAGTTATAACGTCATTTACATCTGAAAACACCAGACCATGATGTAGGGATTTGGTCCAAGCTAACCGGAGCCACTTAGATTTAATGTGTCCCATTAACAACTGCTCTTGAAAACTGAAAATCACAAAATAATTGATTCAATCGGTTGAGAACCACTGTCCTGTCACAACTTTAAAAGCAATGGACGTTAATCACATCAAACTAAAGCAAACAAAATTCAAAACGGAGTGCATTTAAAATGCGCCCCTCTCACACACACACACACACACACACACACACACACGAATAACAGCTGGTGATTGGGCGCTCTTCAAACCTCTTTTAATTTAACATGTACTAACAAAAATTCTTCACACACCCACTGCCCAAACAAACAGAAAACCTTGATCTTACACACTTCAAGAGGCCACAACCACCAGTGGATGAGTGGATGATAAAGTCTAAATAAACGTGAGTCGAGGCTGCATAGCAGTTTCATGATATCAGTGTTCAGATGTATTTGAGACTACACTGGTTAAAGACATAATGTCAACACAAAACCAAACCAAACTGTAGTCTTTGACTGGTGGATTAAGAACTAGTACACACTACATCGAAGTCTTTCATTATATACAAAGGTCCTTTAGGAGTCGGAGGAAAGGCTTGCAAAGGCACAAAGTACTTTCAATCAAAAAAAGCACAATATGATGGAAAGTAAAAATAGAAAAAACGTTAATGATGGATTTGTGCAGAAATATGACTGGAGAATCAGTACCAAAAAAACAAACAAATAGAAAAATGATCACTTTAATGAAAAGACGTTGATTTTGCTGCCTCGTTTTGAGAAAATATTCTTCTTAATTGGTCCTTAGGTTAGATGTAGAGCGACTCTATATGAAAACACACATTCTTCCAGTCTCGGTTTCTTGTTTTATGGCTTTGCGTCATGGAAGTTCCAGAACATTAGCCTATATAATCGAACAAAGAAGGTCATATTTCACCCCAAAATCAAAACTCCTGTAACTACTGTAACAGCCATAAAGATTTGATTCAGCACAACAAATAGTGCCAATATGAAATTAATCATCTTTTTTTCATATTACAATGATTTTTCAGGGAATTAAATGTGCTTGACTATCATCTTTCTTTTGATTTTGAGGTGGAATATGACAAAAGAACCACAGCCTGTGTGAGATTCACCCACAACCAAAACCAGTCTTTGTTTTTTGTTTTAAAATCGTTTACAAATTGACAATATTTGAATTTCGCTTACCAAACAAATAACAATCTCCATTTTGTAACACAGCGATGGGGACAAAACCCATCGTTTCCACCGCTCTGAATATTGACATATGAAGAAGTACAGTACTGCAGAAGGGACAATTCACTTTTAAATGGTTAAAATGTACATAGTACATTTGGAAATTCAGTCTTACAAAAATACTGTATGTACGCCTCTCACCTGCAGGTGAGATATTATGTTTTTTACTACAAAGAGAGCACGCTTTTAACAAACTGCTACCTCACAAAGGAACAGCACACGTCAAACAGCCAATCTACTATTTACAATTTATGCAAATTTTACATAAAGCATTTTTTTTTAAAAAGAATAAAGGATATAAAGACAAGAAAAGGTATGATGTAATCAAAGCAACGGTGTTTATGAAGATTTTTTAAATACAACCGCATGAGAATATGGTCAACGCAAAAGCTGCAGAATAGAGTACATTGAAAATACGTTAAATCTTAAAAAAGCTTTTTAAAAAGACTCTATGAACAAGTAAATGTCATTTAATAAAAAAAGATCTCCTCAGTACGGGCGTGATAAATAATTAACAGCTCAAACCATTTAAAAACTGAAGACTGATGTAAACAACCCATTAGTATCAGTCATCAGTATCTGAAAACCCTGTATGAGTAAAATTACCCAGCGTACACCTCGCCGAAATCTTCCAGTTCGCATGAAATACATCATTTCTGAGTGGCATGAGCTTTCATTTTTAAAACTTGCATGACGAGATTGTCGCACAGTGACGGTATGAAGCAGTCTCTTCATTAGTTTGGGATTTGATCTGATTTCTCCTCTAAGAACCGGGCCTTGACTCTATCTGATCAGAGATGGGGTTCATTGTAACTTTGGGGGGGTTGAATGCAAACCGATCCCTTCTTAAACCCTCAAGTAAAATATGGACCAAACTGCCATTTTAAGCTGCCCAAAAACACTCTCATAGCTCACATCAACAATAAATATCCTGTCATTATTTGTGTCTTTCAAAATCTGTGTGATCTTCTTTCTTCTGTGGAACGCAAAAGGAGAAACTCAAAAGAGCATGAGCGAAGTCTTTATGCATTCCTCACAAAGCGAAATATCTTCAGTTTATGTGTTTGTTTGGTTGTTCTTTGAGTCCCACAGATGAAAGAAGCTCATACGAGTCTGGAACGACATGATGCACCACCACAACCAATCCTCTTCCAAGCTTGTGCTTGTTTGAATAATCTCCATAAACCACATATAACTCAAAATCAAAAACATAGCTGCATCTCATATAGTACAAACAGCGACGTGCTCCACGTCTTTCTGCCGTGCACACGGACAAACACACGGTAGACCCTCTGCTGGTCAGTTCACATATCTCAATGGCAATGTTGCACATTTTCACATCCCTGATAGGAATTCATGTCTTGGCCCTCTTGTTCATTTAAATAAAATTAAATTACATAAAACTAAAACAGAGGAGTGATTTACACTTGACGTTAAATGTCATGTGAAAACTGAGAGATTAGGTGGACATGTCAAACATTCAAACAAAAAAACATGGCTCATAAAATAGGCTATATTCAGAAGAGTAAGGAAACACAAACACTTTTTTTTTTTTTTTTAGAAAAGCGTTATGACTATCAAAACATGAAAAGCTTTGACAGCCAAGTAGACATATATGGGTTACAAAGCTAAAAGGGAGAATCTCCCTAAAGTGCTAAATATATTTCAAAATTCATTCACAATGTATTAGTATCTCAACGGCAACAGAAAGTTCTTGATTTTAATATACTACTAGGTTGGTTTCTACTGAAAAACAGATAAATGATGGCAATAAAATGGAGAAGATTCAACTGGAAGTCAAGAACACAATACAAAGTAGCAAAGTGCCAATATACTCAATGGCTTAATGGGTCACATGATATGCTGACATGCCAAACAGTGGCCTCAATGAAGTGGACCCTTGTATGTCCATCAAGAAAAGGAGCTGTGGCGAGATCCGTAGCTAACATGTCCCACCAAAAAACAACACATTACAAGCGTTCAGAAACATAGATATAAGTGAAGACCCCCAACTGAGACGACCTTTAGATAGGTTTAGTTAATACCGACATAAGACGCAAGATGTAGAGGAACACGACGTGTGGACGGTGGTCTACTGAAGTGAGGTTTCAAACTACTTATCTTTAATGGTCCAAGAAATCCCTAGGAAGCGTCTTGCCCTGCTCCTGAAAACGCTCCAGAAGTTCGTCTATCTTGTCGTCAAGGTTGTTGGACTGGTCCAGTAAGGTTTGAATCTGCGCATTAGTCTGAAGCTGGGTCTGATTCTGATCCGAACCAGGATGACCCATGGTGACAAGCTGATCTGACAACGCCGGACCAGGAGAATTTATTAGCGGCCCACATTCTAAAAAAAAGAGAGAAAGATTAGGCTTTTGAGGCTGTGAAAGGCACATTCTGCAATAAATCCAATTTAGAAAGGTCTGCACATTGATTCATGAGAAATACATGTAGGACAGACTTGGGGTTAACCATCAGGAATTCACTGGATCATTAAAAGTGGGCATTCCACAGTGGAGGACTACTCCCAATACCAGAAGCCACTTTTTAAAGTGCCCCTATTATGCTAATTTTGTCTACAACAGGTTTACATGCATCAAAAGGTCAAAAACACTTTCATTTTCTCATTATATACATCACATTTTTCAATGATTCTCCAACGACTCGACGGATGAATCAGTCTCTCTAAATCCCTCCTTTCCACGAGCTACTCTGCTCTGATTGGCCAAATGGCCAGGTCTGTTGTGATTGGTCTACCGCTTATAGCACGTGTCGGAAGCTAAACGCCATCACCATAACTGAACTTCAGCTCCGGTGGCTTCCTAAAGCTCAGCGATTGTACACACTGTAAAGACAGTAACGATGGCGTCGATTTTACCATATCAATCCGAGCGCGAGTCTGATGATGAAACATTGGAAGAACTAGTTATTCAACCCGAACCTCCATCGCAAGGACGACTTGAGCAGGACGTTTCTCAGTGATACGCTACTCACTTTGAGGTACATTATGAGATGTTGAGCTGTAGTTCCTCACCATCAGCATTAATAAGTGTACGTCCATCAACAAACCCATGTTTCTCATTTATTGCGGTGCACATGTGGGAACTGTATCAATAACAGCGCATACATTAGCCGAGCACTAAAGTGAATGACTAATGTAACGAACGTTTGTAAAACAAATCTTGCTCCATCCTGTTGTTCTTACTACTTTGAGTAAAGATAATCTGCATTAATAGACAGTTTTAGGTAATAGTGGCCCACGGCTGATAAGCAGAAGTGTTTCAGTAAGACAGTAATAACATGAGTTAGCCGAAAACTTACACAATATAAAACACAAAACTATGTATTTGGTAACACCCGGTAGAAAATATATACATCAATAACTGATCATACTTACAGGTTGTGATTCTGAGGAGCAAGTTGGTCCAAAAAAACTGGGTACTGACCCATCTTTCCAGAGAAAGTGTTTTGCGAATCCCGAGATTTGAGAAGCAGCCGTCAGTAAAATCCCGCGTTGAAGGGTGGGTCAAGTTGTTTGCGGGCGGACAACATGCAACATAGGCGGGTATTATGCAAATGTATCTAGTGACATAGAACCGTAACTCAGTGGGATTCAACTTACAGATGACTCGTTTAGGCGGGTCAGAGACGATTCTTTCTTTTAGGAGGCAATAACTTTATTTATTGTGCACTTTCGACTTTACAACTTTGCAGAACGTTTACATTCACAAACAGCTGTATTACACACTGCATGAAAGGGAATATTTGAAAAACCATAATAGGGGCACTTTAATAGGGACTAGGTCAGGGGTGTCCAATCCTGCTCCTGGAGGGCCACTGTCCTGCAGAGTTAAGCTCCAACCCCAATTAAACACACCTAAACCAGCTAATCAAGGTCTTACTATAAAGATCATACTAGAAACTTCCAGGCGGGTGTGTTGAGGCAAGTTGGAGCTTAAACTCTGATGGACAGTGGCCCTCCAGGAGCAGGTTTGGACACCCCTGGACTGGGTCAAGGACAGAATCATCTTTCAGAACATCTCAACATGACCCAATAGTATTTTTATTCTGCAGGCACTTTCAGCTCTGATATACTGTTGACTTAATAGCACTGGCCATTGGGAATCTCCAAAAAAAACCTTTTTGATCCCTCACAACTGCATATTTTGGATGTCTCCTTCATCTAACACACCTAATTCAACTCACCAGCTCACTTAAATGGATAGTTCACCCAAAAATGAAAATTATCCCATAATTTACTCACCCTCAAGCCATCCTAGGTGTAAATTACTTTCTTCTTTCAGACGAATACAATCAGTTATATTAAAAAAATGTCCTGGCTCTTCCAAGCTTTATAATGGCAGTCCAAAATTTAAAGCCCAAAAAAGCACATCCATCCATTATAAAAGTGCTCCACACAGCCCCGGGGGTTAATAAAGGCCTTCTGAAACGAAGCGATGGGTTTTGTAAGAGAAATATCCATATTTAAAGTAAAATATCTAGCTTCCGGCGGACCACCTTCTGTATTCAATTTACGAAGAAAGAGTAACGCCTCTCGCAGTTCAAACACTTAGTCATGCCAGTTACGCTTTTTTTGCATTTTATGGATACATTTTTTTGGGCTTCAAATTTTGGGTTGCCATTATAAAGCTTGGATTAGCCAGGACATTTTTTAATATAACTATAATTCATCTGAAAGAATAAAGCCATATACACCTAGGATGGCTTGAGGATGAGTAAATCATGGGGTAATTTTCATTTTTGGGTGAACTATCCCTTTAATAGAGACTGCAAGACTTAAATAAGGTGTGTCCAATGAGGGAGACATACAAAATGGGTCTCCAGGACAGGGCAGGACTGCTCCAGAACATGTCCCAATGGTACCCAGTTTTTCCCCCTCAAATCTATTGTTTTTGCTATGACTGCAACTCTAATTTCATGTTGACTTAATTGCACTTACCACTGGGAATCTCAAAGAGAAAAAGGCCTGCTTGTCCTGGCTGTCCAGGCTGGCTGAGAGTTCCCCCAATAGCTGTCTGAAAGAGTTGGCTGGGAGGTTGCTGAGGGGTGGTAGGTGTGGAGCTCTGTAGACCGCTCACTGCCACGCCACCCTGTCCACTAAATATGGTGGCTGCTGCGGCAGTTGGAGGTAACTCCTGAGAACTTACACCACCTTGCAGGGCTAAAATTGCTGACTGAGGCAAAAAATTGTTGACAGAAGGTTGGTCCGTAGGAGAGACAGGGGTTACGCTGGTGGCACTGGGGACAACCTGCATAGGTTGCTGGTCCTGAAAAAGTTCTGTCCGTGTTGAAGGCATACTGGCAGATGAGTCACTCACAACGGTGCTCTGGTCTTGAAAAGACATGGGCTCTGCCGAGTCTTGTTGGGCAACACTCACAACACTGGCTTGTGGGAAAATAATTGATGGATTCGGGGTTGGCTGGGCTGCCGGGACGGTGGGTTGGTTTGAAGGGTTGTTCACAGTAACGTTTTCAGAGCTGGGAACAACTTGCATGGGTTGCTGCTCCTGAAAGATATTTTCTGGGAGGCGGTCACTTCCTAGTGAAGCTTGGTTCTGGCCACTGAATAACAGAGCCTGGGGCAGATCATGGGGATTAATGGTTGTGGTACAGAACAATATGCCTGTCTGTGTTTGTTGTTGATTTGGGGATATTGTGGCAATATTTGGGAAAAGAGGGGCTTGTTGGGGTGTTGCCATTTGTTGTTGTTGAGGAGACTGTTGTTCCATTGGGGTGGACAACTGTGTTTGTCCCTGAAAAAGTGAGACAGTCTGGGCGTCTGTTCCAGAAGTCTGCATGGGTGTGAGGAAGGTTATCTGTTGCTGCTGCTGGTTCTGGTTATTATCCGATGGTAGCTGGCTAGGCAACACACTTTGCGTAATAAACAGGCTAGCTGAAGGAGCCTGCTGTTCTGTGGGTAGATTGGTGCTTGTTAGCATCGTCATGGTACCAGGAAATAAGGCTGCTTGAACCTGTGGTGACTTTGTGGATCCAAAGAGCACTGTCTGCGAGTCTTGCGTTTCAGTCAAAGGGTTATGACTCTGAAAAAGCGGCTGAGGAGGTGAAGGCTGAGAGGATGGCTGCTGCAGAAAGCTAGATGTCTGAATGGTCATTAGACCTCCAGTCTGTTGGAAAAGTGCAGTCTGCTGCTGTAACTGCTGCTGGGGTGGGTTCTGGAGGAAGCCTTCAGAGGGCTGCGATAGACTATTAGTCTGTGAGGAGCTTTGCTGTTCGCTTGTGAAGCTAGGGGTGCACTGCATTGGAATCTGTGTCTGCAAGAGCTCTGACTGCAATTGTTGCTTTAGGCTCTCTAATACTTCCTGATGCTGAAGAGTTTCTAAATTGATCTGATGCTGTTGCTGCTGTTGAAGATTATCAATGACTTTTTGATGCTGCAGAGTCACTATAGAACTTTGTTGCTGAATGTTCTCAAGAACTTTCTGGTGCTGTTGTTGATGCTGCAGATTCTCCAAAACTTTGTGTGTTTGCTGCTGCTGCTGAATGTTGCCAAGAGCCTGTTGCTGGAGGTTTTCTAAGACCTTCTGATGTTGCTGTAAATTTTCAAGGACTGTTTGTTGATGCTGTAGATCCACAAGTGCCTTCTGTTGCTGTTGATGCAGATTCTCCAATATATTCTGCTCTTGCTGCTGCTGTTGCTGGTTGGTTAGAGTTGTCTCGTTTCCACCCAACCTTAAACTGTTCATGTTTTCCTGGACGTGTTGCTGAAGGCTCTCTGCAGATGGCGCTGGGCTGTAAAGTACAGAATTAAGCTGCTGTTGTGCTTGCAGCTCTCTTACTGCTCTCTCTAGCTGTGCAACCCCATCCTGGGGCAAAAGCGCCTGAACCTGTGGCCGCTGGGATGGAGGATTCCGAGAGTCTATGCCCACCAATACCATTCCACTCCCATCTGTACTGTTGTCTTCTGGAGACAAAGTTTCTGGGGTTTCCCGCAAAAACTGCTGAGGGACCTGAGGGGGAACAGGCTGGAGAACTGTTGTGTCTTCTGACAAGGACACTTGGAACGACGCAGACGAAGGAATGTCCTGCTTCTGAATGGTGGACATGGTTTCTTGAGTCGTAAATATTTGAGCCGATGACTGTTGAGAGTCCACGGGTTGGAGAGCCACAGGGCTTGGAAAAGACTTTGTGGCAGAGGGAAGGACAGTGCTTATCTCCAAGATTTGTTGGGTTGAACTAAGGGCCTCTACAGGCTGCATTGCAGAAATAAGAAAACAATCTATTAATTTTCATGCCCCATTCATAAAAACAATACTTTGCTTCTTGAACAAAATAATTCCAAGGCTAAAACTGGAACATTAACTCAAAAGGGATGGGCTTTAAGAATGATAGTACCTTGAAAATGTCTGAAGGTGTTGCGTTGCAGGAGACTTCCATAGGTTCTTCACGTTTGACCATAGGTAACATTAGGACGTTGTTTAGACAACTGGTCTCAGTTTGCATTGCTGTAAACAAAGTCATGAAACATTTGAGTTTAAACTTTAAAGCTGTTTGGCAGCAAAACATGAAAGTATTTTTGATAATGCCACACCTTTTATCTGCTCTTCAAAGGTACAAGCCTTAACTGTGGCTGGCAGTTCTGACTTTACTGGTAGTTCAACTTTCTCTGTATGAAAAGAGTTAAAATATGTGAAAAAAATAATAATGAATCTACTAGTGCTATCTTATTTGTCCCATTAAGAAGTGTCACCAAAACAAAATTTCACAAGGAAAATTGACGATACTTGATAGCAATATTCACAAAAACAATAGCCTGTAATCTTTAACCAAAGATACTTAGACATTGTTCTTGATGTTTTTCTTTTCAACTAGCAGCCGCAGCACTACTATTCATCCTGCATTTCTGTCGCCTGCTCTGTCAGATAGCATTCAGGTGCAAATGTACCAATGCTATGTAATTGGACACTCCAGAAGAGTTACAAATCACCATCAGCATGACCAAATTAACATTATACAAAAATTCACGATTCCATACATGTTTTACCAAAGTAACTTTGCTTGATGTACCCAAGTATACTTTACCCAAGTAAGACATGCATGGCTCATCATCCTTTGTTGGTCCTGCAAAACATTCCTTTCAAACAATCATAGGCCAAACAGTATCCCTACCACCAGAACTGTAACCCGACACCTACAATTAAACCCAAGTGACTGGATGTTTAAGTCCTCTAAGATATGACAGGTTCAAATTGTATGTCTGAGACTTTCCAAGGAAGAAAATGACACCCCTTGTTTACAGTCAACACATCTTTGCTGGATACCTGTTGATATTATAAATGCATCCTCTCTTCACCAACCTGTAAGAGGAGTGTAGGTAAAAGGCTGTAGATCATGCGTTCTCCCCGCGTTTGTCACTACGGCAATCCCAACAGACACTGGGGAGGCCGCTGTCTGGTCATGATATGGGGGAACCTTCACCACTAGATGATTCTGGATTGAATTATGTTGAGAAGACGCTTTAGACAAGATATTTTTGAATAAGCATTATCACCAGAACTGTAATACCATGTGTCCTGCACTTGCCTGATGAAAAAGTTCCATGTCAATTTCTGCTTCAGCTTGCCATCCACTCTCATCTGAAAGGAAAAATAAAAACATGAAGGAAAAAGATGCACTTTGGTGCAAAACATTCTACACACGTTGGACAGATAAGGAGTATGTTCATCATACTAGCTATGCAAGCTAAATTTCACGTGTCATTGCATTCCGAAAGGTGAGAGTGCAACAAAAGTATGGGGCATTATGCTAATACCCATTCCCAATGTAAAGTTATTGTTTTTTATGGTATAAGACAGGGTTCCTCAAACTCGGCCTCGGAGGGCCACTGTCCTGCAGAGTTTAGCTCCTACCCTGATCAAACACACCTGAGCAAGCTAATCAAGGTATTCAGGATCACTAGATCAGGGTTGGAGCTAAACTCTGCAGTACAGACGGGGTTTCTCAAACCAGGACCGAGTTTGAGAAACCCTGGTATAAGATGTCAATGCATGCAGTACCTGTAGAATTTTCCTGAAAAAGAACTTTGGTTCCTTTGAGAAAGTTTTTGCCGATGATAAAGACCTCCTCTCCTCCTGCAACAGAACAACTGTGAAGACTCTTCTTAAGGATTTCTGGCACCCCAGCAGGTTGAGCTGAAAACGTGATACAAAGAATACTGTCACAACCACTGACAGACGTGGAAAATAAAATCCTTTAAAGGATTAGTTCACTTCAAAATGAAAATGTCCTGATAATTTACTCACCCCCATCTCATCCAAGATGTTCATGTCTTTCTTTCTTCGGTCGAAAAGAAATTAAGTTTTTTGAGGAAAACATTCCAGGATTTTTCTCCACATAATGGACTTCAATGGCAACCAACGGTTGAAGGTCCAAATCAATGCAGTTTCAAAGGAAGGGCTTCAGAGGCTCTGCACGATCCCATCCGAGGAACAGGGTCTTATCTAGTGAAACAATCTGTCATTGTCTTAAAAAAAAAATAAAAATGTATTTACTTTTTAACCTCAAATGCATGACTTCGGTGTTCTGCTTTTGCACGACGTATGACGCCATCACGTTGAAAAGGTCACGGCCGTGACGTCCGTGGAAGTACAGACCCAGTGTTAAAATGAACATGCAAAGACTAAATCAAATGCCCTTTACAAAAATTTACGATTTTAAAGTTGGAGGAGAACATGAGATGGAGTTTTTCGGCACTGGGTCAGTACTTCCACCTGCATCACGGACGTGACCTTTCCGACGTGATGACGTCATACGTCGTGAAAAAGCAGAACACCGAAGTCGAGCATTTGAGGCTAAAAGGTATATAAATGTTTTGGGTTTTTTTTAAAATGACAGATGGTTTCTCTAGATAAGACCCTATTCCTCGTCTGGGATAGTGCAGAGCCTCTGAAGCCCTTCCTTTGAAACTGCATTGATTTGGACCTTCAACCGTTGGTTGCCATTGAAGTCCATTACGTGGAGAAAAATCCTGAAATGTTTTCCTCGAAAAACTTAATTTCTTTTCGACCGAAGAAAGAAAGACATGAACATCTTGGAGGAGATGGGGGTGAGTAAATTATCAGGGAATTTTAATTTTGAAGTGAACTAATCCTTCAAAATCAAATCTATACCCTGCTCCCCTTTGCACTTACTACATAAGATAGGAGAGGAGAGAGTCTGGAGGGTTAGAACAGATCCGTCAGGTCTTGGGATGTTGACTCTGAAGGCCAAACGAGCTCGAGTGCTCTTCTTTTTGGAGCCGGCAACCCCTATACGAGCTTCAACATCGGCGTTCCTCAGCTTCAAGATGCCCACACAGTCCACACTGCCAAGACACATCACATTAGGCTTTAACAATACAAAACACATTAACTAAAAGAGATTAGAAACAACAGACTGATCCTTACGGTAGGGTCATAGAGTTGGTCGGCTCAATGTTCACTTCAATAACTGTAGTCCCCTCGATATCCACTTCTTTACACGCCGTTGTGTTGCGCCCCGTCACTCTGCAGGCTTGATAAAACCCATGAGGCTTCACACGTCCAGCGTCATTAGCCACAAATACTTGGAGCATCACTGGTTCACTGACTCCCTCTAACTGATGTACCATATTTAGAAGCATTACCATATAAACTGAATTCCTTCCATAAATGCATATTGGTCCAGATAATATAATGTTTATTAAATTCTTACTTTGATTGTGGGGAATCCTTGCTGGGTACGGTCTTTGACGGATCCTCTACTTCCCTCTGTGAGGTATCGAGCTCTATGCTGTGTCTCTGGCTGAATCAAAATCTTCAGCTCCTTCCCTTCGCTCTTCTGCGGGTACTGAATGGAAAGAATCCCCCCTTTCTGATTGTTTGACACTTCCAGGGAGCTAAAGGTAACATAAAAGAAAGAACATTTAAAAAGAAAATCCTTGATACACCCCTTCTATTCAAAATGAGAAAATGCGAGGACACCAACCTCACTTTGGGTGTGACTTTGGTGTCTGAACCCAGTTGTGAAAGAACAAAGTGCGGCGCTTTAGCGCTGTCTGCATCAAACACATCCATGCCGGCTTCCTCCCGGGCCGCAGGTTTCGGCCCCGGCCGCTGGCGAGGAGTTCTCTTTCGAGATTTTCTGGGCACTTCAGTATTGTCGTTGTACGAACTACTGCTGCCCATGCTAAAGTTGGACACGGAGTCGTCCATCCACATGCTGCCGCTTTGCTCCGAGTCCGGGTTGGGAAGCAGATCATCCTGGCAGGACATACGGCTGTCATCTAGCAAATCCTCCGGAGGTGGAGAGATGCTCAGGACGGTACGTCGCTTGGAGGGGGTCGCCTGGCTCTGTGTGGCTCCGACAGCGTCGCCCACAGCTGCCGCACTGATAGCCACCACTGAACCAGGCTCCACACCCATTCTCTCCGGCATCCCCTCTGTGGTGGGACCGCTGTGGAGCCTGGAAGCCTGCTCTTGGGCTGAGGTAGCAGAGAGCATGCTGGGACAGGAAGGAAGTGTACTGCTGAGTCCTCCAGGGGAGGAGGCAGCGGCGCAAGTGGCAGCAGCATCTGTAGTGTGCACAATGCAGAACGATTAAAAAACTGGTCCCTTCACATCTGGCTAGCAGTCCCGATCAAGCAGTGAAACTCGACATGGTATCTGGTCAATGCCCTTTATCTGTCTTGTTGATACTAAATTAGGCCTAATTAAGCTGATACATTGTCCAATACCTTCATATTATTTTGTATAATCTCAATAATGGCCCAATAACTGAGTCCTACCATAAAAAAAAGCAAAGAATATACATGCATAGGGGGTATACAGAGCATTTGTTGTTCTGCATAACCCAGTGCTGATCTATTCAAATCTATCTATTCAAGCCTTTCACAGACAAATTATATTGGCCAATGATAACTCTGAGACTAATGCATGCCAATTGGGCAAACTGCTTTGGTTCTGGTTGATAATCCTGAGCTGATCTATTCAAAACAGCCTCTCATAGACACAAATATTGGACAATGAAAATTCTGAGGTGTTGACTAATGCATGCCAATTGGACAATTTGGTTGGGACTGAACGTAGCCATGGAGACAGAATAAACAAGCTTCTGACCTACGAAGCAGAGAACTGCAGACCATTTTATATGCAGACTCTCCCTGATTCAGAGGGAACTCCCTGGAATAAAAACGACAAATGACAGCGAATAAACAATAAGTGCTGGTCATCCAATGTAGATATCTGCAAATTTTGGTCAGAATCATTTGAGCAAAAAAAAAAAAATCATCATTTTCATAAAAACATCTGTTTTTATAAATTACAAATTTATTGGGCCAGTTTTTGTACAGAAATGGTTTTCTCACTGTCCTAGTTTGGTGCTGGATTTGGTTTTGGTTGATTGTTTTACCTCAAATTTATTGGTGCATAAACACTGATATTTGTCTGGGCTGCTTGGCTTAAAGATCCCTCAGCTTCCTGTCAAAACAGGACGTAGTGTAACATTAACCTGGCTACTTGCAAACATATTTGCATTCAGAGTATTGCCTTTTAATTAGGACTGGGCAATATATGTGGCATTATTTTGTTGATGAAGCAAAGATGTGAATATCGAAAGGATTTTAAACAAAGACGAGTACCAGAAATTTGATTAATTTCTGCAAATGTATTAAATTAACCAAAAGTATTTGTTTACATCACTCTAGAAGGTTCATTGGATTTATCATGTGCCAAATGATTTAAAGGGGACCTATTATGCCCCTTTTCTACAAAATAAGTCTCATGTGTCCCCAGAACGTGTGTGTGAAGTTTCAGCTCAAAATACCCCACAGATCATTTATTACACTATGCCTCAAATGTCCTGTTTTGGTGGAATCAAAAACACACTGTGTTCGTGTGTGTATCTTTAAATGCAAATGAGCTGCTGCACCCCGCCCCCATTTCCAGAAGAGGGCGGAGCCTTTGCAGCTCGTGCCGCAGATACTCCGGCAAACGACAACAGAGAAAATACGTGTCAAGACACATTTTTTAAAAGTTATTTTAACTTGAGTGCTGTTTTAAGAACACTATTTCCTGCGCGCATTTACATAGAAAAGCAATGGAAAAGTAGCGCAGTGGAATGGAAAAAAAAAACGTTCTGTACAGCCATGTAGATTGTTTATCCTGTAGCTGAGATACTCTTGTATTGCCACTGCTCTAGTGTGGAGATAAACATGGCGGACTGTGACAGCTCACTCAGGGGAGGAGCTAAACTAACAGGGCAGATTCCGTCAGCAGTCGTGGGCGGGGCCTGTTACAGTGTGACGTCAATGAACGACTCGTTTTGAGACACTGTTTATGATTTATGGGGAATAAAAAAAAGGAGTGGGTGGATTTTCACCATTATAGGGTGGTTGTGTACACACACTACCAACACATTTATGTTCAAAAACCATGTAAAAGTAGTGCTGTCAAAAGTACCGACCGCGATACCAAGTTGGTACTGAAATTTTAAAAAATGTGACGCTTTGAGCGCTGTTGAGCAGAATCGTAAACACCTCTGACTGGCCATTGTGCTCACGCGCTCATCAAATATGTCTGTGATTGGCTACAATGATCAACGCACGGAAGCGTTTGAAAGTGTTTTGAAAGCGGGAACGGGAGCGTTTGAAAGCACAAGCAGGCATCGATCAGTGGACCGGTCCGCTGATAGACGCCTGCTTTCGAACACTCCCGTGTGTATCTGTGTAAGCGGTCGGTGAAAAGCGCCATTGATGTATATTTACAACATGATTTTGAAGCGCTGATCATTGTAGCCAATCACAGACATATTTGATGAGCGCGTGAGCACAATGGCCAGTCAGAGGTGTTTACGATTCTGCTCAACGCGTCACATTTTTTAAATTTCAGTACCGACTTGGTATCACGGTCGGTACTTTTGACAGCACTATGTAAAAGTGAATTTTGCATAATAGGTCCCCTTTAACACAAATATATTTCATTGAAGTCGGCATAAAATGGAAGTTGAGAACTATTTTAATACTGTATTGTGCTGTATTTCTGAGTGAAACGGCAAAATGCGTAGGACAGGACTTGATTTTATCCATTGGTATTTGACAATTTTAAAAAATGAGCACGCATCCAGAAATGTAGGCTGAATGCGATCTGACCGTGATTGGCTTAACTGCAGCGCAGTCTTTCATGTGTCAGCAATTGGAGCATATCACAGGAAGCACAAGTCATGATTACAAAGATTACGAAGTCAATTAATTTTCATTAAAAAAGCACAGATGAGTGAATCAATAAGAAATAAAAAAAATTTGATTCCATCCAGACTATTAAATATTGTATTAAGCATTATGCTGTTAATATGCATTATTATATTGGTGCATTTTACTATATTTTATTTCTCATATTAAATTTCTTAATTTACTTTTAAAAGCTTTTTCAGAGCAAATGCATGCATACATGAGACTGCAAATATTTTAGAATATAGAGTCATATTAAACATTGGGTTTTATGCTATATTGCCCAGCCCTACTCTGATTACAAGCCATTTAATCATTAGCTGAAAGCAGCAAAGGCCTTCCAAAAAGAAGTGAAAAGAGAGAAGCCCCAAATTAGGCCTAACGCCAATATAGTTGTAGACAAAGATGAAAAATGGCTTCTAATTAAATTATTTTAGGTGTCATCTAATGCGCTAAGGACCGCTGCTCAACCATAACATGCCCTCAACAGGCAGAGACTCCAGGACATGGACTGGGGAAAATCAGGAAATCACTCGACCTCAATAACAGGAAGCTCTTTTTAACAGGTTTAATGGGACAGGTCAAGTAAAACACTCGAAATGAGTTAGTCTGCAAAATCTGAAATGACCTAAACAGCCAAAAGGAGAGAGAGAAAAAAAAAAAAAAAAAGTGGAATGTGAAATGCAAAAGGAAAACTAAAAAGGTCAGGACGTGCAGATGGGTTTTAAAAAAAGTGAATCAAGTGAAACAGGAAGCACAGGTCTGAAAGGAATGTGCACAAACCCATATGCTGAGACAAAAAATAAATCAAATAACCAAATAAAAACCAATTAAAAAGATAATAACACCACACCACCAGTAAAGATCCAGAGACACAAAAGAATCAGAGGAAGTTTAGCTTCACAGGAAGTCACTTCAACATCACGCACACAGACCGTGAACAGAGGTGAGCGAAACCGAGAGTCTTTCTAGCTTGAACAGAAAGATGCCCACAACAGGACAGGGAGGGTAACAGCGGCGGTGTGAGGAGTGTCGTACCTGAGGCCAGGGCGGCAGCAGGAGGAGGGCCGGCCTCTCCACCGCTCTTCTGGCTCATGGTGGGGTTGTCCTGCTGTACGACCGAGGGCAACTGCAGCTCTTTAGGGAGCAGGTCATACACTGACTCTGAAACACACAGGGTGAGGCGTCAACTTGCTGTCAAAGGCAAAGAACAATACAATATTGAGCAATAGGGTCAGCCAAATTTCGGAATCTTCCCCGGCTCAAATTTTTATTTTATTAATATTTTTCTGAAGGAGGACAAACATAAATAGTGATGAAAGCCAAAATATTAAATGTCACCGATGTATATTGACTGAGTAATCCACTGTTTTGTAGAGGGGGGTCAAAATGACAGTTCACCTGAGATTTGGAGCCAAACTACAGGGGGGTAAAAATGACTTTAGAAAGAGGGCAGCATCATTATTTTATTTTCACACAGAGATTGGTAGGTCTATTAGTGAAATCTGTTGACTTTAGCAATCTTTGTTTCATTATATGCCAACGGCAACAGTTCAGAAATGGGAAAAAACACTTCTTGTGTTTTTTGTCTCAAGTTTGCATGCCTGGAACTCAAGAAGTATTAAAGATCTTTTTAATATCCTTTTAGATTCTGGTTCTTAACAAACGTTTCTTTTGGTGTCTTCATTTTAAAGGCCCTCGATGGTTCAATTCCAGAGATATGGAGATCTTAATGCGGCTCCATGAGTAAATAGTTAAATTCCACACATTTTCAGTGGTCAAAAACCAAATATGGGTCACTTTGCATACATCTGATAATTATTTTTTTTTTAAGAGCAATATCTGAACAACAAATAATGTTGAAACTAGAAATGTGTGTCATGTTTTTCTATCAACACAATTGCATAAAACATTCCTGTCTGAGTGCCATATATTCTTTTTCTAAAGTTGGCATGCCTGTAACTCTAAAAGTATTCAAGATATCTCAATATCCTTCTAGAGTCTCATTCTTAATGAACTTTCCTTTTGAAATCTTCATTTTCAAAGCCCTGTATAGTTCAGTCCTGTAGATACTGGGATCTCAAACCAGCTCCATGTTCAAATTGTTTAATTTTACCTATTTTCAGTGATCGAAAACCAAATGTGGTTCACTTTGCACACAGCTGATACTTGTTGCATTTAAAGAGGAATATCTGAAGAATAAATAATGTTTAAACTATAAATGTTTCCCTCTATGAAAAGAATTGCATAAAACATAACTCTCTGAGTCCCAAAAATCCACTGAAAATGGTTAAGTTGAGGCACGTTAACTTGCTCTCAAACATGTATTTATAAGAATCTATATTTGAATACGTTTCGGGGATATTTGGAAGATGGGATTTTGTTCATTTTAACAGCTTCTGAAGCCACCAAGAGTTCAAATACGCAGTATCCTAACTACACGTCACCGCATTGACATTCCTATATCTCTGGGACTGAACCATATAGGGCCTTAAAAATGAAGATTACAAAAGAAAAGTTTCATAAGAACAAGAAAAATCTAAAGTGACATTAAGATACCTTTAACACTTCTTCAAATTAAAGACATGTAAACTTCGGAAAAATGTTTGTTTTTGGCACTAGAGGTTATGAGGTTATGTTGTATTCAATTGATTTGATAGAGGGAAACAAGATACATCTCTAGTTTCAGCATTATTTGTTCTTTAGACATTCTTCTTTAAACACAATAACTATCAGCTGTTTAAAAAGTTACCTACATTTGGTTTTTGACCATTGAAAATGGGTAAAATTCAACAATTTGGACATGGAGTCACATTGGGGTCCCCATATCTCTGGCACTGAACTATATGGGACCTTAAAATTGAAGGTTCCAAAAGAAAAGTTTCATAAGAATGAGACTCTAGAAGGATATTGAGATATCTTGAATACTTTTAGAGTTACAGGCATGCAAACTTTGGAAAAAGAATATTTATGGCACTCAGACAGGAATGTTTTATGCAATTGTGTTGATAGAAAAACATGACACACATTTCTAGTTTCAACATTATTTGGTCTTCAGATATTGCTCTTAAAAATAAAATAAAAAATTATCAGCTGTATGCAAAGTGACCCATATTTGGTTTTTGGTCACTGAAAATGTGTACAATTTACCAATTTACTCATGGAGCCGCATTAAGATCTCCATATCTCTGGGATTGAACCATCTAGGGCCTTTAAAATGAAGATACCAAAAGAAAAGTTTGTTAAGAACCAGAATCTAAAAGGATATTAAGATATCTTTAATACTTCTTGAGTTCCAGGCATGCAAACTTGAGACAAAAAACACAAGAAGTGCTTTTTCCCATTTTTGAACTGTCGCCGTTGGCATATAATGAAACAAAGATTGCTAAAGTCAACAGATTTCACTAATAGACCTACCAATCTCTGTGTGAAAATAAAATAATGATGCTGCCCTCTTTCTAAAGTCATTTTTACCCCCCTGTAATTTGGCTCCAAATCTCAGGTGAACTGTCATTTTGACCCCCCTCTACAAAACAGTGGATTACTTAGTAAATATACATCTGTGACATTTAATATTTTGGCTTTCATCACTATTTATGTTTGCCTTTCTACAGAATTTGAGCCGGGGACCTCTGGTTAAGTTGATATGGAATGACCCAATAATGAATAATCTTGCAGCATACAGTGAAACAGATTTTAATCAGCACTGAAAATGTCATTGTTTATTAATTGGTCCCAATCTGTTTCACTAAGAGTGTGTTCACACTTGGCATGATTAAACCAAGCTCTGGTGCGATTGCTCTGTTAGTGCGGTTCATTTGAATGGGTGTGAACGCTGCCATCCGAACCCAAACGATACAAAAGGTCTCGCCTCGGGCCGCTTCCAAACGAACTCTGGTGTGGTTCGATTGAAATACACTATATTGCCAAAAGTTTTGTGACACCTGCCTTTACATGCACATGAACTTTAATGACATCCCATTCTTAATCCGTAGGGTTTAATATGGAGTTGACACACCCTTTGCCGCTATAACAGCTTCAACTCTTCTGGGAAGGCTTTCCACAAGGTTTAGGAGTGTGTTTATGGGAATTTTTGACCATTCTTCTAGAAGCGCATTTGTGAGGTCAGGCACTGATGTTGGACGAGAAAGTCTGGCTCGCAGTCTCCGCTCTAATTCATCCCAAAGGTGTTCTATCGGGTTGAGGTCAGGACTCTGTGCAGGCCAGTCAAGTTCCTCCACACCAAACTCGCTCATCCATGTCTTTATGGACCTTGCTTTGTGCACTGGTGCGCAGTCATGTTGGAACAGGAAGGGGCCATCCCCAAACTGTTCCCACAAAGTTGGGAGCATGAAATTGTCCAAAATGTCTTGGTGTGCTGAAGCATTAAGAGTTCCTTTCACTGGAACTAAGGGGCCAAGCCCAACCCCTGAAAAACAACCCCACACCATAATCCTCCCTCCACCAAACTTTACACTTGGCACAATGCAGTCAGGCAAGTACCGTTCTCCCGGCAACCGCCAAACCCAGACTCGTCCATGGGATTGCCAGACAGAGAAGCGTGATTGGTCACTCCAGAGAACACGTCTCCACTGCTCTAGAGTCCAGTGGCGGCGTGCTTTACCCCACTGCATCCCATGCTTTGCATTGCACTTGGTGATGTAAGGCTTGGATGAGATGTTCGGCCATGGAAACCCATTCCATGAAGCTCTCTACGCACTGTTCTTGAGCTAATCTGAAGGCCACATGAAGTTTGGAGGTCTGTAGCTATTGACTCTGCAGAAAGTTGGCGACTTCTGTGCACTGTGACCCTCAGCATGCGCTGACCCCGCTCTGTGATTTTACGTGGCCTACCACTTCGTGGCTGAGTTGCTGTTGTTCCCAATTGCTTCCACTTTGTTATAATACCACTAACAGTTGAGCGTGGAATATTTAATAGTGAGGAAATTTCAGGAATGGACTTATTGCACAGGTGGCAACCTATCACGGTACCACGCTTGTGTTCACTGAGCTCCTGAGAGCGACCCATTCTTTCGCAAATGTTTGTAGAAGCGTCTGCATGCCTAGTGCTTGATTTTATACACCTGTGGCCATGGAAGTGATTGAACACCTGAATTCAATGATTTGGAGGGGTGTCCCAATACTTTTGGCAATATAGTGTATGAGCGCAACATGGACCAAAGACATCTAAAATGACGTGATGTCATAAGATGCGACCCTAAAAAGGACAGAATGCTCAAGCACACCTGGTTCTTCTCGTCATAGTCGCGATGTTGCCCATCATCACAGTTCGGTACAGTCTCCTTGCAGCAGATTTGTGTTTATGTGTGTGATGGAGGGATTCCTGCCGCTGTTTTGACTCCTTTACACATTTTATAAGCTCTTCACGGGATCTCAGCTGGTCTAAATACCATCATATGTAGGCTACACACATACAACAGGCGTATTTAGACAGCATTGTTTTTGTTGTTCGGCAAAAAGCCTGTTTTTGTATCTTTAAATTCGGTGTTAAAAAGGACAGCGTGAATGCTAAGCAAACCAAGACTAAAGGTGATGATACACGGAGCAACTTTTTGAGCAATGTTTCCGTCAACGGGCACCCAGGTGAGACACAGGCCCACGACCGATCTAAAGTATCCAGATAGAAATCTGTTGCCCATTCTCAGTGGAAAAGTGCGCAAGCAACAAGCACAAGTCTCATCACCTTAAACGTCTAATTTCCAGACCAAAAGAACCAAGTGAACCAAACAAGTGTGTGAACACCCCTAAATCAAGGTATAATAAATATGCATGACAAGACAACTGCACCAAAAATATTGGTGTGTGCTACTAAATTACAGTCTATGAAACATGCAGGTGAGTTTAAAAGTTATCATTATGTTTCTTTAGCACATGCATTGTTTATTAGACAGACTTGGACTGTCACAGACATTTACAAAGATCCCAAAAAGAGCAAAGTATGGAAATATGCAATACATAACATGATCCAATAATGATACTGATGTGTACATTTACTACAATGCCAGCAATTACAAACAGATCTCATCTCGAATGCTTCATAATAAGAGAAGCTGAGCGCTCACTATTGTTGTATGATAAGGTATACGCTGATGAGCAGCATATATTTAATAAGCAGAGGAGGTGTTTATGGTTCCCATGCGTCCCCTGGCGCGTCGCTCAGCATGTTGATGATCACAGAAGCACTGGAGCCATTTTACCATGACAGCTTCTCTCACATCACCTGGAAACCCTCGCCAAACACAACCACAGCTTCTTCCCATTACAAAACAATACTTCGCTTTTACTGACAATGGCTTATTTCTGTTAGAGTACATCATACTAATTATTATCAAGCTTTGTTAAATGATGTTTTTTCTTTTCTGTTTATTTGCTTCATGGGGCAGGGCTCGACAGTTGCGTTTGCGACTAAAAATAGATACTGTAAAATGTATTTGAGCACATGTGTGAATAATAAAATCCCCACGGATCAGTTTTCTTAAATGTAAGATCATAAAAAGTCTTCAATACCTTAACCCTAAAACAGGCAACGTGAACCACGAGTTACATACTCTTTAGTGCCTTGTTTGGGGCATAAGAAAGATGTTTTTATCATTTATCATAGCCTGGTCTGTCTTGAGTATGCTGGTCACATGATTTGTTTCAAGTTTTCTGTGATCAATTAGTCAGCCTGACCTAAACCCAACATGGGCGCCATTGGTGCAGGACATTCAGATTTTGTGATAAGTAAATATATATTAATCTTACTTTTTTTCAGAAAAAAATGCAAAACAACTGCTAATATCAATTGTGAGCATTGTCTTAAGATGTTGAAAAAGAAAATTAAGTTATATGTTACTCATGCTGTTATTTACCGCATTTTGAAAAGTATGTAACTCCCGGTTCATGTTGC
Organism: Coreius guichenoti; assembly: GCA_039654105.1. NCBI lineage: Eukaryota > Metazoa > Chordata > Actinopteri > Cypriniformes > Gobionidae > Coreius > Coreius guichenoti. The sequence continues at coordinate 30,115,067 of CM077191.1, forward strand.
CTGTTTAGGGTAACTTTTTGTTGACTACATCTTTGCATTTTTAACTAGATATTTTCTTGCAGAGTTTCACACACATTTTATGGTAGAACAGGGATGTCCAACCCTGCTCCTGGAGGGCTACCTTCCTGCAGAGTTGCAAGAAAATAAAAAAATTCTCTGCAAGTAGTTAAAAATGCAAACCTGTAGTCAACAAAAAGTAATAATATCAGTTTTACATGTGAATATTAACATTTGCAAAAAAATGTAATTCAAACTACATAGATTGAGAAGGGGGACTGTGTACAGTGGGCCCAGAGGCCTGGAGGGCCTATAAGGGTCTTCCCTAAGGGCCCCGATCCTGGAACGAGATTTCTACTGGTTCTCCCACCACACACAACCGACCCCTCACTCGTCACCCCGGAATTTGCAATAATCCAATGACCAGTACAGGGAGCCCAGTTTACCTTCAAACACCATTCATTGTCAATGCTGTGGATAATCCTTTTTTTATACCCTAAACAGGCAACGTGAACCGGGAGTTACATACTCATAAAATCAAAACTACATCAAATATTTAAAAAAAATCCTTTGGATATGTTTTACTGAAGTCCAGATGAAATAAGAAGTGACATGAAATGATTTTCTGCTGATCATTTTCCAGTCGTGCCTGTTTAAGGGTTAAATGGTATAACAGGAGTCTTAATGATCAATTTAAGGCATCTTATATTTTGGTGATGGAAAAACATAAATCACGATTCTGCCTAATGTGATTATTAAACTTCAGAAGGCTTTGATTTCATTAAATAAATGTGAGCGCTTCACATTTCAAAGCCTGAAGGTGGCGCTGTTGTGTTCGCAATCAATGATTATCGCACATTTATGCCAAACAATTGCTTATGAACTAATGCTGATCAATTATGACAGTGTTTACTGTACGGTGTTTATATTGTAATATGTTGTATACGGTTATAAGAATGCATATTTTATCTCCCTCGTCTGAATTTGAATGAGCTCCTGCAATAATAAAGCATAGGCTAGACATTTCAAAATAAGAGTCCCGGGGTATTTCAGGCTTGTTTATTAAATAAAAGTCACGCCGTGTGTCCAATTTCCACCCGGTTATTATTTGGTAACACAAACTGTATATAATATAATTTAATTACCATTTAATTTAAAGTAAACTATTGTAGCTTCTGTCAGGGACGCCCCGTCACAGGAAGGAAAGGCTAAGAACATTATTTGACACACATTATTAAATATACAGATTTTACTAATATCAGTGTTATTATAGTTAAACTAAAACCATTAAAACATTTTTCATTACTTGTTAATGTTAACGGACATAAAATAAAATATAAAACTTCTCATTTTCATTTAGTTTCATTAAATGTTTAGTTTCATTAACCTGATGTACCAAACTAAAACTGAAATAAACATTTATAAAAACTACACAGACATGTTTAAAAACAACAAAAACTAATAAAAATGACAAAAACAACAGAATTACTAAAACTTAACTCAAATTAAAATGAAAGCAGAAAATATAAAAATTTAATTCAAAATATTAACAAAAATTATAATAGTATCTCAATGATACTAAAATAACTGTGACTAGTATGGCAAAATTTGTTCATGTCAGTGTTATATATATATATTTCTAATAAATTAAATGATCTTGCTTGTAAATTTTATTAAGGAATGACACATTATTTGCGCCCCTAAAGTTTCTAAATGCGCTCCTAAATTTTCATGTAAATTTTAATTTGTACATTTACAAATTGGTGTCCCATACATTGGCAAATCACAATTTAATAAATAAAATAATCACATTTTTAAAGTTAACAAATCAGCATTTTGTTCCAAACCAGTTAACTCCTAAAGTGTTCTGTCATGTTACTTTTTATTTTTATATGTTGCTATGTTTAAAAATGTTGGTGGAAAACATAAAAATTACAGAAGTCAAGGTTTTAAAATAGGTTTACCGATTTTGTTGTAACATTGTCGGGGGGAAAAAGTAAACCGATGAATAAAACCAGCTCACATAAAAAAATTAGGCTAGTTTATGGAGGCCTAAGTAAAAAAAAGCAATTGTGAAATAAAGTTTTTAAATTAAAAAAAAATTATTTCCCTGTCTGTGAAATCCAGAGTTATGATTAAATCAAAATAACAAAAAATAAAGCTGCGAAAAAAAGCGCCTCATTCTAGGAGGAGGAACAATATTTTCTGACTTTGTTGAAGATCAAAAATTGGGCCGTTTTTATTATTTTTTTCTAGCCTATTGATAAAACGTGCCATTGCACTACGCGGATCACAGCGATGGAAACGGACCCTGAATCAACACTCCCCTGCAGGAACGCTTTGTAAATAAAGGCCCTGGTGCCTGTAGTGAAGCTGAAACTCTGAATGCCACGTCCTGCATTCCTGCGATTTTAACACTCTGCATCCCCGGACGACAGAGAGATAATGGGATCGTCCGGTTCTCCTCAGCCAAGGATTAAATCTGTTCAAAAGAACCCGAAAGGACAGGAAAACTGCTCTTGAAGCTGGACAGTGTCACTATAATTACACACCTCATCTGTGAACGCTGGCTCTGTAAAATGCAGGTGGTGACATGATGAAAACAATCATCTACAAAACCGGTCCTAGAATAATTAAACCCGTCTGTCACATGAATCGAACACAAAAGGCCAAGCTTGACCATGTGACCCGGGTCAAACAGCTTGAGACCTATAAATACACTAGATTGTGTCTAGTTTGTCTAATGCGAGTGCTGTCGCCCATGCAAACCTCACCAACATGAAGCTAAGGCATTGTGGGTGGTTTCCAGGGTGTTGCCATGCAATTCGTATGATAAACAATTTAATTGAAATTAATGGCTGTTTTGCCCCCATATCTTGAGATTTCCGGCTCTAACTGTATTATATTAAAACATATAATTCATTTATAATGTTAAAATCACATTATAAGGCTTGATATGATTGAAGAATGTAATTTACTAGAGGTTCTGATGAATGTTAATTGCTGCAGTCTATTTTAAATGTTTAATGAATCTGAATTAATTATTTTTTTTAAATCGGTTTGAATGAATGATTCAATCCTCACTCATAAAGACTTCACTTGATTCATTACTGGATGAATCAGTGTTTTGAACGAATCTCTTAAGTGAATGATTCAATGACTCACTCATAAAGACTTCCCTTGTTTCATTACTGGATGAATCAGTGTTTTGAACGAATCTCTTAAGTGAATGATTCAATGACTCACTCATAAAGACTTCACTTGATTCATTACTGGATGAATCAGCGTTTTGAACGAATCTCTTGAGTGAATGATTCAATGACTCACTCATAAAGACTTCACCTGATTCATTACTGGATGAATCAGTGTTTTGAACAAATCTCTTGAATGAATGATTCAATGACTCACTCATAAAGACTTCACTTGATTCATTACTGGATGAATCAGCGTTTTGAACGAATCTCTTGAGTGAATGATTCAATGACTCACTCATAAAGACTTCACTTGTTTCATTACTGGATGAATCAGCGTTTTGAACGAATCTCTTGAGTGAATGATTCAATGTCAAACACATTTTAAGTCTCTTGTCTCCACCTACTGGTGTAACACTGTAATTGATACAATCTTTATTTGAAGCTTTTGAAGGTGATTTACTCTATTTTGATCTCTACTGTAGACATCAGTGTTTATATCTGAACTATAAACTTTTATCCCAGTTCTTCTGTGATAATCTGAATGATTGTAAAACAGAAACAATGATTCTGTGTGGTTGAAAAGATTGTGAAGCTGTTTCATATCTATACATGACGACGGCTCTCTCTGGATCAGATCTGAGTGTTCGCTGTGATTTTGTCAATCAGACAGCAGAATCGCTGTCATTTAGGAAAAAGATCATGTGGGTGTTTGAATCTATTTCTGCTTTAAACGCCACCTACTGTCAGAGAGTGAATTTGCATTTTCGTTTTCATTCAGCCCGTCTGGCGTCTGCCATATTTTTCGCATTAATCTGAACGGACAAAACGCATGGGTATGTCGAATTTTCGTGATGAACATTCATCTTGGTGTGAACGGGCCTTTTCGAAGAACAATAACGTGTTTATAATCGCTATAAGTCTATGAGAATAACGAAGTCCACACCACAACTACAATGCTAACGACACGGAGGAAAGATATTGGTCTTTTCCAGCTGATAATTGATTAAAAATGAAAACACTGACAGCAAATCAGAATCTACAACTTTAAAGAGCTTAAGCATGTCTTGATAGTCTTTTCTGAAACGCTTCAAAGAGCAAATGTAGTGCGGGGATTGATTTTGTCCGTGGGCATTTGATTGGATAGTTGTGATTTGCTATTCATAGTTTTTAGTCATGTGACTGGCACACTGCAGCACAAAGCCTGTCAATATTCCATCTCAAAAGAAGAAAAACTAAATTATGCGAACAAAATGCAAGTTTTGGGCACATATATCTTATATACAACATTCAGTTTATATTCAAATCTGCATCATAATAAACCCCAAAAAGGATGTTATCCACTTCCTATTGGCTTACCACAGGACAAGTGTGTATCTGTAACTGTATAAGCCTCTAACCTTCAATGTATATGAACATGTGAACACCATATGCTATGTGCTTACCTTCTAATATGACAAACACTGCTAGCTATATTCAGCAACATGTTAGCTGTCAAGCTGAGTGTGTTGAAATATTAATTATGATAGGCATCATCCACCATGGCATTAGTCCAACTTTAGAGTACTTCGAAGTCAATATACATAAAACACCACAACAACAACAGTGTGTGTCTGAAATACGTGTTTGTTCGACAACAAACCTTGGTTGTCTCGGAGCCACGAGTCACTTGAAATGTGTGTAAAGGTAAACACACACACACCCACTCGCGCTCTCTCTCTCTCTCTCACACACACACACTCAAATACACACAAACGCACGCACTTATATATTGATTCTCTCACACACACGCATACATATAGACTCGCATTCACTCATACATATTCACACATTTATAAATACACACGGCTAGCGCGTGCTCTCCTCTCGTGCTAAGTAACGTTAGCAATTCTTCATATTTATACACAACTAAACGCCTCCGTAAAGACCTAAATGAATGAAGAAAGGACGTAGTATGATAAAAAAAAACACGCTCTTACCTTTGGAATAGAGTGATTTAGGAGAACTGGGGTCGATATCGGCGCTCAGGAGAGATATAAAATCAGAGGGCATGCTAGCATGCTAAAGCCTCATGAGATCAGAGGAAACGACTCTATCACTCTCGGCTTAAAGAGCAATGCATACAGAAAGAGAGATGCTTTCAATCATAAAATCCTTATAAAGGCTTTACAGCACATGTATAGTAGTAAAGTTCACACTCAGGAACATTTTAATGTGTTTTTTCTTCATCTGATTAGCTAGCCAGCCATAAGAGCCATTCACCTTTTTTCAGCGACTCCTCCCCCCTTTCTGCGCATGCGCACGATTTCCGACTGACAGATTATTATTGTTCGACTGTAACTGTGTGATAAGTGTTAGACTCTGAATTATTATTTGGATATAGTTAGTTCTGCAAGTATGTGACAGACTAGACCTGACGGATTATTAATGTTCTTCTATATCTGACATAACTGTTGTTCCTGACACATTCTGTTTACTTTTTTACCAATTACAGTTTAGTTATATTTACAAAAAAAGGGGAAAAAAGTAATAATAATAATAATTTGATATATTATAGTGTATTCTTTTCATTATTAACGTTACAATGAATTCACTTTAATTAATGCAAAGAAATTTTCACGTATGGATATTATAGCATGTATAGAGCATTCTGTCACTCCTGATGGTGATGTCACTCCCTCCCCGTGTGACACGGTCAGCGATGAGGTCAGCTGTATGTTGTCTGTCACTCCTGATGGTGATGTCACTCCCTCCCCGTGTGACGCGGTCAGCGATGAGGTCAGCTGTATGTCGTCTGTCGCTCCTGCCTGCCGTTGTAATCGAGTGAAATACCAAACAGAAAGATGTTGCTCCAAACAGAGCAAATATTGCTCTGGGAATAGTGTCATTTTCACAGAGAAGACAAGAAATATGTAAGAGTATGAGAGTGTCTATTAAGAAATATAAGGTTTAGGTCAAAGATTTCAAATGTTTTCATTCCTCTAGCTGTGCTTGTATGTTGATTTTAAACAGCTGTTTTTAAAATTGATTATACATTTTTAAATAAATAATTTTAATGAATACACAAGTACACGTTGCATTCTCAGCATTGCCATAAGGGGGCAATTGTTTGGCATAAACCATCTTTAATGGTCAGTTTTCTCTTTTAGGCCAACTACCATCATGGCGGAGTGACCATTCGAAGAGAATTTTGTCAAAGTCTTTCTAGGACGGCCTTCTATTTGGCGGCCATCTTGAGAATGCACTCAATCACTTCAATCAGGCAAGTCTAATGACGCTGTCATCAAACATCAAGAACCATCACCAATTCTCATCATCAACACCGTCCGTCGATGTCACACACTGTCTGCGTGCAGCCCAAAAACTTCAAAACCTTTGCAAATCATTTGTTTCAAACCAGTGATTTAGAGTGTGTATCAAACTGCCAAGGTCACATGATTACAGTAAATGAGGCTTTGTTACATCTGTAACAAGGTCTGTGTTCAGGGAAGGAGGCGGCGGGAACCAGAGAACCTTCAACATAAACTTTAATCCCAAAAATAAACAAACAAAACAAAAGTAAAGCGGCAGCCCCTCATGGACGACTGCCGCATATAAACACAACAAAATACAACATAAAGTCCATGTCGTCACTCCTCCTTTTATCCTTCCAGAGCTCCTCCATGGGACTCGAGACCAGTGTGGCGCAGGGGACGCTCATTAGTACTCGCTCTGTTCTCACAGCTCTTGGCCACGCTCTGCTTGCCACAACGTCATAACTGTTTTGAAATGTTTCGAAATTTCAATGGTTCGAAACAACCATTAATCTCTGTGAACCTATGAACCAGTGTCTATATACACCAATCAGGCATAACATTATGACCAATAACTAATATTGTGTTGGTCCCCCTTTTGCTGCCAAAACAGCCCTGATCCGTCGAGGCATGGACTCCACTAGACCCCTGAAGGTGTGCTGTGGTATCTGGCACCAAGATTTTAGCAGCAGATCCTTTAAGTCCTGTAAGTTGCGAGGTGGGGCCTCCATGGATCGGACTTGTTTGTTCAGCACATCCCACAGATGCTCGATTGGATTGAGATCTGGGGAATTTGGAGGCCAAGTCAACACCTCAAACTCGTTGTTGTGCTCCTCAAACCATTCCTGAACCATTTTTGCTTTGTAGGCAGGGCACATTATCCTGCTGAAAGAGCCACAGCCACCAGGGAATACCGTTTCCATGAAAGGGTGTACATGGTCTGCAACAATGCTTAGGTAGGTGGTACATATCAAAGTAACATCCACATGGATGGCAGGACCCAAGGTTTTCCAGCAGAACATTGCCCAAATCATCACACTGCCTCCGCCGGCTTGCCTTCTTCCCATAGTGCATCCTGGTGCCATGTGTTCCCCAGGTGAACCGCGCACACACACCCAGCCATCCACGTGATGTAAAAGAAAACGTGATTCATCAGACCAGGCCACCTTCTTCCATTGCTCCGTGGTCCAGTTCTGATGCTCACGTGCCCACTGTTGGCGCTTTCGGCTGTGGACAGGGGTCAGCATGGGCACCCTGACTGGCCTGCGGCTATGCAGCCCCATACGCAACAAACTGCGATGCACTGTGTATTCTGACACCTTTCTATCAGAACCAGCATTAACTTCTTGAGCAATTTGAGCTACAGTAGCTCGTCTGTTTGATCGGACCACACGGGCCAGCCTTCCCTCCCCACGTGCATCAATGAGCCTTGGCCACCCATGACCCTGTCGCCGGTTCACCACTGTTCCTTCCTTGGAGCACTTTTGATAGATACTGACCACTGCAGACCGGGAACACCCCACATAAGCTGCCGTTTTGGAGATGCTCTGACCCAGTCATCTAGCCATCACAATTTGGCCCTTGTCAAACTCGCTCAAATCCTTACGCTTGCCCATTTTTCCTGCTTCTAACACATCAACTTTGAGGACAAAATGTTCACTTGCTGCCTAATATATCCCACCCACTAACAGGTGCCGTGATGAAGAGATAATCAGTGTTATTCACTTCACCTGTCAGTGGTCATAATGTTATGCCTGATCAGTGTATGCTTTTTACCTGATCTCTGATCAAGTTTATACATTTTTAAACATTTAATGACACATTTGTATAATAAAAAGGAAGAATTGTAGGTAAAAGTCTCTTATTGGTCTGATTAACCAGGCTCTCCATAAAACAAACAAAACAAATTTAATACAATAACATATTACAAAAATACTTTACATGTAATGGTATTAGATGAGTTATTAATTGCATTTAATAGATTATACCTTCAATTAAACATTTGCAATTGGTTAGTAAAAAGTGTTTTTTGCATGTTTGAGATGTTTTCGCCGCATTTGGGAATGTGTTCTGACCAGCAGGCGCTTTGAGCGCTTCAAGTGAATCATTTTGCGAAGAAATTGGTTAATTTGATTTCATTTCTCCTATCATTAAGGAGCAGAACACATCAAATTTTAGATGAAGTCGATGTTTATAGCGTTAGCTCCTGAATTAGGGCACAGACATTTGAAAGTAACTATATCGCACCCTTGAGTACTGGGGTTGTTACTGCACGACTGAACTTTAATAGGACAATGTGCTAACAATCTGTCGGCTAAGCATCTCTACTCAGACTATATTTCTGGCCTTCAACTACTACGACTATTAGCCAATGACTGTTTAATGCATAAAATCTTTTTATTAATTGAACAGAAATTAATTATAATCATCTAAACACAGATATTCCTGTTTTTTTCCTCTCTATGCCCCTCTATGTAAACCCTTTTCATTGTCTACTGGCACCACCCTCCCTCGCTCTCTCCCTGTGTTGGTGTGTCAGTTGTGTAGTGGCTGACTGCGTTTCTTTCTAGTGGGACTCTTTATGTGTCACTGTTGTGCGCGCTGCAGTGACAATAGGAGTGAATGTGTGACTGTGCATGTAGGGGTGGGGAAGAGAGAGAGAGGGAGGGAGAGCGAGTAGCTAGAAAGAGATAGAGAACGTGCACGAGACAGGAGGCGCTCCCTCTAATCCTGGCTGCGACGCCAAACAGCATTGCACCGGCTGCAGCAATAGACTTAATGGAGGCTCAGGCAGACTCTAGTGCTGCAGGTAAGAGCAAACATTTCTTCAGCCGGCACGCCGCGACGCATTTAAACTCGCACGCCCATTGCATTCAATAGCCCACTGTAAGAGCTGCCACCATGTCCTTTTCTCTTGAACGCACAGACAAAGCAGGCAGTCAGAGAAGCCGGTAGTGCTTGGCGGCGGCAGCTTGCATTCATGCACATGGGAAAAGGCACAGCAACTTGGATGCATTTAGGGTGGTGGCTTACGAATTCTAGCAGAACTGTCAAACGATTACTAGAGCTCAAACAGCAACGCTTATGAGCGAGAGGGATTTTTGGATGCGACCCTTTTTGAGAATTTGACATTGAGTTGCATCTTTGCAGAGGTTACTTTGGGACAATGGGACTTGGGTACCAATGGGCGATGCTAAAAAATATAATTAATTTCGGTGTGTATGGCTTAGATGGAGCGCCTTTTGGAATACACCAACGTATAGCAATCCCTGCACCAATATTTGCATGACTGGCACGCACAAAAGAGAAGAAGCCAGGGGAATCTGCTGTGTGTGGGTTAATGAGAGGTGTGCGGTGGGGAGGGATGACCCGCAGACTGCGGAGAACAGGCGCAGCTGGAAAAGTCTGTCTCATCACATCATAGATTCTGGAGATGTGGGATGCACTGATAAAAAAGTTTCTGTACTGAGAAATTGGTTGAATCTGTTAAATGGATGTAATCTTCTGCTGCTTCTGTCTTCTCACAAAGTCTGTTTTTTTAGGTCTGTCGATTTAATGTTAATGTAGCGTGATTAAATATTAAAAACAATAATGTGAAATAATTAACACAATTAGTCGCCGCGGCCGACTAGGGGGCCTCAGTGATCCTCCAGAGAGGCCGCGAGATAACTTAAAATAAATTTTAAATATATTAATATAATTCATTAATTTTATTATTAATACGTTAAATTAAAAAAATTAACAAAGCACCACCTCTCTCATATACGCAAACTACATCTCTCAGGTGGATAAAGATAAACAGTGTCGCTAATAAAATTGTAATGTAGGTAAAGACGATCACAGTGACATACAGGAGTCGTAGGGGAGAGTGGGGTAAGATTGGTCAGTATCTAAAGTAATTTCAGGATGTTTGCTATCATTTTAAATGATCAGAATGCATCTATGACAAAGGATTCTAAAAATATGGCTGCTTATAAAAAAGGTGTTCATGTGGCTCAATTTACCCCAGGTTAGGGGTAAGTTGATCCGAGTCAGTGGGTAAGTTGCACCATCTGGGTGTAAACGGACCATCTAATTGAATCTGAATCAAACCCGTGTGAGATTGTAAAGATAATTTACACCTTCAATAATCAAATTTCCTTTTACAAATAGTCATATTTCTTTTCTTAAAGCTAACTTAAACAACATAAAACCAACCAAATGAAGTTGAAATTTCAATATCTTTAATTGTTTCCCAAAATCTTCCCAAAAACAGACTAAACAGAGAGTTTGTTGAGTAAATTTAAATACAATAAAAACTGAATTAGAATGAATGAATGAATGAATAAATGTCATTGAAACTAATAAACATTTTAGTCAAAAGGTTCTTGGCATGGTAGATTTTCTGCAATGTTGAACATGTTAGGTCATTAGGGACTACAGGTGGAAAGATATATATGATTAAGCATCTTCTAGGTCTTATCAGAGAAGGATTTGCTGTACTTGTACGTTGTTCCTATCAAATAAACTCAAACTAAAAAAATGTTTTTAAGAATTAAACTAAACCAGTTGTGTAACATTACATTGAAATTATACCAGTTTATACTTTAGAGATTTAACTTAACTGCAGTGCCTTATGGAGGGGTAAGTTAAAACACTGGCTCAATTTACCCCTCAGCATCTGGCTCACTTTGCCCCATAGCTGCCATTTTGGATAAAACTAGCTAGCTTACCAATTCAGGTAAATTTTTAGCTAAATGATTTGCACGGTTTTATACATTGCTAAATCAATAAATAATAAATAAATATTTTAGACCTGGACAAATTTGCTTTGATGCAACAGCCATTACATCTGTTATGCTACAATTTTACTTTGACAAGCCAAAAACTGTTTTTAAAGTAAATGGGCGCCTTCCACTCCTCCCATGTGCTTCTCATTTTCACATTCTGGCAGAAATGATGGGTGGTTCCAAAATATATGGTCACATGACAATAAAAGTTAACCCCAGATAAAGGGGGTGGGTCAACTTACCCACTGGCTCATCTTACCCCATTCTCCCCTATAGGAATGCATATTATTATTGATGCGCAATCGGCTCACTGATCGCTATAACATCAATTACTGCATGAACACAGGTCAATATATTCGCGTAGTTGTCAAAATGAATGTACTGTGAGTGTTTTATAACGGATGTGTTTCGGGGAAGTTTGTGAGGATCAGTGGTGTTTATGGACTCATGGGTATCAGACGCTCCAGACACGATTGCTTGTTCTGACAGAGGAACTGTTCACTGATGACATCAGATCGCTGATTTTCCACACATTCAGAATGTTTTTATTTCTGTGTTTATTAATTCTGAATGGATCCGTATAGTAGCTATATGCAGTCCTTTGGCTCTCTCCGAGAGCTGCTCTGCTCTGATTGGTCAGATGACCCAGTCTGATGTGATTGGTCTGCTCTGCTCTGATTGGTCAGATGATCCAGTCTGACGTGATTAGTCTGCTCTGCTCTGATTGGTCAGATGACCCAGTCTGATGTGATTGGTCTGCTCTGCTCTGATTGGTCTACTTTCCTCTGATTGGTCAGATGACCCAGTCAGATGTGATTGGTCTGCTCTACTCTGATTGGTCAGATGACCCAGTCTGATGTGATTGGTCTACTCTGCTCTGATTGGTCAGATGACCCAGTCTGATGTGATTGGTCTACTCTGCTCTGATTGGTCAGATGACCCAGTCTGATGTGATTGGATATGCTCAATAGCATATCTGAGTTTCAGCTCTTCCTCAGCACGATGATGTCGGTTTTACTGTATCAATCTCATCCTTTGGAAGTGCATCAAAGTGGATTTGCTTTGGCAGCAGAAAACAGCGTCTTCTCAACATGAACAACACTACCCAAACTCTTCCAGTCTCAGTTACAACTACAGTGTTTGAGGGCGGGGCAAAGGAGGCGTTGTTCACAGGCAGCCAATGAAGACCATAGACTGGCATTATGCACATTAGTTACAAACCTATGTAGATTCAGCAGGAAGTGAGACTGGAATGACTGACGACTCGTTTCAGGCACTTCAGAATCGATTCTTTGTTTAAGGAAACAAAAACCCCTTTGATCTTGGAAACTTTGCAGGCCTTTTACATTCACAAACTCATTTTGGGGTAATGAGTTCTATATTTTTTTTATTTAAAAAAAAATACAAAATCAAATAAATGGTATTAAGAGCAAAAAAAAAAAAAGGTTAATATTTTTAATAATGTAGGGTAAAATGTTTTTGTTCCAAAAATACAGAGGTAGATCCAGTTGTTCACTTGTCCCATGTGTGTAATTGAACTGCCTTCAACCATATGAAATGCTTGTCTGCTTTGACTACTGCCGCAAGAAATCAATAGATGGCTGGAAGCTCTTCAAACAGTCAGTGAAACACAAGCTTCTTCTGTTTCACTTCTTGGGCAACCGCTGGCAAACCCCATTAGAGGACAAGACATGGAGAAAACACCCTAGAAACCGCATAGCAATGCTCAGGCTACCACGAAGCCCAACACCCTAGCAAATAATGTGTGCTCCCAAGTACATAGTCCATAGTAGTGCACTACCAACACCCTAGCAACTGCATAGCAACGACCTGGTTACCACCCAGAACACACTAATATTGTGGCAATGGGCAAACACTACTACATTTTTCTCAGGAAAAACACACATTATAAATTACTGTATATTAGATTAAATTACTGTATATTCTGTTCTATATTTTTGTTTGTAGAGCCACTTAGAGACCGAGAGTTCCAGAAGCTTCTGAAGTCCTCCAGCTCTGCCAGTCTCACCAGCGAGGCATCCCACAATGCCTCAGGAGAGCATGTTGGTACCCCGGCCCATCATGGCAGCCAGGTGCTGATCACAGAGAAACGACGTGAGTGACCCGTCAAGAACACGCCTGGGTCATTTTCCACGCCTAATCTAAAGAATTACGTTCTTTTGAAATTAGGACCATTGTGTCACAGCATTTTCACAATTGATATTAACATTAACATTGACCTTGATTAATATTTGCTTTATTTATTCATTCAATGACTCACTCATAAAGACTTCCCTTGTTTCATTACTGAATGAATCAGTGTTTTTGAACGAATCTCTTGAATGAATGATTCAATGACTCACTCATAAAGACTTCACTTGTTTCATTACTGAATGAATCAGTGTTTTTGAACAAATCTCTTAAATGAATGATTCAATGACTCGCTCATAAAGACTTCACTTGTTTCATTACTGGATGAATCAGCGTTTTTGAACGAATCTCTTGAATGAATGATTCAATGACTCACTCATAAAGACTTCACTTGTTTCATTACTGAATGAATCAGTGTTTTTGAACGAATCTCTTGAATGAATGATTCAATGACTCACTCATAAAGACTTCCCTTGTTTCATTACTGAATGAATCAGTGTTTTTGAACGAATCTCTTGAATGAATGATTCAATGACTCACTCATAAAGACTTCCCTTGTTTCATTACTGAATGAATCAGTGTTTTTGAACGAATCTCTTGAATGAATGATTCAATGACTCACTCATAAAGACTTCCCTTGTTTCATTACTGAATGAATCAGTGTTTTTGAACAAATCTCTTAAATGAATGATTCAATGACTCATTCATAAAGACTTCACTTGTTTCATTACTGGATGAATCAGTGTTTTTGAACAAATCTCTTGAATGAATGATTCAATGACTCGCTCATAAAGACTTCACTTGTTTCATTACTGGATGAATCAGCGTTTTTGAACGAATCTCTTGAATGAATGATTCAATGACTCACTCATAAAGACTTCACTTGTTTCATTACTGAATGAATCAGTGTTTTTGAACGAATCTCTTGAATGAATGATTCAATGACTCACTCATAAAGACTTCCCTTGTTTCATTACTGAATGAATCAGTGTTTTTGAACGAATCTCTTGAATGAATGATTCAATGACTCACTCATAAAGACTTCACTTGTTTCATTACTGAATGAATCAGTGTTTTTGAACAAATCTCTTAAATGAATGATTCAATGACTCATTCATAAAGACTTCACTTGTTTCATTACTGGATGAATCAGTGCTTTTGAACAAATCTCTTGAATGAATGATTCAATGACTCGCTCATAAAGACTTCACTTGTTTCATTACTGGATGAATCAGCGTTTTTGAACGAATCTCTTGAATGAATGATTCAATGACTCACTCATAAAGACTTCACTTGTTTCATTACTGAATGAATCAGTGTTTTTGAACGAATCTCTTGAATGAATGATTCAATGACTCACTCATAAAGACTTCCCTTGTTTCATTACTGAATGAATCAGTGTTTTTGAACAAATCTCTTGAATGAATGATTCAATGACTCACTCATAAAGACTTCCCTTGTTTCATTACTGAATGAATCAGTGTTTTTGAACAAATCTCCTAAATGAATGATTCAATGACTCATTCATAAAAACTTCACTTGTTTCATTACTGGATGAATCAGTGTTTTTGAACAAATCTCTTGAATGAATGATTCAATGACTCGCTCATAAAGACTTCACTTGTTTCATTACTGGATGAATCATTGTTTTTGAACAAATCTCTTGAATGAATGATTCAATGACTCACTCATAAAGACTTCACTTGTTTCATTACTGGATGAATCATTGTTTTTGAACAAATCTCTTGAATGAATGATTCAATGACAAATACATTTTTAACAGTCACTTTTCGTGTACCGATTTAATCGAAACAATCGTTGTTTGAATTAAGATCGTGCAGCTCTAGTGCACCCCTTTAGTACACATCTGAGCAAAGAACGATACAGTCTCATTTCCCTTAACCAGCCCTCTGTCTTCTGCCTGATTTCAGAGCCTCTCAGCAGTGTGTCCTCTCTGGAGGTACACTTTGACCTCCTGGACCTGACGGAGCTCACAGACATGTCTGACCAGGAGCTGGGCGAGGTGTTTGCTGACTCAGATGAGGAGAATCATACAGAATCCCCAGCCAGTGAGTCAGATTTTTTTGCCATATCAGGAGATTTGAAATTAAATAATTATTTGGTGCGCCGATGATAAATCATTCCAGTCCTCCGAAGAGAAATAGAGTGCTGCAGGGACGACGCCAACCCGGAAGTTCACATCACCCTAGTCCAGGGTTGCCAGGTCTTCACAACAAAACCCGCCCAATTGCTACTCAAAACTAGCCCAAATCGCATTTCAGGGGGGTCCCCCGGTAAAAATCTGTGTTTTTTGGCGGGTTACCTTGCTAAAATTTGCATTCCCGGGGCTAATTATCACATTATTGGGGTCGCTTCAATCCGCGGACTTGGCAACACTGCCCTAGTCTCGCATGGCCAGAGCTTCATACTGACGGCAGAAGGTCTGGACTCCATCGTAGCTTTCATTGGCCAAGGACCGTCTGATTGACATGTATAGCAACGAATCACAGTTTTGCACCCCCCAACTTCCTTTTGAAAACCCAGCATTTAGTTGCTCCTGATAATCGCTCATTGTCACAGTTTTAAACACAACGGCTTCCATGAGGGGGTTTGGTGTCATGACGACTCCGTTTCCAGGGGGACTATTAAAGATCGCAACACACACGTCTCCTGGAAGTCCTGAAGAATTCAACCAATCAGATGACGACTTTGAAACTCCCGAAGCGTTCCACCTTTTACCGTGCCTTATGCATCAGGCGTTCAGCCAATAATTCATGGGCGTCACGACTCACGGGATAAGCATCATTCTGGTTCCCTTGACAAAATGCCAATCAAGTTGCTGCTATAATTATTATGATGAGCAGAAATCATAATGGCTCTGTGACCAACAAAAGTTTATCATTCTTTCACGTTTTCTTTAAGATAATCTTCACCTTATGAGATTTGAAGCCTAAATAAAATCTGCAAAAGTAAAAAGCTGAAGTTAGACTATAAACAAACTATAAGAGAGCATTATTTAAACGCTGTGTCACTCCTGACTAGCATTTCGATCTTTATTTAAAATCTACAAGTTAGAACAGTTTGCAAGAGAGCAAGTATAATCACACTAGTGAGTAGATGAGTTTTCCTGTTCAGCCTGACGACGTTTAACGTCAACAATAGTCCCATTTAGCCACTTGTTAACAAACTGACTTTTTCAAGAGTGCGGTATTATATTTTATTTCATAGAACAATATCTTGAGCTTGTGTTCACCACAGACCTTATTTCAGGCATTTAACCAAAAACCCATTGACTTTGGGACAAGGGAACCAGATGTGTTTTAGGGCTCATTCCGGCAGCACTCTATTGTCTATGACAGAATGTTTCACTGTATAGTAAGACAAAGAAAACAGATGGATAACATTGTGAGTAGTGTGTGTTGAATACTTGGCCACTTGTACAGTCGGTTCCATGGAATTCTACAGTGAGCACATTATTATTTGATTAGGTTCTGAGCTGAAGTGCACATTGTGTACATATTAAATATTTAAACTATGAGGCAACGTCAGTGCCATTCTCCATTCTGAGCAATTTATATTATCATTACTTAGAAGAACCCTTACATTTTATGCTCTCTGGTCTCCAAGTTATGTGAATAACGTTCGTCTTGGCCCAATTTGGCAGTGCTTAAAATGGACGCCGAGAGGTATACACAATGACAGCAAATAAACCAAAGGTCACCTAATTATTTTTTACTTTTGGTTGTTAGTAGGCATTCCGAATTAAAGGGTTAGTTCACCCAAAAATGAATATTCTGTCATTAATTAACACCCACAACATTTCTGATGAAATCCAAAAGGTTTCTGAACTATTCATAGGCAACAACGTCATTGCAACTTTCAAGGCCCAGAAAGGTAGTAGACATCGTTAAAATAGACCATGTGACTCCAGTGGTTCACCCTTAATGTTATGAAGCCACGAGACTACTTCTTGTGCACAAAAAACAAACAAAAATAGCGATTTTATTCAACAATTTCTTCTCGTCTGTGTCAGTCTCCTATGCTGTTCATGCAGTAAATACAGTGCAGCACTTCCGGGTTCTACGTCAGAACGCCGGCTCATTGTTGGTCAGCTCCTGCGTGAGCATCGCACGCATGTGTCGTGCTGCTCACGTGAGCATCGTCGGCCAATGGTAAGCCGGCGTTCTGACGCAGAACCCGGAAGCTGCACTCTTTTTACTACGTGAACAGCGTAGGAGAATGGTATGGAAGAGAAGAGATTGTTGAATAAAGCCTTTAGTCTAGGACTGCCCTAGACTAAAGTTTTTTCTAATCGACTAGTAGTCATTCATTTAAGCCATTAGTTGACTAATCGCACGTTTATATTAATAAGCCGTAAATCATAATAATGAGCCTTTAACTGCCTATATATAATACATAGCCTAATCAGTGCTCAAACACACACATAAAGCTCGCCACAGCGCACCGGAAATCGTAATGATTATGAGTGTGGCGTGACAGAAGGAGACTGTTTAAATATTTTAATAATTTATTGATAATATTTTCTGTGTTTTGGGCTGCAGAGATTAAGTCGATGATGCTGACTCATCATTTCCGCAGTAGTGGACGTGCCTATATGCACGTTTCAGGATTACATAATCTGAGAATATTTGTTTTCCACTTGAATTGGTTCATTTAAAAGTAGACATTTCAATCTTTCTATAGATAGGCTATATTTCTCATGTCTGTGAGGCAATTATACACTGAGTTTCGGGTCATTTTTGCAAGTTTTTCCTGCCGTTAACAATCTGTCCCTCAAAGGCTGCGTGATTTCGCCACTTCCTGTGGAGTTTTTTTGTCAGCGACTAAACAACTAATACAATTTTGGTCAACCAAGCCTCTTCTACTCGACTATTAGGGGGCAGCCCTAATAAAGTCGTTATTTTTGTTTGTTTTTTGCGCACGATAAGTAAAGTATTCTCGTCGCTTCATATCATTAAGGTTGAACCACTGGAGTCACATGGTCTATTTTAACGATGTCTACTACCTTTCTGGACCTTGAAAGTTGCAATGACGTTGTTGCCTATGTGTGGTTCAGAAACCTCTCGGATTTCATCAGAAATATCTTAATTTGTGTTCTGAAGATAAACGAAGGTCTTACGGGTTTGGAACGACATGAGGGTGAGGAATTAATGACAGAATTTTCATTTCTGGGTGAACTAACCCTTTAACTGTTGTTTCCAACTATATTAGTAGTTTCCTCATCGTATATCGGAACTGAACTTTAACTGAACACCAACAGTGTCATGTTTCTTCAGATTACCAGCTCTTATTGAAAATGGTTGTTTTGTGACTGCAAATCACTTTCTGTGAGAAGTCAAACATATATCATATGAACTCTATTCCAAAACCTAGTGAGCTGCTTTGCTGTCTACTGCCTACAATGGCAGCAATCGTCTAAAGAAGCATCCTAACCATCATCGAACATCATAAGTGACAGGTTTAACCCCTTAACCTTCACCCCCCTTTTTGGGAATAGACATAAAAATGCACTATCCAAACTTAAATGGTTTTAATTTAAGAATGCTTTAGAATATAGACCTAAGTTTGGTCTTGTTTTAAAGAAGACACTCAGGAGATTATTGCTGGTCAACTTCAAAAAATGAAAGTATGAAAAAGTTATGGAAATTTAAATTTACTGTAAATCAAACGTACTGTACTAAATATTTTTTCTTTTATATAAAATATATATTTTACAAAATCATTTTTACTTTAAAATTGCTATAAAACCAAAGCCATATGTCTAACCAAGTTGTGTTCCAAATCTGAAGTTAATATCACAAAAATTGAAGTTCCCATGAGATTTTGTTTAGGCGCTGTACCAAAAATAGCCACCGGGTGAAACCCACACTTTTTTAATGCATTCTTCTGTAACATATTTATAAATTTCTATCCAAATTTCACTTATATCACAAAACAGACACCAAATATGAAACCTTGAGACTCAGACCTTTCAGACGATACGTGTTTTGTAAAGATTAGAAAAGGTTTTAATTATAAAGTATTTAAAATAAATTTTGCAATATGAAACCTGACACAACCCACTAGGGGAGGAGCCCGCTAAAAGAATTTAGAGTACCATTTCCGTGGAAACGCAATGTCCAATTTCAAAATGGTTTTCACAGGATGAATTTTGAGTTCTTAAGCTTTTGAATGATACCTAATTTTATGATGATTACTAAAATATGTGATATGAAAAAAGGTGATAAAAAGAGCGCCAAATGTCCCGTTAGCGGGGTTAAACATCTCTTCATAGGCAGAGTCACTACTCCTGACACCACCGTCAACAGGTCAAAGTTTCAATTTTGCCAACAACCTTTTGAGTTAAATCGAAAATGGGGTGTTCAACCAGGGGTGCTCAATCCTGCTACTGGAGGGCCAACATCCTGCAAAGTTCAGTCCAACCTGCCCTGAACGTTTCTAGTGATCCTGAAGACCTTGATTAGCTGGTTCAGGTGTTTAATTAGGGTTGGAATTAAACTGGACTGTGGCCTTCCAGGTTAGGGTGCCTAAAACCCCCCTCTTATGAAGCTACCCACTAATGCAGGGCTAGCCAACCCTGCTCCTGGAGGACTACCTTCCTGCAGACTTCAGTCCCAACCCTGCTCAACACACCTGCCTGTAATGCTCAAGTAATCCTGATTAGCTGGTCCAGATGTGTTTGCTTAGGGTTGGAACTAAACTCTACGGAAGCAGGGTTACTACCCCTGTACTAATGCTTTTCCTATGGAAGTCAAATCAGTGTAAGACACTTGTCAAGAGGTGGGTTGAAATGCTTATGTGACTGTAAATTACTTTAGTATTAGAGCAAAACAAGGCAACTTAGAAGAAAACTAAACCAGGGAACTAAACCAGAGGTGCCCAATCTTATTGCTGGAGAACTTTCTGCAAAGTTTAGTTCCAATCCTGATCAAACACAACTCAACCAGAAGCACTTGATAATTACAGACAGGTGTGTTGGATCAAGGTTAGATAGTAGGTAGATCTCCAGGAACAGGATTGGGCACCCCTGGAAGAGCCTTCATGTCATGAGTGGACATATGGTGCCTTAAAATGCCATCTAGGTAGGCAGCACACTAGGTTTTGGAGCAGAACTATAGCCTCATCATTGTTGTGACTGGCTATGTTTTTCATTGGTTGGTTTTGCAAGTTCACCCCACAGATCGCCAGCAGCCGCCGTTACCTAGATTTCCACACAGCGGTTACGTCCGCTCGCCCTCCTGGACCCGCGGTGGAAAAGGGGAACAGCAGCCGAGAGATCGAAAGCACCACAGCGACTCCGAAAACACCGAGCCAATGCTGAAGATAGAGCGCTCTCAATCCCAGCAGCCTTGAGCCCGGGGCAGCTACAGGGGCTTAGGGAGAAAACAAAGCCCTTGGCTGGAGAGCGGAGGTTCCTTCTCAAGCAAGGAGACGGGGAACCTTTGGGACATGGTGATCCCACCTAAAGATAACGCAATCCCTTTGTCCATTATGGGCAAGACAGCAGCTCCAACAAGCTGGGATAAGTGTAGCCTCGTCCTCAAGATGGAACAGACTTCATCCAACCAGGATTTTGGGACACCTCTTCGTGACCTAGTCACTTTTAATCTTCTCCATGTGACTACTGCATATGGAGAACTTGAAGCAAGATGTAGCATTATGGAGCGAAGTGAATCTAAGGAGCAACTGAGGAATTACACAGTGATTTGAATCTTCAAGGAACTGTTTAAGGAACAGAGCAATGCGAGGAGCAGTTCAGGACATACCTGTGTGAAGGGACTGAGAGAAGTTACAAGGGTTTCCAACAAAAGAGGAGATTCTGCATGAAAATGGGAGACCCAGAAACAATGTGAAATATCTTGTAAAAAATGTCATGCCTAAGGCCTAAAACATACCCTACGCAAGTACATGAACAAACACAGACACTTCAAGCTACATCAGCTTTCAAAATTTCAAAATGTGTCAGAACGCAGTTCATATTGCAGCACAATGCAGTTCATGTTGCATTCTCAGCATTGCCGCAAGGTGGTGTGGGGCGGGTTAGAGCATAAACCAAAAGTGTCCAGTCCTGCTTCTGGAGGGACATCTTCTGGCTGAGTTTAGCTCCAACCTGCTCCACATCTACCTGGAACTAATCTGAAGACTTCAGCCATTTCAGTGGTTCTCAATTCCGGTCCTGGCACTCATAAATGTTTGTTGTTTAATGTGAAAATAAACATAATTTGGTTGTATTAGATGTGTATTTTATCAGAAAGAAATACATCTAATATAACCACATTACTAGGGATGCACAATATATCGGCCACCATATCGGTATCGGCCGATATATGTTAATTTTTAACGTTATCGTTATTGACCCGATAAGAAAATCTGGCCGATATCATATTTTCTTCCGTAGTTCACTGTAAAATGAAAATTACCTCATGATTTACTCTCCCTCAAGCCATCCTAGGACTTTCTTCTTTCTGATAAACACAATCGGAGTTATATTAAAAAAATGTCCTGGCTCTTCCAAGCTTTATAATGGCAGTGAATGGCTGTTTCTGTTTTGAAGTCCATAAAAGTGCATCTATCCATCATAAAAGTGCATCCATCCATCATAAAAGTGCATGTGCATCTACTCATAAAAGTGCATCCATCCATCATAAAAGTGCATCTACTCATAAAAGTGCATCTATTCATCATAAAAGTGCATCTACTCATCATAAAAGTGCATCTATCCATCATAAAAGTGCATCTACTCATCATAAAAGTGCATCTACTCATCATAAAAGTGCATCTATCCATCATAAGTGCATGTGCATCTACTCATAAAAGTGCATCCATCCATCATAAAAGTGCATCTACTCATCATAAAAGTGCATCTATCCATCATAAAAGTGCATCTACTCATCATAAAAGTGCATCTACTCATCATAAAAGTGCATCTATCCATCATAAAAGTGCATCTACTCATCATAAAAGTGCATCTACTCATCATAAAAGTGCATCTATCCATCATAAAAGTGCATCTATCCATCATAAAAGTGCATCTACTCATAAGTGTATCTACTCATCATAAAAGTGCATCCACCCATCATAAATGCATCTACTCATCATAAAAGTGCATCTACTCATCATAAAAGTGCTCCACACGGCTCCAGGGGTTAATAAAGGCCTTCTGAAGCGAAGCCATGCGTTTGTGTAAGAAAATAATATCCATATTTAACACATTATGAAGTAAAATATCTAGCTTCCTCCATACCAAAAAAGCGTAACTGGCGCGACGTATCACTAGAACGTAGCGTAAGCATTTTGAACTGCGAGAGGCATTACACTTTTTTTGTAAGTTGAATACGGACGGCGGTCCGCCGGAAGCTAGATATTTAACTTTTTTAGATATTTTTCTTACAAAACTCGATCGCTTCGCTGCACTTTTTTGGGCTTCAAACTCAATGGACACCGTCACTGCCATTATAATGACACTTCAGATACACTGTTCACCATGATGGTTTTGAATTGCTTGAAATATGATTGAAATCACTTCAAAAAGGAAAATACAGTTCAGAGCAACATGTGCAGCGCACGTCTGTCATATAGACTACATAAAACTATAATGAGAATATCATTATTGTGTGCTTGGGACATGGGTTTAATGGTGAGACTATCGTTTTTTGTAATCAGGCTCTCAAAAATTATATGGATTTAGATTTATCGGCCAATATATCGGTTATCGTGTCGTATCATGTTGGTGCATCCATTACTTTCATTTACATATTTTATCCTATGCTCATGTCCAGTAGGGAGCAGTGAACACTGCTTAGGGACCTTGTGAATTGGATAAAGCTCAGTTAATGGAGCTCTCTCCTAACAAGATGATAAGAGTGGCGCATAAAATGGCAATGTTTCCCAACCCCAAGTGCACATCTTCAAACTCTTCCCAAATTCAACTCTTCAGATCATTAGTACACTCAAATGAATGGGTCAGATTATGGAGACAAAATGTGAATAAGGTTGAGAATCATTAGCTACATAATGGTGTATGTACAGCAGAACCACACAAGAATTGAGTTTGCTTGCGTAGAATATGTTTCTGGCCTAACTTAGAGTATAGCAATTCAATGGATGTAAGGGTGACTAATCTTTTAGCAATATGTTTTTTAACTGCTCTGTCTCATTAAATGTCATTAATTTAACAATTTCACATCAAAGGCCTCAGTTGTGATCACCGGTGCACAGAAAGAAAGTGTCTTAAAATATACCCGATTCACATATAATCCCAAAAGAGAAGAAAGCTATTGGGTGGGCAGCTCAAATGCAAATCCTAAAGAGTAAAAGTCTGTTGTGCACCCATCATAAAGCTGTACTGTATATGTTACCAGGGTTATTACAGGGTTCAATGATGTCAAGCATGATCTATACACAGGGTCACATCGGAGAAGAAATGTACAAACTACCAGAATCATTAACAGTCTGACAAATCGAGGAGGAGAAAAATCTAACAGGAATAAACGTGAAAAATCTCAATGATCAGGCTGTTTTTCCTCCCTTTCTTTCCCCAATTTACTTTACTATGTAGAAAGCATGTCTTGTGACACAACAACCTGCCAGTTAGCTCTAAATGCAGGCAGCGTGGGACAATTTACTACAGGCATTATACGGACGGCACTGGTCATGCAGATACAGAAGGCGGCACGTGATCCGCAGCTTAAGAGGTTCGCCTTTCGGTCTAAAGAACGCTGCTTTTGTCTGAGCAGAAGCCTTGAACTTAAACTGGGCTTTTATTCTCTTTCATACTTTGACAACCCCAAATAACAGGAAGATCTGCAGCTCAAAACATCATATTTTAGATAGCACTGACTCTGGAAGCTTCTTGGCTAGATCTCACCATCTATAATGGGAGTGTCCCTGATGAACCGAAAGCTTGGAAGGGAAAGTGTGATAAATCATCTAGCGGTGTCCTACTTCTGCTGATGTCTGTACAGGGCCTAGAAATACAATATAACAAAACACTCAAGTGCTGAAAAAGACCTTTCTGTAGATTAGACGCTGTAAATACAACCATGAAGAAGTGGTGAATTCATAAATATGTATACAAGCTGCATAAATGACCTAAATGTGGAAATTGGTCATGAGAAAAACAAGGGCTGTGCAAGAAACCTAGACTTAAAAACATGTATTAAAGGACTCCTTTAATTTCATTAAATAATTTCTTTTTTTTCTTAGAACACACAAATGAAAATCGTACAAATATACAGTTTCTTCCACTTCTATTAAGAGGAAGAGTAGATAAAGGATAGAATTTGTGATATAATGTCAGAAATCAAAGGATAAAAGAAATGACTAATATGATAAATGAGTTTCTGATCTGGCATAAAGAGTTCGTGGTGTCAGGTGTTAAAGTTTAGCCGGCATGGTTTAAGGCATTTCAGATTCAATAAAATTCCCCTGCAAGGGAAGTGAAATGCAAATACCAACACAATTCACAAATCTTTTATGAAGCCAAGACGACTCTTTTCCCACCGAGTTTCCACAGTAAGGCGAGTAGAAAGTATTTTGCGGGCTGTGTTCACGTCAAGCAGCCTGTTTTTCCTGTGAAGCTGGAGGCTCCTCCTGGTTTTCTCCTCTCTCCCGGTTCCAGTCCTTCAACCCTTCCGGAAGACTCGTGTCTTCCTCAAAGCTGCCAGTGCCCTCCACAAACTCCTCATATGTGGACTTCTCCTCAAACGGCCTGGGTCCCAGCAACTCGATCATATCAGCCTTGTCTAGAACTTCCTTTTCCAGCAAACGCTTTCCAACCTATTCGCAAAAAACAAATCCGTATTTGCATCAACCACACAATCAACAGAATTTTACACAGAATGTGACAGCACTTTGACAGATATAAACCTGTTAGTACTAAAAACTCTGCTTTATGGTAGAGCTAAGTGACCTCAACATAACTGAAGAAGATTATACAGCGATGCTGTGTTATTTAACCCTTGTGCATCCTCATGGACAATTCTGTGTTTTTCAGTTTTGGTTTTTTTTGATCATTTTGCCTGTGTTAATGCTAACTACATAAATTTTGGCACAGGTGTGTATTTTTATTGTAATTTTAGTATTTCACCCCCATTTCCTTTAAAAAATTAATTTTGCACTAGGTACACAAAATAGTTCCTCTTAGCACCGTTTGGACAAAAATGTCCCCATTGAAATTTTAATCGCAGGGCCGTTTAACTATAAAATGAAGCAGTCTTTGTTAATAGGCTTTCATTCTGTTGGCAAGGCTTCAAAATTTAACATTTTCTCAGGTTTGGCCTATAAAGCAAATACTCACTTTATATTATAGAGCCAATTGGATAAAATATGCAGCTATAACTGTGTGTGTGTGTGTGTGTGTGTGTGTTGGTACGGATGTCAGAGTGTGGTGTGTATGTAATAAAAAAAAATTGTGTGTGTGCTTGTAATATTTGAGAGAGAAAAACTCAACTGTAAATCCCAAATCCAGCCGCTGTGTGTACCAGTGGCGCTTTGCTGGCCTCTAACGGGGGAAATCTGGCACTGCGCCCAAACAAACTCATTTTCTGAGATATCAACCTCAAATTTGGAACACAGCTTTTTCAGATTTATGGCTTTGGTTTTCTAGCAGTTTTAGAGTTCAACATGTTTCATAAAATATATATTTTATATAAAATATTATTCATAAATCATTTTCATAAACTTAAACCTCTATAACTTTTTTGACTTCAACAAAAATCTGCCAAGGGTCTTCTTTAACCAAACTTAAGTCTGTGCTCCCAATATTCATTTTTGACATATATTTTTGTCCACTGTGGACCTATGTGTAACTTTTTTTAATTGATGCACAAGGGTTAAAGGAAGAAAGCAAGTAGATGAGTAAAAATGATGGGACCAAGGACCGAACCCTGAGGCACTCCACAGGTCACTGGTTTGCTTTACTCCATTTAAAGCTATAAATCCAAGCGTGGCATGAGGCCAGGATATCATAACATCAGGCTGCTAGTTGTTCTCACCGTCTCCACCTGCTCTCGTTTCTCAGTGATGAGGTCCAGTGTTCTCTTAAAGGCCCGGTCGATCAAATCTCGGACCTCCTCGTCAATGAGTTCTGCCGTAGCCTCGCTGTAGGGCTTCTCCAGAACCATCTCACCTTGCCGGGGCAGGTCAAATGACACCTGCCCCACTTTCTCACTCATGCCAAACTGCACTATCTATGAGAAAAGTAGGGGGAAGAAAACTGTCAAATAAAGGTAGTGTGATCTGGCTAGTAAACAAAAAGTTAGATTGAAATCAGCAAGAATCAATCAATGAGCGATCACCACTGTGTTGTTTAATCGTTGCATTAACTATTTTGTTAATCTGCTAACAGTCTAATGAATGTTAAAGTGATTCATCGACTACTCTGGCAGTTATTTTCAGCGCTACTCAAAATGGACTGTACATTGTTTTGGATAAAAGCTTTTGCTAAATGGAAAAATACTAGAAAGTCAGTGCAAATTCTGTAGCACACAGAGCAAGCACAATCTCTCTACCTGAGCATACGCTGACTGTGTGATCTTCTTAAGGTCGTCTTGAGCCCCAGTTGTGATCCTGCCAAAAAACACCTGCTCGGCCACGCGCCCGCCCAGCATCATACACATCCTGTCGAACAGCTGCTCGCGTGTGTATAAATACTGCTCTTTGGGGAGGTACTGTGCATAGCCCAGGCCTTTACCTCGTGGGATTATGGAAACCTGGAACAGACAGGGGATAACAATAAGGAAATTAATCCAATAAACTTCAATAAAACAGTGACCCAATTTAAACTGAACTATAAATCTACACTTAGGGTCCTGACCTTGAGCAATGGGTCAGCATGTTGGAGAAACCAGCCCACTACAGCATGTCCTGCTTCATGATAGGCTACGGTCTTTTTCTCGGTGGGCTGTAATACCTGAGTCTTCTTCTCCAGCCCTGAAAGATGAGAGCGCAGAATATCAATGACTAAAAATGTATTTGATTTGAAACTTGGGATAGTTAAGGCTGCATAAGCCAACTCATGAAATCATATATGCAAAGCCTCAGCTACAGCGCCACTAAAGAGGGAAGGATTATTCATGTCCCTACTTTGTGTTATCTGATGGAAGGAAGCATGTAGATTAGAAAACGAACGGGACCCAGGACTGAACCCTGAGGTACACCACAGGTCACCGCTGACGTCACTAATGTGTCTGAGAAATTATATAAGAAGAGGAGGCCAATAACCTTGTGTCTCACAATCACACCTGTGCTGTTAGTTTAGTTACAGAACAGGGCCCGTATTCTTAAAGCATCTAAGAACCCTCTCAGAAAGCTCCTAATTTACCTTAAAAACTTCTACGCAGGAGTCTTAGCTTAAGAGCGATTCAGGAGCGATTCAGGAGTCTTCTGAAGACTGTGATTGGTTGGTTGTCCAAGAAGGAAAACAAGAGCGCTTTTAAGTATAGAGTCTATATAAACCTTCACTTTGAAATTACAGGCGCCATTTTTCCTGTTTTACCGTTTTCACTCACTCACTCACTCACTATTTTTTATTTACCATGCTGCTAATGTCGTTCTTAATGTATTTGATAGGAAATGAACAGCGCTATGGCATTTCTGCGCTGTGTCGGAGATGTTAGCGTGTCTCTAATAAGATCGGTCACAAACATGATCCCTGATCTAATGTGTTGTGTCTTATTAACTCACTCATGCATTGTGTGCAACACATTTCTTCTCCCTTTTCGCGTTTCGTCCATTTTCTCCGCTGCTAAAGAAAGTCTTAAGCCTCTTAAAAAGTCCTCGTCCGTACTCCTAACACTTTTGGACCTTAAGACCTCTTTTAAGGGTTAAGATGCTTTCTGAATTACTTTCTTCTTTACTAGGATTTTTTCTTTAATTTTAAGAGGAAACGCCCACCTTTATAAGAATTTTCTTAAAATGTTGTCAGTAGGAGCTACTCTTTGCAGTAAGATTTTTCATGCATACGGGCCCTGAACATGTAGAGTATCAGTAGGATGTTTGTAAGCTCTTCCGTTTACCTCCGATGACTCTGTCGATGGCCTGCTCAAAATGCTTGACACTGATGAACTCATTCAGATGTCTAGCAGCAATGAGAGCCGCTTCATTACAGACATTTGCAATATCAGCACCTGGAGGACAGAAAATCCTGTCTTTATACAGCAATATTATGGCAACACTTATTACTTAATTATCATATCAGCTACATCAGCCTACTCCCAAACATGAATTTCAGATATATAATTATCATGCAGCGTATAATTTTCCTGCTTTGGCTTGCACATTTATTCTTTTCAATAGGAACATTAGCGTCTCTCACTCACCAGTGAAGCCAGGTGTGGCGGCGGCCATCTTCCTTGCGATGGCATCACGGTCCAGACTGGGGTCCAGTTTGAGGGGCCGCAGGTGCACTCTGAATATGGATGCTCGGCCCTTAATATCAGGAGGTCCTGAAGGATTGGCAGAACACAAACCGTACACACTCGTCAGTGGAACACATTTGTTCTAAGCCCACCACACAAGAACTTTATTAGTGGTTATTAGCATAACTTTTTTTGAGGGCAGATGCCAATAGCTGACATTGCAACATTTCAAAGGATCCAACAGTTTGATTCACTTAAGTTTGTGAGGTTCATAGAAGTAAATATTTATTAGATATTCAATTATATAAATGCGTTTGCTGAAAGGAGACGGTTTGAACGCCAATGGTTAGTGCAAATTCTATAATACTTCTTCATGTACTGTTTACTTTCTTTAACAGCTCTAATGATTCACTCGACAGAACTGTTAAACAACGACTGTAAAATAATGAAGATGGAGAATGAGAACTCTAACGCTGGCTTTCTCTGCACTGTCAAAATAAAAATTGTAATTATAAAATTATATACACCTTTGTTTTGCATTAATAAGTGCATTTACTAATAACATTACATGTTTATTTCTTTAAAGTGCACATTTCACAATTAAGCACTGAGCTTGAGTTAAGAGTTAAGTTTATTGATTATAAAATTATAATATAAAATTAACCTTTAACAACAGCCATATTGTTATAGGGAACACATTTTATTCTCTCTACTGCTCTTATTAAATGTACTATTGTTCTTCTATAGTATCACACTGAACTGACCGACAGCTTCAATGATTATAAAAACAGCGCCCTTGTTTTCTGTTTAATTCTTCGCAATTTGAAGTAGTATTTGTTTTTTGTCATTCTTCAGTACAAAAAAAAAAAGTAAGACTTTAACAAAAATTTATTTATTGATGATTTGATGTTTTATAATAGAGATTTCATATTATCTAAATATAAAACCAAAAAAAAAAAAAAAAAAAAAAAAAATATATATATATATATATATATATATATAGCGCTGGAAAAAATTAAGAGACCACTTGATTTCTCAATGTCCCATATATATATTTTATATATATGGGAGTGGAAATGGCTAATAAGTCAATAAGTGCTCCTCTGCCACCCGTTGCCGTTGGCATCCGTCCGTCTCGGGAGACAATGGAACACTGCGGCATGGTTCAGTCTGTTATTGAGTTGCAGCGCCTGCTGTGGCTGAACAGTCCGATCCTGGATCGGCAGGCTCTGTTGCAATTGCTACAGGTAAAAACCGCGCCTGGTTCTGAGGGCACTAATGCTGCCCTCTGCCGTCTGCGCTCCCTCCCCTCTTCCCACTGCTGGTCTCTTCTCTCCTCACTCCTCTTTGTGCATGCTTTTACAGCACTTCTCCAACTGCTGCGGTCTTCAGCCATTGATTCTCAGCCTGCTCCCGGTAATTAAATATATATATATATATATATATATATATATATATATATATATACACACACACACACACTCACCTAAAGGATTATTAGGAACACCATACTAATACTGTGTTTGACCCCCTTTCGCCTTCAGAACTGCCTTAATTCTACGTGGCATTGATTCAACAAGGTGCTGAAAGCATTCTTTAGAAATGTTGGCCCATATTGATAGGATAGCATCTTGCAGTTGATGGAGATTTGTGGGATGCACATCCAGGGCACGAAGCTCCCGTTCCACCACATCCAAAAGATGCTCTATTGGGTTGAGATCTGGTGACTGTGGGGGCCATTTTAGTACAGTGAACTCATTGTCATGTTCAAGAAACCAATTTGAAATGATTCGAGCTTTGTGACATGGTGCATTATCCTGCTGGAAGTAGCCATCAGAGGATGGGTACATGGTGGTCATAAAGGGATGGACATGGTCAGAAACAATGCTCAGGTAGGCCGTGGCATTTAAACGATGCCCAATTGGCACTAAGGGGCCTAAAGTGTGCCAAGAAAACATCCCCCACACCATTACACCACCACCACCAGCCTGCACAGTGGTAACAAGGCATGATGGATCCATGTTCTCATTCTGTTTACGCCAAATTCTGACTCTACCATCTGAATGTCTCAACAGAAATCGAGACTCATCAGACCAGGCAACATT
Organism: Coreius guichenoti; assembly: GCA_039654105.1. Lineage (NCBI taxonomy): Eukaryota > Metazoa > Chordata > Actinopteri > Cypriniformes > Gobionidae > Coreius > Coreius guichenoti. The sequence goes on from CM077191.1 coordinate 30,145,953, forward strand.
TTTCCAGTCTTCAACTGTCCAATTTTGGTGAGATCGTGCAAATTGTAGCCTCTTTTTCCTATTTGTAGTGGAGATGAGTGGTACCCGGTGGGGTCTTCTGCTGTTGTAGCCCATCCGCCTCAAGGTTGTGCGTGTTGTGGCTTCACAAATGCTTTGCTGCATACCTCGGTTGTAACGAGTGGTTATTTCAGTCAAAGTTGCTCTTCTATCAGCTTGAATCAGTCGGCCCATTCTCCTCTGACCTCTAGCATCAACAAGGCATTTTCGCCCACAGGACTGCCGCATACTGGATGTTTTTCCCTTTTCACACCATTCTTTGTAAACTCTAGAAATGGTTGTGCGTGAAAATCCCAGTAACTGAGCAGATTGTGAAATACTCAGACCGGCCCGTCTGGCACCAACAACCATGCCACGCTCAAAATTGCTTAAATCACCTTTCTTTCCCATTCTGACATTCAGTTTGGAGTTCAGGAGATTGTCTTGACCAGGACCACACCCCTAAATGCATTGAAGCAACTGCCATGTGATTGGTTGATTAGATAATTGCATTAATGAGAAATTGAACAGGTGTTCCTAATAATCCTTTAGGTGAGTGTATATATATATATATATATATATATATATATATATATTATTTTTTAAATAAGCGTTAGTGTTAGTTTTCTTGAAACTTTTAGCTTTACAATGGGTACAATCTTTGATACATGAACATAATGTTTTTTTTTTTTTATCATCACATTAAAAATAGAGCTTTGAAGTGCTGGAAAAAGTGTGAAGCACTTGAAAGTCCTTGAAAAGGTTGAACGAACCCTGAGATGAATAATGTAAAAACATTGGACTATTTCTGCCACAATACCATGGTTACAGTTAGCGTTACTACATTAAATCCATGGTGAATGTTGGTGATTTGTGGAGTGTAAAGCCTTATATAACTTGTTCGCTCATGGCTCAATGTTTCTCCTGGTTTCAACATCAGTGCTGTTTGATCTGATATCTGTGGTTTTTAACAGAGAATTTTGTGCTGAATTTAAATATTTCTCACTAGATTTCGCTGTGATGTTATTAATTCATTTCACTTTCGTTTCGTTTGCCGTTTGATGTTTCTCATATGCAACAGAAATGGCAGCTCTTATCAGTTATCAGGTGGCACCAGTGCAACCTCTAACAAAATGTACTTGCACCGGCAGAAAAAAGGTCGCAAAATGCAACCATTTGGTCGCATATCTGGAGCCCTGCTTTATATACACAGAGGCACTGAAGGGAAAAGCTCTTACCCAAGAAAATCTGTCTGTCAAACCTCCCAGGCCGCATCAACGCAGGGTCAAGCACGTCCGGTCTGTTCGTACCGGCCAGAACTACAACATTTGTGCTTGTATTGAAACCTGTGAAAACAAATTCACAAAGTTACATTGTTAATTGGGCATCTTCAAAGTATTTTCAGGTTAAATACAGAATTTGTACAAATCAAACTATGAATTATATCCAATATTTGAGCATGAGCTTTTAATCGGTTCTTGACTTTGGGCCACTTACCATCCATTTCCACCAGCAGCTGATTGAGCGTGTTCTCCTGTTCGCTCTGCCCACCGAAATTTCCACCGCCCCTCTTCCTCCCCACCGCATCTATCTCATCGATGAAGAGGATGCACGGGGCGTTCTTTCTCGCCATTACAAACATGTCTCTGACCTAGAGAAAAACAGGAAAAATTATTTCACTGTACTGGAATTTACAATCATTTGAAGCTGATGGTTCAGACTTACCCTGGCTGGACCGACGCCGACGAACATCTCGAGAAACTCGGAGCCATTGACCGTGATGAAGGGAACGTTGGCTTCTCCGGCGGTAGCTTTAGCCAGCAGCGTTTTCCCTGTTCCTGGAGGACCAGTCAGCATAGCGCCCTGAGGAGACACAGAGGAGGATCAATAATCACGCTCCGCCAACAACACACGTGTTTTCCTCCGGTCAGGTCGTACCTTCGGGATCTTAGCACCCAAATCCTGATACTGCTGTGGGTTCTTGAGGAAATTGACGAACTCCATGATCTCCACCTTGGCTTCTTCACATCCGGCCACATCCTTGAACTTGATGTCTATGCTGTCCTTCATCATCTTGGCGGTGGATTCGCTCATGCTGAAGGGTCCGCCCCTTCCTCCGCCCATCCCTCCTCCCATTGGCCCACGGCGCAGAGTGAAAAGCAAGAAGCCAATTAGAAGCAGGGTGGGAATGAAACTCATCAGAAAAGACCTGGAGAAAGAGGAAGACATATTACCATGAATAACTATATTACCGGAGTTTATTATTATTAATTTATTACGGCTCTAGACTGCTAAAGGCCTCCGCCATCTTGGAATGGTCAATATAAAAGATTCTAGACTTCACTTGTTTCATTACTGGATGAATCAGTGTTTTTGAACAAATCTCTTGAGTGAATGATTCAATGACTCACTCATAAAGACTTCATTGGTTCATTACTGGATGAATCAGCGTTTGAGTGAATCTCTTGAATGAATGATTCAATGACTCACTCATAAAGACTTCACTTGTTCCATCACTGGATGAATCAGTGTTTTTGAACAAATCTCTTGAGTGAATGATTCAATGACTCACTCATAAAGACTTCACTTGTTTCATTACTGGATGAATCAGCGTTTGAGTGAATCTCTTGAATGAATGATTCAATGACTCACTCATAAAGACTTCACTTGTTCCATCACTGGATGAATCAGTGTTTTTGAACAAATCTCTAGAGTGAATGATTCAATGACTCACTCAAAGACTTCACTTGTTCCATTACTGGATGAATCAGTGTTTTTGAACAAATCTCTTGAATGAATGATTCAATGACTCACTCAAAGACTTCACTTGTTCCATTACTGGATGAATCAGTGTTTTTGAACAAATCTCTTGAATGATTCATTTAAACATTTTAACAGTCTCTTGTCTCCACCTACTGGTGTAACACTGTAATTGATACAATCTTTATTTGAAGCTTTTGAAGGTGATTTACTCTATTTTGATCTCTACTGTAGACATCAGTGTTTATATCTGAACTATAAACTTTTTCCCAGTTCTTCTGTGATAATCTGAATGATTGTAAGACAGAAACAATGATTCTGCGTGGTTGAAAAGACTGTTTGTGAAGCTGTTTCATATCTATACATGACGACGGCTCTCTCTGGATCAGATCTGAGTGTTCGCTGTGATCGCACTTTGTCAAAGGTTTATGAGACAGAGCAGAATCACTGTCATTTAGGAATAAGAATGCCTGGGTGTTTGAATCGAGATCGGCATCTTTTAACGATTAATCGAGCATCCCTAACACACAGACACAGATTGCGCGGTCGGTGACTGACCCGTCGCTCTCAGAGGTGTAGACGACCGCGGCTCTGTGCGACGGCTCCAGACCCAGCTCATAGTGCGCGGCTTCCAGGTTCCTCTCAAACGTGTCCACGCTGCCGATGTTAAACCACACGTAGCTCTGAAGGCAAACGATCCGGATCAGCGGCAGAACACAAACACACACGCTAATGTACAGAAAATCATCATAACTCACGGATTCAGAGGCGTCGACCCCGGGGACCAGGATGACCCGCACAAACTGCTTGTTTACAACCTCTAAACGCTCAACCTGTGCAGAGAGAAGCGGTTTCAGAGCAGATAATGGCAGTTCACTGTGTGTGCTGTGACCCCTGAAGAGAAACACACACACAATACTGCCAGCGAATCACTCTCACCAGTCCTCTGTCCAGGTAGCGGTGGACAAACTCCTTCCAGGTGATCTCTCTGCCGGGATCTCGGAGGTAGAGGTACAGCAGGACGGACGCCACACCGCCCATCGTCATCAGGATATAGCGGAAGTCCTTATCGTCCCACGGCACATCTCCCTGAGTGATGGAGATCACAGCACAAACGTCTTCAGTTGTCAGTTTATTTTGTCAATATGTTCACCTCCTCTAAAACAAATACATAAAAATACCTTGTATAAAGAACCAAAGACTAGAGGTTGAAATATTTAATTCTCAATACTATAGTGACAAAAATATCAATATTACATGATATAATGATTTTTTCTCCTCATTCTCATGAAGATAATGCTAAAAAAGTAATTCATATTACCATAATGTGTGGGGAAAAAAAATCATTCCTAAAAATACCTGGACATTTTTTTTGTTGCATGAATTAAATCCAGTACAAAACTGTATATCATGATGTAAACTTACAATTGGGCATTATAAATATAAATGTTTTAAATTTAAATTATAATTATCTGACCTATGTATGAAACATTTGTCTGTGTATATATAATATTATATTTGTGTGTTTATATAATATTACGTATGTGTGTGTGTGTGTGTGTTTATACACACAACAGTTCGTTTTGGTTCTAGAATCTGATTGGCTGAGAGCCTTTTCCAGCCGTGTGATATTCCCCCAGTATCAGCACTGGGACGCTTCACCGTTTGTATCACTCCGCTTGCGGTGACTGTCATGGCGGTCGAGCAAATCCACCATAAGTTTAAAAATACCACTGTTGTTGTGTCACGGAGTTGTTGTTTTAGGAGAGAATGTAGTTATTTAGACCTCAAATATGTGTCTCATATATAAACATATTTGACAATTTGTATAGATGTTTTCGCAGATGCGAGCTCCAGGCCGTCAGCGGCCGTTCAGCGCTCATGTACCCGCAGAGAACAGCTTCATCTCGGACAATCCTTCGGGAATTTGCTGCTGTCTCTTATGTAGATAGCGGTTAAACAGATATAATTCATTTGGGTTATAAAACGGGCATATCTTTGGTCTTATTAATCTATTACTTGTCCCAGAGCAAATCGATTTGGCTAAAGGCAAGGTTAAGTTTCATAACTTTATATTTCGGCTATATTTAACTTAATCCTGTCCTAGAGCTACTTTTGTACGTTTGACTGAATTTATTTCCTATTGTCTTTTATAATGGCTATTGTTGTTAATTGAAATATTGTTGTTCAATAAATATTATTTTATATAAATAATATGCCGTATTTGGTATTGAGAAAGGGTCCGTCAGTGATGGTGAAATGGACTTCAGTGAAAGTTGCATTATTACACCATCAGATGGCGGCAAAGACGGCCTTTATGAGTGAGTCTCTGGTCAGAAGGAGGAAGTGGATTTAGCGCTGTCAATCTTTTAAAAGGACAAAGATATCGCTCAGTGAACATTCAAACTGTTTTTTTATAATGGATATAATATTATGGACATCGATCTGAAGAATGAATGCTATATCAGATGCAGGTAATACACTCGTTTAGTCGATCTCTCTCTCATAATACACTAATCTTCAATGAAGCGTCTCAGCGTTCCTCCGTCTCTCGCTCTAAAGTGATGTTTCTGAATCAGTAACAGAGGCTTGAGCTCAAGTGTCAAACTGTCAACTTGAGATGTGAATCTGTGGCGGAGGGAAGTAGTTCCTCACAGAAGACACTCCGTTGTTGTTTCTTGTTTATTTACACACTTGTGCCGTCGAACTGTTGTATAAACTCAATATCACACGAGTAGGCGTGCGATACGGCTGTTTGTCAGTGATTACATACGGCTGAATCATATATACAGCACGCCTACTCGTGTGATATTGCTCATATATAATATTACATGTGTGTATAAGGTTTACCTGCAGTAATCGACTCTTCCAGTCTTTCCTCCCTCCTTTCCTTCCTCCTCCCGGTCCGTTCGCTTTACCATCTGAGGATGAAGAGGCTCTGTGAGTGATGATGACTCTGATGAAGATGACCATCCGCTCATCCAGTCATATCTTACCTTTAGGAGCGTCAGTGGAGTACGGCAGGATCGGGAGCATGTAGTGATTCCCTATAGATGCCACTGGCTTCAGCCGGTTCAGGGATAGAACCTGAGGAAGGGAGGAATAAATGAATGAAACACACCTAGCAGGTATTTCACCTTGACACAGTTATTACATCATAAAGATCAACCATGTGACAGATCATATACACACACACTCTCTCATACACACACACATATATATATACATACATACATACATATACATATATATATGATACTATACTATGAGTCTGCACGTCTGAAACAAACACGTCCGTCTCTCTCTCTCACACACTCACACTCACACACACCTCTCTCTCTCTCTCTCTCTCTCTCTCTCTCTCTCTCTCTCTCACACACTCACACACACACACACACACACACACACACACACACACGTGTCTCTCTCTCTCTCTCTCTCACACTCACTCACTCACACACACACTCTCTCACACACTCTCACTCACACACACACACACACACACACACACACACACACACACACACACACACACACACACACACACGTCTCTCTCTCTCTCTCTCTCTCTCTCTCTCTCTCTCTCTCTCTCTCTCTCTCTCTCACCGGTCGAGCGGCAGTGAGTCTCGCCGCGGCTCCTCGAGCGTTGACGGCGCGCAGTAAAGCTCTGGCCCCGCAGCGCGCGGAGAGCAGCCCCGCCATCAGAGCCTCTCTTCAGCCGGTCACACAATCACTCTCAGCTCAACTGAGCTTCATCCTCCATCACTTCAGAGTTGAGTAACTGCTGCACTGAATGACATTTACACCGGCAGGACCCCACAGGCCGCCTCTGCACGCCTGAGGAAGATTTCTAACGTCATACTCATAATTAAACCAATAATTATAATATTTATTTAGGGAAAAATAAGTTATTTTATTTATAAGTATGTTTTGGATGTTATAATTATTTTCAGTAATATATCTCCATGGGAAAAAATGTATGTACTCTTCAGGCAGTAAAAGGCGACTTGGGGTCCTTACATGCAGTATATAACGTCAAGCCCCGCCCCGTAACCGATTCTGAAGATTTGATTGGTCATGTCAATCACGTGGAAATCTTCCTCCGCCAGAAGGCGCTCAGTCAGCAGAGAGCGACTCACAACCGTTGAGGAGTCTCGTTCAAAATTCAGGACAGTATTTTGTCTTATTACAGACTCTAGTACCTTCAGAAATATGATGTTTAAGATCATTAATTCCACAAATTTGATTTGCGCCCTACTAGAAATTCGCCAAACATTTCTACAAACCCGATTCCAAAAAAGTTGGGACACTGTACAAATTGTGAATAAAAACAGAATGCAATGATGTGGAAGTTTCAAATTTCAATATTTTATTCAGAATACAACATAGATGACATATCAAATGTTTAAACTGAGAAAATGTATCATTTTAAGGGAAAAATAAGTTGATTTTAAATTTCATGGCATCAACACATCTCAAAAGTTGGGACAAGGCCATGTTTACCACTGTGTGGCATCCCCTCTTCTTTTTATAACAGTCTGCAAACGTCTGGGGACTGAGGAGACAAGTTGCTCAAGTTTAGGAATAGGAATGTTGTCCCATTCTTGTCTAATACAGGCTTCTAGTTGCTCAACGGTCTTAGGTCTTCTTTGTCACATCTTCCTCTTTATGATGCGCCAAATGTTTTCTATGGGTGAAAGATCTGGACTGCAGGCTGGCCATTTCAGTACCCGGATCCTTCTTCTACGCAGCCATGATGTTGTAATTGATGCAGTATGTGGTCTGGCATCTTCCCTGAAAGAGACGACGTCTGGATGGGAGCATATGTTGTTCTAGAACTTGGATATACCTTTCAGCATTGATGGTGCCTTTCCAGATGTGTAAGCTGCCCATGCCACACGCACTCATGCAACCCCATACCATCAGAGATGCAGGCTTCTGAACTGAGCGCTGATAACAACTTGGGTTGTCCTGGTCCTCTTTAGTCCGGATGACATGGCGTCCCAGTTTTCCAAAAAGAACTTCAAATTTTGATTCGTCTGACCACAGAACAGTTTTCCACTTTGCCACAGTCCATTTTAAATGAGCCTTGGCCCAGAGAAAACGCCTGCGCTTCTGGATCATGTTTAGATATGGCTTCTTTTTTGACCTATAGAGTTTTAGCCGGCAACGGCGAATGGCACGGTGGATTGTGTTCACCGACAATGTTTTCTGGAAGTATTCCTGAGCCCATGTTGTGATTTCCATTACAGTAGCATTCCTGTATGTGATGCAGTGCCGTCTAAGGGCCCGAAGATCACGGGCATCCAGTATGGTTTTCCAGCCTTGACCCTTACGCAGAGATTGTTCCAGATTCTCTGAATCTTTGGATGATATTATGCACTGTAGATGATGATAACTTCAAACTCTTTGCAATTTTTCTCTGAGAAACTCCTTTCTGATATTGCTCCACTATTTTTCGCCGCAGCATTGGGGGAATTGGTGATCCTCTGCCCATCTTGACTTCTGAGAGACACTGCCACTCTGAGAGGCTCTTTTTATACCCAATCATGTTGCCAATTGACCTAATAAGTTGGTCCTCCAGCTGTTCCTTATTTGTACATTTAACTTTTCCGGCCTCTTATTGCTACCTGTCCCAACTTTTTTGGAATGTGTAGCTCTCATGAAATCCAAAATGAGCCAATATTTGGCATGACATTTTAAAATGTCTCACTTTCAACATTTGATATGTTATCTATATTCTATTGTGAATAAAATATAAGTTTATGAGATTTGTAAATTATTGCATTCCTTTTTTATTCACAATTTGTACAGTGTCCCAACTTTTTTGGAATCGGGTTTGTGCAAATTGAATGATAAACTTAAACGACTGTGATTGGTTCATCCTCAGCCACGTTGCGTGGAGGCAGCAGAATAACAGAATTAACGGTTTGAAAAAGATACACTGTCGTCAAATAGTCTTGAAATGAGAAGAAATGTTTTATAAGGAAATTACCCCGTTTGTTAGATGTGGAGGGAGTGGAGACGCAAACTTCACTTTCCTTTCACAGACAGTTAAAACAGAACGTCTTTCTAACTGACCAATCAGAGCCAACTTGAGTATGTTATGCCACGCCCAGTCAGGAACTTTTGAACTGCTTTTCTAACGGTCGATTTCATCAAATCACAACCTCTTATGAAACAAGGAATAACCTTTAACCTTAAAAAAAGATGCTTTAAAATGCCTAAATTAGACACGTTTAACTTAGCTTGTTTTATAATTTGCTTTTACATATTTTTTGTCGATTCTTTTAATAATTGTTCCCCTTTCAGTATATGAATATGAAAGATAATGCATGTTCGTTATTTGAAGAGGTTTACTAAAGATTAAAAAACAAGGAATTAGCAATTTTACTAACCCTATTTATTTTCTAAGCACGTTTTATCTTGCTGTGAATGGTTCATCCGTGCATTTAAAAAAAAAAAAATGTATTCCCTCATAATTTCGAATCAAAATTATGATTCAGTCTGATATGTATTCAGCACCTCTCCAATCAATTAGTCCGCTTAAACCCCGCCCCTGCAAGCCTCCATCCAATCAAAACCGATTGATAGAACTAAGCCCCGCCCTACGTGTTTTGATAAACAGTTTCACTCGGATGTCACAACACAAAAGAAAAGATCTCTACTTCCGTCTCATTGTGACCAAGTTCACAAACTTATGCTTTATTTTACTTTATTGATTCAGGAACATTTAATTGCATGTTATCAGACAATGTGTAATTTATGAAATCTACAACAAACTTAAATATTCATATGAAAGAACAAAAACAGAAACACGTCACACTATATTCACTGCAAGTAAAGCAAGTGCACATATATGTTAACAAAACTAGTGTAACTCCAACACAAATGCTAAAAAACAAACATTTTTATTATTATAATGGTTAACACTTTATTTTAAGGTGACGTAGTTACATGTTACTACATGTACTTACTCTAGTAATAACTGTAAATTATGCATAATTACATGTAATTAACCCTAAACCAAACCTTAATCCTAACCCTATAGTAAGTACATGTAGTAATTAATTAATATTACTTATTTGACTACGTCACTTTAAAATAAAGTGTAAGCCTTATTATTGTCCCGTAGACGGTGAAGCTGATGTTCAGTCGCTGTCGCTGGCGCTGTCGGAGCTGACGAAACAGCCGTCCTCTCCCACCTCAGCCAGGAAACAGTGCCCTAAGGGACACAAACACACGTCACATGACCGTACAAAACCCTTCATCTCATCTGCACTTCTGCAGACTCAAACGTGACGCGTGTGAAGCGAGGAGGGGAGATTCACGCATCCAATGGCTTCAGAAGACACTTTATGTTGACATGTGCCATCATTACTGGACAAAGTGAACGCCTGCTTCTGTGAGTGGAGCTCCAGCGATAGAGGTTTTGATGGCCATGCCGATATAAAGCCCATATATATATATATATATATACACTCACCTAAAGGATTATTAGGAACAACTGTTCAATTTCTCATTAATGCAATTATCTAATCAACCAATCAAATGGCAGTTGCTTCAATGCATTTAGGGGTGTGGTCCTGGTCAAGACAATCTCCTGAACTCCAAACTGAATGTCAGAATGGGAAAGAAAGGTGATTTAAGCAATTTTGAGCGTGGCATGGTTGTTGGTGCCAGACGGGCCGGTCTGAGTATTTCACAATCTGCTCAGTTACTGGGATTTTCACGCACAACCATTTCTAGAGTTTACAAAGAATGGTGTGAAAAGGGAAAAACATCCAGTATGCGGCAGTCCTGTGGGCGAAAATGCCTTGTTGATGCTAGAGGTCAGAGGAGAATGGGCCGACTGATTCAAGCTGATAGAAGAGCAACTTTGACTGAAATAACCACTCGTTACAACCGAGGTATGCAGCAAAGCATTTGTGAAGCCACAACACGCACAACCTTGAGGCGGATGGGCTACAACAGCAGAAGACCCCACCGGGTACCACTCATCTCCACTACAAATAGGAAAAAGAGGCTACAATTTGCACGAGCTCACCAAAATTGGACAGTTGAAGACTGGAAAAATGTTGCCTGGTCTGATGAGTCTCGATTTCTGTTGAGACATTCAGATGGTAGAGTCAGAATTTGGCGTAAACAGAATGAGAACATGGATCCATCATGCCTTGTTACCACTGTGCAGGCTGGTGGTGGTGGTGTAATGGTGTGGGGGATGTTTTCTTGGCACACTTTAGGCCCCTTAGTGCCAATTGGGCATCGTTTAAATGCCACGGCCTACCTGAGCATTGTTTCTGACCATGTCCATCCCTTTATGACCACCATGTACCCATCCTCTGATGGATACTTCCAGCAGGATAATGCACCATGTCACAAAGCTCGAATCATTTCAAATTGGTTTCTTGAACATGACAATGAGTTCACTGTACTAAAATGGCCCCCACAGTCACCAGATCTCAACCCAATAGAGCATCTTTGGGATGTGGTGGAACGGGAGCTTCGTGCCCTGGATGTGCATCCCACAAATCTCCATCAACTGCAAGATGCTATCTTATCAATATGGGCCAACATTTCTAAAGAATGCTTTCAGCACCTTGTTGAATCAATGCCACGTAGAATTAAGGCAGTTCTGAAGGCGAAAGGGGGTCAAACACAGTATTAGTATGGTGTTCCTAATAATCCTTTAGGTGAGTGTATGTAACATACTACTAAATTAGAAATAATCTGGAAATTAATGATTTTTTTAAACAAACTTTAGATGGCTTCCTGTTTCTGTAACCCTGCAAGGTTTGTGAAATGTGTATTAGATCAGGGTGTGGCGGCGTCCTGATCACGGCAAGGCAAAGTCATATTTTTATTGCAGGATTAACAGAGTTATATTACAATGTGTGACATATAATTTGTAATTGTTTAATAAAAGAGAAAAGCAAGTCAATTCAAGCGATCTGGTTGTTACATTCGCATCGCACGAGTTCAACGGCTTCAACGTGATTTTGCATCGTTCACTATTGTAGCCAATCACAGGCATTTCTGTTGAACGTAATGACCAATCAGAGGTGTTTAAGTTACCGGTGGTGAGAATCCGCTCAGTATCGCTCAAAAATGCTGCACACGTTTATGTTTAGCGCAAGTTTTACACACGCAAAAATCCTCTCATCACAAACAAAGCAGAGATAATGTAAATTAAATATTAATTGATAACTTTATTTTGAATTTACACTGTACACTGACTGAAAGCTTCAGTAACTATAAAGGAAGTGCTTAACTCACTGTCAGTCTAATTTGAAGAAAAGTTTGTTTTTCATGAGACTTTGTGACCTTTCCTACACACAGTATCTACTTCACATTTCAGTACAAAAACAGATTTTTTTTATGTTATAATTGTGATTATCTCTAAAAATAAATTCAAAAGCAAAATGTGTGAAAAAACTATATTAGGGAGTGGAAATGTCCAATGAGCCGATAAGTGCTCCTCTGCTGCCATCTACTGGTTATACTGGTCATTTCATGTCTTTTTTTATTTTAAAATAAAAGTGTTTGTATTTCACCAAGTGTTAGTTTTCCTACATCCTGAAACTTTTAGTTTTACAAATCTTTGAAGGATGAACAAAAAAAGTGTTGGTCATCACATTAAAAATAACATTTAAATTGGATAATATATTGGATAGAGTTTGCCTTTCTGTTACTAATAATAGAAAAGCAAACGCTATCATACTTCTTCGTGTACCCTTTACTTTCTTTGTTTAACAGTTCAGTATAATAATATAAACAGTAAGTTAAACACAAGTAAAAGAGAGATGGTAAACTAATGAAGACGAAGAATGTGAGCTTGGACGCGGGCGATCGCTTTCAAAATTAAATCGAGCATCAGACCAACTGCAACAATGAGCAATTAAAAGCATATTAAGATGATTTTAGGCAAAATGCCTGAAAAATCAAATACAATCTATAGTAATTTGATTTAATGGTTTATCACTTTCGACCAATAGGTGGCGCTGTTACGAAACTAATGTGGTGTGGTCAGAGTGGGGTGACAGTTTGGTGTCAAAATACCAAAGCATTGCAGAGATACAGCCTCAAGAGTCATTTTAGCATCATGCCTCAAATTTGCTGCTGTGCTATACGAAAGCGGTTTCGTCTATCGACACGAAATCCGTAACTTTCAGTCTGAAGATGATCTAATGATCTTTGGTGAAAATCAGACAAACGGTCTAGGAGGGGTTCGAAAAAGTAGGTTTTGAAAGAAAATCAAAACGGCGGACAGGAAGATTGGCGAAAAATAGCAAAATTGGTATCTATGTTCTCTGCATGACCCAAGAAATCTTATTTGAGATGTTTCATTACAACAGGCAAATTTTGTCAAAAGTTTGTCAAAAGCATTTTTAGAAACTTCTGAACACAAGGTGGCGCTGCCCCAAAAATTTTGAGTACTGTCAGGGCATGGTGCCAAAGACACATACTGAGTTCTGTAACAATACTCCAATCATTAAAATATAGCATTTTTTGACAAAATTCAAAATGGCCGATATGGGAAAATTGGGTATCGTCGTCTCGGCGTGATGCCCCCAATCTAAAGAGACCACATTTTTGGCCAAAGCGTTCAGAAGTTATAAGCAAAAATCGCCATTTTCATATCTCCTGACCACTAGGTGGCACTGCGCCGAAATGCTGCAGGTAGCCTCAGGTCATGGTTGTCATAATACACACCAAGTTTGGTCAGAATACACTAAAGCGTTGCAGAGATATAGCCTCACATTCATCTTGGCAGGTATGTGGTCGAATTCGTTTGCGCGTTTTTCGAGAACGGTTTGACGAATTGACTTGAATTCCATAACTTTTTGTCGGCCTGGTCTGAAGATGATTTGGTTAAATTTTCGTGAAAATCAGAGCAACAGCCTAGGAGTTCTTAGGTTTTTCGGAAAATTCAAAATGGCGGAAAAATAATTTTATTTCTAGCCCTTACGGTTCAAAAGTTATTAGCATAAACGTGTGCAACTTTGGACAGCTGGTGGCGCTAGAGGGATTGAGTTAGAGACTCCAAATTTGCTATGGTGACAGCTCAGACTGTCCTCTATCTGTGTGCCAAATTTCGTAACTTTCCTGCAAGCAGTTCTACGACTTCCAGAGTGGAAGAAGAAGAAACGGAAGCAGAATAATAAGAACGCACCCTCAGTGCTTGGCCCCTAATGAAGGAGAAAGACCCTAACACAGAGCAGGGGGAAATACAATCTAAAATCCTCCCCCCCCCAAAAGTGTCATTTTATCGTCTCTTAATACTTCCTGGGCAAAACTGATCTCACCGTTGACTGGAGAATCACAAGCCTCGTCGATGTGGTCAAACTCATAGCTGACGAAGGCACTCTGTGGAGAACGGTTAGAAATCATTCATCACAAGTACACAATACAGCATAACTCATGTGTTGACAGCGTGAATCAGATATAGATGCCTTGTGTTTGAGGAGCGTCCTCCAGTCCTGCTTCTCCCTTTTCACCAGCTTCATCACGGGCTCATTGCACCGGATTTCCCATGAGCACCTCTCTGCGATGATGTCACCGAACAGTTCCAGCTTTGCGTAGTAACGCCGGTCATTCACGAACCCACTGAGATCAAAATGCATCAAAAAATACAAACACATTATTCTCTGCTGTCTTCTTCACCACGGACATGCGCTTCTGATTGTGCAAGGCTAAGATGATCATGTGACCTGTAAGTGACTGTGTCAGAGCTGAATTCACACTTCTGCATGACTGGACTGATGAGCTTCACGCAGACAGTCACAATCTCGCCCCTCTGAAACCACTTGATCTGCGGGTGGAAACTGCAGAAACGCTGGCCGTTACTGACAGACATGAGAAATCATCAGACGCTACGGCTGAACGATCACACACACACACGACTCACCTGGAGGGCTGGAATGAGAGAATGGCTGGATTATGGAAAATCTGCGGTTTATTAACCGTCTGTGGTTTGTTGACGCTCAGGGCTTCATCTTTGTCTACATAATCAAAACCAAGTGTCACCACAAGAGCTAATGAACGGACATTGCTTACATCCGAATGAACATGAACCTGTTTCACAGCTGGTCTGCTCCAGAGATGAGAATCCGTTCAGATGGGGCCTGAAATAGGAATAACAACAAAAAATAATAAGAAGAAAGTGAGTCACTACAAAACAAAAACTGGGAGTCAGAACCGCTTCCATTTAAAAAATACTGGAACAATTCAATTTCCCTTTCAAGTGAACTCGCGCTGCGTCAAGCGCTGCGGGAACGCCTCTGCGTGATTGCGTCATGAAGCACTCGTGAAATCAGTCCAATGGCGTGACGGGACGTCAAATGCGGGTGACGTCATTGACCAGGAAACTATAAAGCACCCCAGAACCAGACAATGTCAGCTTCTGTCTTCACAAGCGCTCTGTGTCAAATCGTTTGTCCAAAAATTGTGTCAAAAAAAAAAAAAGAGAGACGGGTGATCCCCTTTCTCTGCCCTTACCTGCTAGATCTGACGTTTCAGTTCGCGAGTCAGAAGCATGCTCTGCGGTTTCTTCTGCTCGCGCTGAAGCGCAGGTGCAGCAGCACTCCAGTTCCGAGGAACTGGATGTTGTAAGCCTGGATAATGATGAAATGATTTCGCCTCCACATACACACGCTCAAGAGGAGTTAATGGAGGTTGTGGCTCGTGCTGTTGCCAGGTTAAAAAGACTAGACTGGCCAGGCGAGAAGCAGGAAGCTCGTCCATCAAGCAAACTAGATGAAAGATTTCTCCCATCTAGATCACAACCTCCAAAGCGGGGCTTGCCATTTTTTCCTGACCTTCACACCGAGGTGTCGAAGTCATGGAAAAAACCGGCTTCATACAGAATGTTTAGTCCAGTTACATCAGTGTATTCAAACATAATAGGACTAAAACAGCATGGTTATGCGGCGGTGCCGCGGGTTGAAGAGACGCTTGCGAGCTATCTCTCTCCCGATTCGGCATCGTCGCTGCAGGTCAGGCAGCCGTTTTTTTACACACTATAGCGGTACTGCAAGCTTATCAGGCTGACCTGCTCAAGGATATTGATGACGAATGTAAGGAAGTGGGACGTGAAACAATAGCGGAGATTAGGAGAGCCTTTGTCTCTTCGGGCCACCAAGGAGATGGCCAAATCCATCGGCCGCTCTATGGCAGCCCTGGTGGCCATGGAGAGACACTTATGGCTAAATCTGTCTGAGATAAAGGAGAGAGATAAAAAGTTCCTTCTAGATGCTGCTATCTCTGCTGCTGGCCTCTTCGGCGACTCAGTAAATACAGTTGTCGAGAGGTTTCAGGAAGCTAAAAAACAGTAAGCAGCGTTTCAGAAATTCCTTCCTCGCAAGTCTCATGTCCCTGGGGCTGCTGGGCGGGAGCAGCCCCAGCCGAGTGCGTCCTCCTCGTACAGAGCACAACAGAAGGAGAGCGTTGCTGCCCGAGCCCCCCCACAGAGAGACTGGGGGTCGGGGCAGCGCTCTCAGCCGAAGTCTTCCCGGGGTAAAGCAGATCTGAGGACTGTGATCATCTTCAGGAAGGCTTCGGCAAAGAAGTCCTGCCACCTCGTATGCTTCAGGGTGCGGCGGTCCTCAGCGAGCACACATCTCCATGTCTGCCCGGAAACGTAGCGGCACGGGGAAGCTCGCGCCCTCCGAGGAGGGCTCAAAAAGGGTCAGTTCAGTTGCTCCCTGCCGGTGCGCCGTTTCAGGGCACCGAGCTGACCGCTCAACAAACACCAGAGGCCAGCCTCGAGAGAAATATATGCCAAATATCTCCGATTGGGTCCTGCAGCCAGTGGAAAACGGGTACAGAATTCAGTTCGGGTCACGCCCGCCCAAGTTCAATGGGGTGGTATCCACAGTGGTCAGCCCCGAGCAGGCTCTGGTTATGGAACAAGAAGTACAGACTCTTTTGCGAAAATAGGCTATAGAGAAGGTCCCTCCCCACAGTAGAGAGTCAGGGTTTTACAGCCGGTACTTTATAGTTCCGAAAGAAGGATGGAGGGTTGCGTCCCATTCTAGATCTGCGTCAGTTAAATCGCACTGTAAAGAAACTAAAGTTCAAGATGCTCACACTAAAACAGATCGTGTGCCAGATCAGGTCTGAGGACTGGTGTGTCACAATAGATTTAAAGGACGCATACTTCCATGTCTCCATCCTTCCTCAACACAGCAGGTTCCTCAGGTTTGCTTTTGGGGGCGAAGCATACCAGTATCAGGTTCTTCCATTCGGCCTAGCATTATCTCCCCGCACGTTCACAAAGTGCGTGGATGCAGCTCTGGCTCCGCTTAGACTCCAGGGCATCCGCGTTCTGAATTATATAGACGATTGGCTCATTCTGGCACAGTCAAGACAACTGGTGGTTCAGCATCGAGATGCTGTTCTCGCTCACATGAGAACATTGGGGCTAAGGCTAAATGCAAAGAAAAGTGTGTTATCTCCACTTCAGAGCACCACCTTTCTAGGCGTAGTATGGGATTCAAATACCATGAGGGCTCATCTATCGCCCGCTCGGGTACATTCGATCCTCGAAGCCGTAGACAAAGTGAAGCTAGGCCAGTTACTCACTGTAAAACAGTTTCAAAGACTTCTGGGTTTGATGGCAGCAGCGTCCAACGTGATACCTTTTGGCCTGCTGTACATGAGACCCTTACAGTGGTGGCTCAAAACCAAGGGGTTCTCCCCGAGGGGAAATCCGTTTCGCATGATCAAGGTCACGCGGCGATGCCTTCGTGCCTTGGTTATGTGGAAGGATCCTTGGTTCCTGTCCCAGGGACCGGTGTTGGGGGTTCCGTGTCGTCGCTTAACGCTAACGACGGATGCGTACCTCACCGGCTGGGGGGCGATCATGAGTGGTTGCTCGGTCCGGGGTCTGTGGAGCGGCCATCAGCTTTCCTGGCACATAAACCAGCTGGAGCTGATGGCCGTGTTCCTGGCACTCAGGCACTTTCTCCCAGACCTCAGGGGCCATCACGTGTTGGTCCGCACGGACAACACGACGGTGGTCTCCTACATATATTGCCAGGGGGGTCTGCACTCACGCCAATTATGGAAATTAGTACATCGAGTCCTGATATGGGCTCAAGGGAAGTTATTGTCAGTTCGAGCAATATATATTCCAGGGTGTCTGAACAAGAGGGCAGACTTCCTGTCGAAGCAGGGAGTAGTGCCCGGGGAATGGAGACTCCACCCCGAGGTGGTGGAGCTCCTCTGGAATCGCTTCGGGCGAGCTCAGGTGGATCTGTTCGCGTCTCGAGAGACTACGCACTGTCCACTGTTTTATTTCCTCACACATCCAGCCCCCCTGGGGTTGGATGCCATGGTGCAGACGTGGCCGAGGCTTCGTCTGTACGCCTTTCCCCCTGTGGCGCTGTTGACAGGAGTTCTGGAGAGAGTACGCCAGGACGGGGTCTGTCTGCTGTTAATAGCCCCGTTCTGGCCGGGCCGAGTATGGCTGTCGGACATTGTGTCTCTTCTCGAGGGCCCTCCATGGGAAATTCCAGTCAGGAGGGACCTTCTCTCCCAGGCGATGGGGTCAATTCTGCACCCACGCCCGGAGCTGTGGAAACTAGTGCGCCCATGCTGCACTCCAGAGCTCCTTCTACAAGGAGGCTTTATGCCCTTAAATGGAGAGTTTTTGTCACATAGTGCACGAGCCATACGTTGAATCCAGTTGACTGCCCAGTTGGCTCAGTACTAGAGTTTCTTCAAGATAAATTCTCTTCGGGGTTATCTCCTTCTACCTTGAAGGTATATGTGGCAGCCATTTCTGCTTACCACATTCCGCTCGAAGGTGTATCAGTGGGTAGACACCCGTGGGTTACTCGCTTCCTCCGTGGTACTCTGAGGCTTAGGCCTGCGGCACGCTCGAGGGTGCCGACCTGGGATCTGGTCGTGGTGCTAGAAGGCCTAGCGTCGGCTCCTTTTGAACCTATTGAAGAGGTGCCAGAGAAGTTTCTCACTTTAAAAACGTTGTTTCTTCTGGCCATCTCGTCTCTCAAGAGAGTCGTGATCTACAAGCACTGTCGGTTTCTCCCTCATGTCTTGAGTTTGCACCTGGTATGGTGAAAGCATTTTTGTTTCCCAAAGAGGGATATGTGCCTAAGGTACTCACTAATGTGGCGGGCCCCATAATGCTGCAGGCCTTTTCTCCGCCTCCGTTTCAAAACCCAGACCAGGAGAAATTAAATCTGCTCTGCCCAGTGAGGGCACTAAATGCTTATGTCCACAGAGCTGCCCTGTGGCGTAGGACTGATCAGTTGTTTGTTTGTTTTGGCTCCCCAAGTAAGGGAAAGCCTGCATCTAAACAGACGCTGAGCAAGTGGATAGTCAAGGCTATTTCAATTGCTTATGAGTCAGCCGCTCAGCCCTCAGCGCTAAGGGTCCGAGCCCACTCTACTCGGAGTATGGCTGCTTCTACAGCTCTGTTGTCAGGAGTTTCTCTTCAGGAGGTATGTGATGCGGCAGGCTGGTCCTCACCGCACACCTTCGTGAGATTTTATAACCTGGATGTGGCCTCTACTCCAGGGTCTCGAGTGCTTGGAACATAGTGTGCGCTACGATTTCACACATACAGGCACTTGGGGTTATGGCGGCATGGGTATTGGGTTCCCGCAGGGCTTGACGCAGCGCGAGTTCCCTTGAAAGGAAACGTCTCAGGTTACGTATGTAACCATGGTTCCCTGAGAGGGAACGAGACGCTGCGTCGCTTTGCCATACTCCTGGCATGCCTGTGACTGACTTGTTCGACCTATCAGAAGCTGACATTGTCTGGTTCGGGGTGCTTTATAGTTTCCTGGTCAATGATGTCACCCGCCTTTGATGTCCCGTCACGCCATTGGACTGATTTCACGAGTGCTTCATGACGCAATCACACAGAGGCGTTCCCACAGCGCTTGACGCAGCGTCTCGTTCCCTCTCAGGGAACTATGGTTACATACATAACCTGAGACGTTTTGCGACCAGTATAGTCTAATTTATGAACAGATAACTGCCTGTTTAATGGATCAGCATCAAAAAGACTCGTGAATTAGACTTGAATATATACAGTTGGAAGAAGACGTATGTGAACCGCTTGCAGAATCTGTGAATAATTGTAACAAAGAGGGATCATACAAAATGCATGTTATTTTTTATTTAGTGCTGTCCTGAATAAGATATTTTACATAGAAGATGTTTACATATAGTCCTCCAGGTCCTGCAAATTCTTCAGTTTTGCAGCATCTTCTGCATATTTGAGCCCTCTCCAGCAGTGACTGTATGATTGAGATCTGAGGACGATTGAGCAACTCAAACACAACTATTACAAAAGGTTGAAACATTCACTGATGCTCCAGAAGGAAACACGACGCATTGAGAGCCGGGGGTTAATTTGAAGATCAAGGTAAATTGTACTTAATTTGTCTTCTGGGAAACATGTAAGTATCTTCTGTTGCTTCTGAAGGGCAGTACTAAATGAAAAAAAAAAAGATATTTAAACAAAATAAAAAAATTTTGGACATCTTCATCCTGTTCAAAAGTTTTCACCCCCGGAAAGGGTTCAAATATGCAGAAGATGCTGGAAAACTGAAGAATTTGCAGAACCTGGAGGATTTTTCTGAAGAACATTGGGCAGTTTAACTGTTCAGGACAAACAAGGGACTCATGAACAACCATCACAAAACAAACACACACACAGCCGTGGATCACCAGGGAACGACACACACTCACACACACAGTCGTGGATCATCCAGGGAACGACACACAGGATTAAGAATCAAGGGTTCATAAACTTTTGAACGGGGTCATTTTTATAAATTCAGCTGTTTGTCTGTCTTGTGGACTATATGTAAACATCTTTTATGTAAAATATCTTATTCAGGACAGCACTTAATAAAAAATAACATGCATTTTGTATAATCTCTCTTATTTTGTTAAAATTACTCACATTTTCACAGATTCTGCAAGGGGTTCACATACGTTTCTTGCAACTGTATATAAGAACATAGTAGAAACTCTAAAGAAGTGGACCTGCTGCTCTCCTCTGAAGGCTCTTGATCTCCGCTGCTCTGGATGAAGCGCATGGCATTATGGGCGCTGACCACATCCTTCATCCTGCTGGCCATCTGGTCCTCTGTGACCGACACTCTCAGCGAAGGGCTCTCACAGCTGACAAACCAACACAACAGTACTTTAAATAAACAAATTACATATAATTACAATATATGTGTGTGTGTGTGTGTGTAAGAAAATGAAAGTATAGATATATAAATGTATACACAATGATAGTAATTGATATAATGCACTTTATTTTATCTGTCAATCGCAATGTAGAAAAAGTCTTAATAGTCCTAAAAATAAGATCGATTTTCTAGACTTAAAATCTTTAATTTTATTCCTTTCAGAATGTGTCTGTGTAGTTTCAGCTCTAAATACCCCAAAGATTATTTATTATAGGATGTTTTGAAAGCCCCTATTTGGGTGACAGCAAAAAAACGCTGTTTTCCTGTGTGTCTCTCTTTAAATGCAAATGAGCTGTGGCTCCCCACCCCCTTTTCAGAAGAGGGCGGAGCCTTTAGTTTGGATAAACACAACAACAGCTGGAGTGTGGAGAACCTAATACAGCGAGAGGAATTCGCAAAGATGGATCAATACCAACTGTTTGACCAACTTCATTTTCAGAACATGTAATATTTTGTGAATGTGCTGGTTAGGACGCTACACAGTGGCTAAAGTTACCATTGTCTCTGTATTCACAGAGATCAGAGCTATGTCATTCGTTTTACTTTTAAAGCTTCTGAATTCTACAGGCGGTGAGCATTTTCAGGTTAAAAATAACAAGCTCTGGTCTCTGTGAATACAGTAAGAGACAGTGGTAGCTTTAGCCACATTAGCACATTCACAAAGGCCATTTGCAAACACACACATTATAAAGTGCAGTACTTGCGTGTTCTGGATATGAAGTTGGATCATGAATAGTTGGATTTGATCCATCTTTGAGAAGCAACTTTTGTGCAAATATATAAAGTTCATTAATGAAACTCTATTAATTGCTGATTGGTTCTTTCAGTCTATGACACCAACCAATCAGAGGTACTTCCTAATTTACGTGGCTTTATTTATACCGTATCCTAGCCGCTATCAGCACGCCACACAATATGAGAACTCCTATAATCCCACCTCCTCCCCAGCGCCACCTGTAGAGATCTGCTACAGGGGGTTATATCATTCTGCAGCAGCCTTCCCTTGTTGTTATCTTGACTAAGCTGAACATTATGTATTTGCTCAGCAGCGTAGCAGATCTCGTCCGCCAAAATCAAGCCTATGTACATTCCATGCTCTATGCTAATAAAATGCTGGTTGAATCTATTCACTCCGAGAGTTGTAATAATTGAACCTGCGTTTACTGACCCTCGTTTGCAGTCCAGTGTACAATGATCCACACAAACATCATTTCTTGGGCACATTCCCTCCACAAATTAAATTAATCCACTGCATCCTCAGTGGCTCAGATGCCGGGAGTTTATTATCACAGCCAAAAACAGAACAGTTATAATGTTTAAACAGATGAGATCTGCTCTTGTCTACTTTGGCCATGGCGTTATAACTGGTACACCGCTGTCGCTTGCGAAAACAAAATGGCGGCACCGTGGATGGAAATGTGCAGATTAAGGGGCAGTAATATTATAATAAGATCCCCTTCCTACGTCACTAGGGGAGAGAAATCTGAGCGGCTCGTTTTTCACATGCTTGCAGAGAAAGGCTTACCAAAACAAAGTTACTGGGCTGTCCTTTTTCACGTTATCTGGGTTGGACCCGATTTAAAACACGGAAAAAGTCAGATTTTCATGATATGTCCCCTTTAACATGTTCTCCTGTCACAAATTAATACATTTCTGTCGCAACATCACTTCCAAGGCTCGAAATTGCGACCATTTTGCTCCCGAAATTGAATCTGTGCGACCTCAAAATTTACTTGGGAGCATTTGTGCGAGTGCAATTGTTGTGTTGCGACCTTTTTTCTAGATATGAAAAATAAATCGGAAACTGCCGGTTCCGTTTCATTTATTTATTTCTTTATTTTGCCATATCAGCATCTGCTGCTATTTTCATGGCAAGCTCACTATATTAAAAAATACATATATAAACAAAATTAACACAGTTCCGGTTCCGTTTCAACCACAGTTACATACATAACTAGCATTTGTGCTTCAAACACACGATCGCAAGCGGACGGTTTTCATTTTGGCCGATCTCTATTCCGGACTTGCACACAAACTGCATTGCAATCATTTGTCAAAATGTAATTTGTGTGAAAATATTACGAAGTCTGTTAAAGGTGCAGTGTGTAAATTTTAGTGGCATCTAGTGGTGAGGTTGTGAATTGCAATCGCCCACCGCTCACCCCTCCCTTTCGAAGCACATAGAGAAGCTACGGTGGCCGACACAGGACAAATATGTCGTCGTCTGAGACAGCAGAGAGTAGTTAGCGCTCTGTAGAGAAGTTTGTCCCTTTAGGGCTACTGTAGAAACATGGCAGCGCAAAATGGTGACTTCACTGTAAGGGGACCCGCGGTGTGTGTAGATAGAAATGGCTCATTCTAAGGTAATAAAAACATAACGGTTCATTATGTAAGGTCTTTATACTCCTCTGAAAACTTAGTTATGTATATTATATTGCATTTCTGTCAATAGATCCTCATAAATATTACACACTGCACCTTTAACAGAACAGAATGTTTGTTTGTCTGTCAGCCGGTATCAGAATTGGCCAATTTGCTTGTAAAAAAAACGTGGTGTTGTTTTAAGTAATGAAATATTTTAATAAATATAAATTGGTGGGTGCTCCTAAATTTTTGGCTGGTGCTCCGAACTTGTAAAAAAGCTAATTTCGAGCCCTGACTTCTATCACAAAACAGCAGAAGCTTGAGTCTCAGACCTGTTTGGTCAAGATTAGAAAAAGATTTGATAATAAAATAGTGCAGTAATTGTCTTCCTGTAGGGAAATACTGCACACCTGTCGTCTGTCAGGAGCTGATCCAGGCTGCTGAAGTCCTGCTCTCCCTGGAAAACCCTCTTCAGCAGGTCCAGGTGCTGAGGATTACTGACGCCGAACCCAGAGGCCATGATCTCAGCGTGGACGTTATACTCGTTGATGTAGGTCTTCAGACCCGGCACTCGCGTCATACGCACCTGTGTGAAGAGAACCAGAGCTAGACTAGAGCGTTCTTCAGACCGGACCAGCGCACATGATGAACACCTACCATCGGATCAACCCAGACGGTGTTTCCCACGCTCATCACCACCCGGGCCTGATGCAGCTTCCCTCTGATCTTCAGACTCACGGCTCGGGTCACCTGAACACACACATGCAGGGCTTAATGCTTACCTTTTTCCCAAGGAGCACCTGTGTTCCTAAGTTGAAAAATTTAGGAGCGCATTTGGAAACTTTAGGGGAGAAACTAACCATTTCTGCATTTATATATATAAAACACACTGTAACAGATTTTGCCATACTAGTGTTATTTTAGTATCACTGAGATACTATATAGTTTTTGATAATATTTTGAATTCAATTTAATTCTTATATTTTCTGCTTTCATTTTAATTTTAGTTTTAGTAATTCTGTTGTTCTGTAATTTAAAAAAAAAAAGTTTTTGTTGTTTTTAAACATGTCTGTATAGTTTTTATAAATGTTTATTTCAGTTTTAGTTTGGTACATCAGGTTAATGAAACTAAACATTTAATGAAACTAAATGAAAATGAGAAAAGTTTTATATTTTATTTTATGTCCGTTAACATTTATTCATTTCAAGTAATGAAAAATGTTTTAATGGTTTTAGTTTAACTATAATAACACTGATATTAGTAAAATCTGTATATTTAATAATGTGTGTCAAATAATGTTCTTAGCCTTTCCTTCCTGTGACGGGGCGTCCCTGACAGAAGCTACAATAGTTTACTTTAAATTAAATGGTAATTAAAATATATTATATACAGTTTGTGTTACCAAATAATAACCGGGTGGAAATTGGACACACGGCGTGACTTTTATTTATTAAACAAGCCTGAAATACCCCGGGACTCTTATTTTGAAATGTCTAGCCTATGCTTTATTATTGCAGGAGCTCATTCAAATTCAGACGAGGGAGATAAAATATGCATTCTTATAACCGTATACAACATATTACAATATAAACACCGTACAGTAAACACTGTCATAATTGGCGCTTAAATCATGGCCTTCTGAAGTTTAATAATCACATTAGGCAGAATCGTGATTTATGTTTTTCCATCCCCAAAATATAAGATGCCTTAAATTGATCATTAAGACTCCTGTTACACCATTTAAGGTATTGAAGACTTTTTATGATCTTACATTTAAGAAAACAATCCGCAGGGATTTTATTATTCACACACGTGCTCCAAAATACATTTTACAGTATCTATTTTCAGTCGCAAACGCAACTGTCGAGCCCTGCCATGGATCTGTTCCTACTGAACATGTACTGAGGAGATGGAGCGTTTGGGTGGGGCTGTTGAGACCTTGGGGTTCCAGTCCACCTCCCCGTCGACGGGCTGCGCTCTGCACAGGATGATCTCCACAGCCTGGCCTGGCAGATCCTGGAACTGAGCAGGAAGCTGGAGCAGCTGGTGTGACTTCACTTCCTGTGTGCGGCCCTCGTCGATGAAGCAGGCCGTGACGCTGCTGAACAGCTGCTCTCCTTTGTCCGGCACCTCGATCACACGCACACTGCGACCGGACGTACGACCACACAATCATTTCCCATAAACATTCATGTCATTTACATACACTATCTGCTCACTGCTCACCAAGGCTGTGTTTATTTGATCAAAAATATAGCAGTTGTTTTCTGTGTGAATATATAGTAAAGTGTAATTTATTTCTGTGATCAAAGCTGAATTTATCATCATTACTCCAGACTTCAGTGTCACATGATCCTTCAGAAATCATTCTCATATGATGATTTGATGCTCAAGAAACATTTATTTAATTATTTAATTTATGGAGATGATATCATGAAATTAAGAGCAAAAGATTACATTTTGAAAAGATATGGGCACCTCTAAAATCAAAGAATGAAATATAAAATAATGGAATACATATTACATTAATTACATATATAAAACCCTCCCTCCTTTTTAATTTATTTATCTATCTACTTATTTATTATTATTATTTGAACTTATTACTTTTTATTATGTGTCATTATAAGAGTTGGATACAATATAAGAAGGTTAAAAGTATCTAATTATGTATTCATTGGTTATTGTGTTGGTGGGTTTTATCACAAAAGAAAAAAAGAAAGGAAAAGAAAGTAGAAGGAAAAATAATGAATAATTATTGGGGGAAAAAATGTCTTTAATGGAAATGTTTACTTGTGTAATTGTGTTAAATGTTTTTTGAATAAAAAGATAATAAAGTATAAAAAAAAGAATAATTCATTATTATCAATGTTGAAAAGGATTTCTCAGGATTCTTTGATGAATATAAAGTTCAAAAGAACAGCATTTATTTGAAACAGAATCTTTTGTAACATTATAAATGTCTTTAGTGTCACTTTAGAAGAGTTTAATGCTTTGATGAATGTCAGTATGTGATAAAGTAAGCAGTGAATGTGTCAGTACCGGTGATAGGCGCTCTCCTCCTGTATGGCGTACAGCTCTCCCTGCAGCACCTCCACCGCGCAGCGTCTCTCGTCAGCGTAGTGCGTGCTCATCTGAGCAGACAGAGCCTCGTAGCCGTCCTCTTTCTGCCTCACGATACGGCCGGAGTACACGTTCGCCGTCTTTATCAGCAGCGGCAAAACCTTCCAAATGTGGAAGAAACATTTTACCACTAGCAGAAGTCAAACTGCAACACATTCAAATCGATCAGAAAATCCAGAATTAATAATTACTCCTACTGGAACAAAAATATGACATGAGCTCAAAATAAAGTCAGAAGAACAGAGAGTGTGGAAACTGTGCGCCCAGCGTGTGTTTTTAGTTGATCTTCTGAATAACAGGACTTTGAGTGTAATAATGAATTCAATATTTTAATTTTAGACCATTTGTCTGCTCTATTTTTGCTTTGCCAACAGAAATATTTCCAAACAAAGCCAAAGCAGGATAAAGTGCCCATCTTGAAACATGGCCAAGCCGTGAAATAAACAGCGTGAAACCTTCCAGTGCTGGTAAAACTTTAATTTTGACAATTTTTTTTGTGAATTGAGTTTTATTTTTTTCCCTTACGATTCCCAAATGTTTTCCTTTTTTTTGTTTAAATGATTTTATTAAAATGTAATCATCAAAAAGCATGTTTAATCGTAAATAACTGAGCCCTGTGAAATCTTTTTATTCATTTTAATTCTATTCAATCTTTTCTGTTTTAATTTTTCCGGATTATGCGTTTTTTTACTATTTAATACAAATGTTTCAAATTGGTCAGTATCTATCAAAAGTGCTCCAAGGAAGGAACAGTGGTGAACCGGCGACAGGGTCATGGGCGGCCAAGGCTCATTGATGCACGTGGGGAGCGAAGGCTGGCCCGTGTGGTCCGATCAAACAGACGAGCTACTGTAGCTCAAATTGCTCAAGAAGTTAATGCTGGTTCTGATAGAAAGGTGTCAGAATACATTGTATGCATTTTTTAACGATTCAAAACCTGTGGTAATCAAATGAATTCATAAAACCTAATAAAAAAAAGTAATCTTAACATATAACCATGTGAAGTTTGAATTTCCTTTACCTTTATTTGTCAATTAGTGCTGTACAAGAGAAGTTTACTGCATACATTATTTAAAACATAGATGAAAAAAAATCTCGATTGTGATGTTCCTTAAAAACAATGCTTCAATAAATTGTATTTATTATTATGATTATGACTTTGAGAAGTACACTTTACTCTACAACAATAATATATTTATCAATTCCTTCAAGTTAAACTGAACTTTAGTTTGTGAGCTTCTGATTGTATTGGAGGCTTGTTTGTGGTTTAATAAATCACAGACACATATCGCAGATATGGCCGTTTGAATTTGATGAGTTCTGATACTTTACGCCGAAATTCCATGACATTCCACATTCTACAATAAATTCCATCTCAATGACTGAATTCCAGATTCCATCAGAAAACCAGATATTTCACACGTTCCTCTGATGTACTGCTTTGAACATACCATTATGGTGCCGGAGTCCGGGTGCTTCGGCTGATCCAGGGATTTGTTGATCATGTGTCTATCTGGACAAGCGGTGCTATCTCTGCAAAGAGGAAGAGTACATGTGCAAATCAGATGATGTCAACATGCCTTCACGAAGGGCTGGTGTTTGATGGCGAGACCTGCAGAAGCCGAAGCTCTTGAGCGAGCAGCAGAGCGGCCTGTCCGTCTTCTGCTCCTCTTTGGCCTGCTGGACGCCCAGGGCGAACTGCAGCAGCTCTGGGGGCAGCAGCGCCCCGGCTCTCCTCAGGTAGCGCAGCACACCGCACACGTGACGGGCGTTCTGCTCCGACAGCAGCAGCACGGACTGAGCCGCGGGAGACCCGCTCTTGCCGTGATCCTGCACGGGACGCCACAGCCACCGTTACACCACCATCTCATCACTCAATACAGCACAGGAATGATAAACCAAAGCAAGCACCATGTCCGGAAGGCTTCTGAAGTTCTCCGACATGCAGAAGAGGCGGCTGCCGAACAGCTTAGGGGAGCTGGGAAACCCATAGTGGACGACGCACGTGGCGTCCCGGATCCCGAGAGCCTTGAGGCAGTCGTTGGTGGTGACTGGAGGAGCAATGAGAGAAAGAGCACACCAAACACTGAATGTTCCCTAATATCAGTACATGCTCCCATTTGGAACCAATTCCTAACATTCTGAGAACGTTCTTGTGGCGGAGGGGGTGTGGTTTAGCGAGGTCTACACGAAGAGAGAGAGAGTAGGTCATGTGCAAATGATAAACACCTGTGTCTGATTGCAGTAATTGGCGCGGAGAGACGGTATAAAAGCCACACAACAACGAGGACTGGGGGAGCGAGACGGGACTGAGAACTTGTGGGACGTGAATGCCCTGGAGAGCTACAGCAGGATTGTGGATTGTGTTATTTTGGGACTGAGTAATTCGTAGTGCAGTGAGCACGTATTTTGTTTTGAGTCAATAAAACCACGAGTCTCAGTCAGCCGACCCCGTCTTCTTCCTCCTTATTTACGAACATTGTTACAGTTCTCTTTAGTTTTTAATTACCATAAACTAACCTACCCAGAACGTTGCAGGCACGTACTGTATGTTCCTGACTACAGGTCAAGTTTTTTATCATCTGAAACGTGCTGCGTCTCATATTCTGAAGCGACTATTCATAAGGCTATGAACAGGATTCTCCTACGCATTTCAAAATTCCATACTTTTCCAGACTCAAATTTCCAAACCTCTCTGCAGATTTTCAAACCATATTTAACATAAATGGTTCATTCAGCATTATATTAAGCTTTATATTTGATATATAGTACAGTCATCTGTAAATATTATTTTCTCAGGGGTTTTTTCATTGATTTTTTCTTTAAGTGACAACATACAGAGAACCTAAAATAAAAAATATATACAGACTTTTGCAGGCACATGAGAAACTTATTAGTGTCCTTGAGAAACTGTAACCTGTTTCCTTTGTGCGTCACTGCCATCTTACTATGAAGAAAACGAGAGCATGGCTGCACATGAATTAATAGAGATCTATTTGCTCAAAATGTGGCTTTTCTTAGGGTAGTACCTCTAATATCAAGGCCTAATGTCCAATTTAACGCATCCTCTGTGCCGACGGAGAAACCATGACACGAAATGGCCTGATGGCACAATACGGCTGTGTGCATTGTCCTATTTGTCAAGTTCAAGGGTCTATAAAAAAGACTGGTACTGTAATTATATAAAATATAAAAATTTGGCTTTTCTTAGGGTAGTTCCTCTAATATCAAGGCCTAATGTCAAATTTAAGTCTCTGTGGTGACGGAGAAACAATGACACGAATTGGGAACATTTTATTTACAACTATTGGGAACCAAAAATAGTTCGCTGTCAAAAGACGGAGAGAAAACGCCTGCATCTGATGGAAAATCAGCGGCATCTTAAGACATTTAGTTTGACAGTTGAAATGTCAAATAACAAATACTTACCCAGAATGAGCTGCGTCCCATGGCCGATGTCTTTCCTCCACTGATCAATGATGAAGTCAAACTGGTCTGTCACATCTTCGTGAGCTTTCAGTGTGAATACGGCAGTGTTGACCACAGCCTGAATGACAGATGCATGATGGTCAAATCCATCAGAATTACATTAGTGCTTGCCATAATGTCAACCAGCAAACATGGACAGCCACTCATGAAATCATTCTACAATGTTGAGGGTGAAAGCAAAATCTGTAATCTGATTGGTGGATTGTTACTCATCCTTCACTGTGATTGGTGGAATTCTCTACCTTATACACATGCTCCGTCTCCTCAGCAGAGTTGGTAATGATGAGGGTTTTCTGGGGTTTGGGCGGGTGGAAGTCCAGAGATCCGAGCAGAACGGAGATCTTATCGCAGTCCAGACACAGCTGAACCCTCTGAATGTGAGTCACAGAGCAGATGTCAGAGCTCACAGAGGACAGGACAGCAATACCAGTGTTTGTGAGGACTGACCTGATGAACCCTGCCGTACAGCGCGGCCTCCTCCATCACGGTGATGATGACGGAGGGGTAAATCATGTGCTCTTGGACCAGAGCCTCGATCCCGGCGCTCCAGCGGCCGCCCACCGCGATGACCTGCCTGGGACACGAGGATCTCTCCTCTCCGGACACCACCTTCTGGAAGTGCTTCAGGATCACGGACATCTTCAGAGAGATGAAGAGACAAGAACATTGTTCAAAACAAATCACTTTATATTAAAGAGGACCTTCTATGCCCTTTTACAAAGTCTCGTTTATGGGCTCTACTAGAACAACGGCATAAACTGTGCACTCATCTTCTTTCGCTTCACCTGCTCAGGTGCTTGTGAATAAAGGACATCAGCCTCGTCCAGCACCAGGTGACACAGTCTCAGGAACAGGAAGCACTGAGCATCCAGCAGTCTCATCATGGTGAATGGTGTCGTCACCAGCAGCTGACCTTTGATAGCATCACAAAGGCAGACACAACAACCTCAAAGCTTTTGGTTTTGATGCAGATTCCCCACACTCAACATCTCTTGAGCCACAGACAAACACTCACAGTTCCTCTGTATCTTGAACTTCTTGGGCTCATCCTGGTCCACGCCCAGCAGCACACTGGTGGGATGGAGACTGTGAGTAGCTCTACTGTCCTCCAGGATCTCCAGCACTGTCTGAACTTTATCCCAGCCCGGACACAGAATCACCGCTACAGGCTGCAGACAAACACAGAAACTGATCAGATCATGACAAGTGAATCAGAGGAATAGAGAACTGTGCGCACAGAGATGAAAATCCCATTTGTGTTCTTGGCCATTTGGTTTTTGGATTCACACTGCTAGGACACATTTGAAAAACCTGGCTGGCGATCACTGAGCCCAAAGGTGGAGCTGCACCACAGGCTCCACTGAGCCCAGAGGTGGAGCTGCACCAGAGGTTTCACTGAGCCCAGAGGTGGAGCTGCACCACAGGCTTCATCGGGCCCAGAGGTGGAGCTGCACCACAGGCTCCATTGAGCCCATAGGTGGAGCTGCACCACAGGTTCCACTGAGCCCAGAGGTGGAGCTGCACCAGAGGTTTCACTGAGCCCAGAGGTGGAGCTGTACCACAGGCTCCATTGAGCCCAGAGGTGGAGCTGCACAATACCAGAAATGTTCTATGACGTCTTGTGCATATATATTTATGGGCTTTTCCAAACATTAACAAATTTAACAAAATGTAAAACCCTTGTTTTGGTATTATTCAATGTTGTTTATCCTTCAAATTTGATTGTTTGAGTGACTATATCACAAGAAGCATTGGCCACTTTTCATATGTTTACTTAGGGCGGTTTTCACTTCAGATTGGATCACCCAAGGATGATGGTGGACCACAGGGCCCATTGAGCCCAGAGGTGAAGCTGCACCATATAAGATATGTTATATAAAATCTTACGCATATACAGTATATGTATGGGCTTTTCCAAATGTACTACACTGATCTTATTTTCTTCTCAAGTCAAAAGTCAGCAAAATGTAAAATCCCTGTTTTGGCATTATTTCATATTGTTTACTCTACAAACATGACCTTTATTACCACCTCTGAAAGTGGTTTGAGTGACAAGATTACAAGCCACCTTTTACATGTGTATTTACTGCAGTGTCCACTTATGACTGGATCGGCCAAGACTGACGGTGGAGCTGAAGCTGCACAACAGGGCCCACTGAGCCCAGAGGTGGAGCTGCAGCACAGGCTCCATTGAGCCTAGAGGTGAAGCTGCACCATGGGGCACAGCGGAACCAGGGGTAGAGATGCACAATACCAGAAATGTTCTATGAAGTCTTGTGCATACAGTGGGGAGAACAAGTATTTGATACACTGCCGATTTTGCAGGTTTGCCCACTTACAAAGCATGTAGAAGTCTGTAATTTTTATCATAGGTACACTTCAACTGTGAGAGACGGAATCTAAAACAAATATCCAGAAAATTACATTGTATGATTTTTAAATAATTAATTTGCATTTTATTGCATGACAAGTATTTGATCACCTACCAACCAATAAGAATTCCGGCTCTCACCTGTTAGTTTTTCTTTAAGAAGCCCTCCTGTTCTCCACTCATTACCTGTATTAACTGCACCTGTTTGAACTCGTTACCTGTATAAAAGACACCTGTCCACACACTCAATCAAACAGACTCCAACCTCTCCACAATGGCCAAGACCAGAGAGCTGTGTAAGGACATCAGGGATAAAACTGTAGACCTGCAGAAGGCTGGGATGGGCTACAGGACAACAGGCAAGCAGCTTGGTGAGAAGGCAACAACTGTTGGCGCAATTATTAGAAAATGGAAGAAGTTCAAGATGACGGTCTCCCTCGGTCTGGGGCACCATGCAAGATCTCACCTCGTGGGGCATCAATGATCATGAGGAAGGTGAGGGATCAGCCCAGATCTACACGGCAGGACCTGGTCAATGACCTGAAGAGAGCTGGGACCACAGTCTCAAAGAAAACCATTAGTAACACACTACGCCGTCATGGATTAAAATCCTGCAGCGCACGCAAGGTCCCCCTGCTCAAGCCAGCGCATGTCCAGGCCCGTCTGAAGTTTGCCAATGACCATCTGGATGATCCAGAGGAGGAATGGGAGAAGGTCATGTGGTCTGATGAGACAAAAATAGAGCGTTTTGGTCTAAACTCCACTCGCCGTGTTTGGAGGAAGAAGAAGGATGAGTACAACCCCAAGAACACCATCCCAATCGTGAAGCATGGAGGTGGAAACATCATTCTTTGGGGATGCTTTTCTGCAAAGGGGACAGGACGACTGCACCGTATTGAGGGGAGGATGGATGGGGCCATGTATCGCGAGATCTTGGCCAACAACCTCCTTCCCTCAGTAAGAGCATTGAAGATGGGTCGTGGCTGGGTCTTCCAGCATGACAACGACCCGAAACACACAGCCAGGGTAACTAAGGAGTGTAAGAAGCATCTCAAGGTCCTGGAGTGGCCTAGCCAGTCTCCAGACCTGAACCCAATAGAAAATCTTTGGAGGGAGCTGAAAGTCCGTATTGCCCAGCGACAGCCCCGAAACCTGAAGGATCTGGAGAAGGTCTGTATGGAGGAGTGGGCCAAAATCCCTGCTGCAGTGTGTGCAAACCTGGTCAAGAACTACAGGAAACGTATGATCTCTGTAATTGCTAACAAAGGTTTCTGTACCAAATATTAAGTTCTGCTTTTCTGATGTATCAAATACTTATGTCATGCAATAAAATGCAAATTAATTACTTAAAAATCATACAATGTGATTTTCTGGATTTTTGTTTTAGATTCCGTCACTCACAGTTGAAGAGTACCTATGATAAAAATTACAGACTTCTACATGCTTTGTAAGTGGGCAAACCTGAAAAATTGGCAGTGTATCAAATACTTGTTCTCCCCACTGTATATATTTATGGGCTTTTCCAAACATACTACACCTAACTTATTTCTCAAGCAATATGAAGTCAGTAAACATTAAAACCCTTGTTTTGGCATTATTCCACATTGTTTACTCGACAAATATGAGCTTTATTACCACCTCTGAAAGTGGTTTGAGTGACAAGATCACAAGAAGCATTGGCCACCTTTTACATGTGTATTTACTGCAGTCCAATTGTGATTAAATCGACCATGAATGACGGTGTAGGTGAAGCTGCACAACAGGGCCCACTGAGCCCAGAAGTGGAGCTGCACCACAGGGCCCACTGAGCCCAGAGGTGGAGCTGCACCACAGGGCCCACTGAGCCCAGAGGTGGAGCTGCACCACAAGGCCCACTGAGCCCAGACATAGAGCTGTACCACAGGGACACTACATTATTCTTCTCTGAGCTGTAATAGAGCAGTGAATCTCACCCCAGTGCGAGCTGCGAGACTGGAGACGACAGAAACCGTCTGTAACAGCATCAGCAGAGGAGGAATATAGGACAGAGGATTGTCACCGCTGTGCGACACCAGTACCGTGTCAAAACCCCGCGCAACTGCGGGCCAACAGTAACTCTCCGCTACATTCGGCCCATTATACTTCCTCCACAGCAGGAACTAAAACATCAAAACATAACATAATCAGATACAACAGGTAAAAGCATCTTATATTTAAATCATTAACACAGCCATCCCATATCCTCTTATACAAATGTTAAAAGTCAACTTATGACAAATAATGCAATGAATGTTCCAAAATGAGCGTAGCAGACATTAAGGCACGCTGACTGACCTTTCTGAATGGCTCACTGATGGGTGCACGTGCCAGGTTTCGGCAGGGCTCGATACGAAGGGCGGAGTGCACTAAAACTCCCGAGTGACCCGGATCACAGAGCGTAACCTGCGAAACGGCACAGGCTCAGTTAAATAACACAATACATATGATCATGATGAAACAGAAAACAAATGATGAGGCTCTTACTTTGGCATCAAGAGAGTCTTGGTCTGGATTGAGTGGATCAGGGTTCAGAAACTGCATGAGTCTGGATATACACAAATAGGGGAAACGTTTGGAGATCAATTAGATTAAGAGAAAATGACTGACATGTTTGTTTAGTAAGGTCAGTAATGTAAAGCCTACCTTGAAGAGGCCAGCTGATCATCAAGACTGGGCTCTTGTGAGAGAGCAGCCACTTTCTGCTCCTCTGAGGAGCCACTGCCACTATGAAGACACACACACACACATTTTTAAAATCAACTATGTGGTTTGCAGGGCTCACGACCTGATGAAAGAAGTGTGTTTGGTCTTACCGTGATGCTGAACTCATGGCTGGTGTCGAAGCGATGCGTTTTTCTTCCGTCTGATCAGGACTGTGCTGCTTCTCTCCAACAGACTGAAAATATTAAAAGTGCTTCATTTTACAGCCACTCATTTACTAACTAGTTGCATTTCTGCAGATACAAAACACCTTTTTTTAAATATTATTAGTTATAAAATGCAAAATATTGAGTGCTTACTTCAGGAATCGGCTTTGAATGTAATTTAAACTTCATGTATCTGTGAAAGTAAAACAATTTATTATATTACTAAAGGTTATGCTATCATTTACTAAACTAATTTGTTGGCTAGTTAACTAAATTACTTTGTATAATCAGATCTATTTAGAGGCAAGTCAGGTGTCAATCTAAACTCAATTATATACGAGTTATGAGCTGTTGAGGAGGAACCAGATTCAGATGACAATCTTACCGGGACTTGTTCGTTTCGGTCTGCGCACAGGTCTCATCTGTGATGATGTCAGTGGCCTCGACTCTGATCCGCCAGCCTCTGCCAATCTGAATCAAACCACAGAGGTCAGAGTTATGTTAAGCCCAGCAGCCCAACTCTGTGCCCATCTTTAAAGTTTGATTGCTCTCATGTGTTAGTCGCAGCGGTATATAAACAGACACTTACAGTATCGGTTCCGGCATTACGGGTGAGTTTAGGCACTCGAGGTTTAACCAGAGATGGCATGTGTTCTTCCTTCGACACCTGCGGTTTCTGCTGCTCGCTTTCTAAAGGAGAAACACAAGTTATACATGTGAGCACCTTTCAAGACATTCACTAACCAGGCTGCCAATTTAACATGATTAATTACAAAGAAAACAAATGATTATGCAATTAATCAATGTTTTATTAATCAATGTAATTAAAGGCACAATATGTAGTTTTTCGCCGCTAGAGGTTGCCCATTGAAAAAACAAAGGCGTAGCTTGATGACGCCGAGATTGAGCGCGGATTCATGGGAGATGTCGTCTTCACCGCTACAGCTGGGGGAAAAGAATCGGGACGGGGCAGAAATCATGTTCATGAATGAGATTTTTAGCATTACTGTAGTATGAAACAGGATGGAGCGTAACTTGGCCACTGAAACGAGCGCAACACACGGCTCGAGAGCAGCGGAGCTTTTATTCTGCCGCAGACAAGCGCTTCCGCTTCTTCCGCTCATGTGTATGTGGGGTAACGCAGCGCTGTTTTATCATATCACACACATTTGAGTGTGTTAAAGTTATGTTATAATGCTACTCTGTGCGTTCGCTCCGCGGCGACTATGAGACACTTGTTCACACTGCAGTGAGATAGATCGATATTTGAATATCATATTAATAAATGCTGGATGGCTTGGGTTGCTAAATGGCATGCAATTAATTTTAAAACATATTGTATGACGGAGAAAATGCTGTATTACTGTACAATCATTCGTTTTCTGTCCATGAATGATCCAAACAGTTGCTCACCTGTCTAATAAAACACATCATATATTAAAGCGTCTTTGGTGTTTCCATGGTTTCTACAAAATAAAACCGAGGGTAACGTGGGTATGATGTCATTGATAGTTCACACACGGTCCGTGTTCTGGTTAAAATGTCTTATTTCTCTGGATTTAAACATTGTTGGAAACATTTGGGATAATGTAAGTCACTGATTCTTGAGATAAGGGACAAAATATGTTTTAGATGTTACACTAAAACATAACACTACATTATTAAAAATGGGTATTTTTGTAGACAAAGGTCTCAGATAATGATCCATGTAAGGGAACAGGCTTATTTCTATATGTTTTTTTCAAAAAAATTATATTTATTCACTCTATAACTTAATTTGTGTCAACTCCGTCAGACACACTAAAAAGCATGCTAATTTAATTTAAACTATCCAAAAACAATGTAAAGTCTTCAGTTATGTAATATTGGTGTTCAGTAAAGGAGCTAAGTCATAAAATAAATTTTCTGTTTATTTTTTGTTTGTTTTCACACTATTATGAACAACCCAGTTTCTAAATTTCTTAATTCTCCTCCATCCTTTTAATATTAAACGTATATCACCAATGTTCTTAGGTAATTAAGACATAATATCATGTAGTTCCATTGATGTTTTAACATTTTTACACACTAAATTGAAAAAAGAATAAGACATTTCTAACAAAATTAACATTGACGTTGTAAAATACTGATAGAGTTGACAAATACTGACTGAGTTGACAAATACTGACGGTGTTGACAAATACTGACGGATTTGACAAATACTGACGAGTTGACAAATACTGACGGAATTGACAAATACTGACGAGTTGACAAATACTGACGGATTTGACAAATACTGACGGACTTGACAAATACTGACGGAGTTGACAAATACTGATGAGTTGACAAATACAAATACTGATGAGTTGACAAATACAAATACTGACGGATTTGACAAATACAAATACTGACGGATTTGACAAATACTGACGATGTTGAAAAATACTGACGAGTTGACAAATACTGACGGAGTTGACAAATACTGATGAGTTGACAAATACAAATACTGACGGAGTTGACAAATACTGACGGATTTGACATACTGACGGAGTTGACAAATACTGACAGACTTGACAAATACTGACGAGTTGACAAATACTTTGTTGACAAATACTGACGGAGTTGACAAATACTGAGTTGACAAATACTGCCGGTGTTGACAAATACTGATGAGTTGACAAATACAAATACTGACGGTGTTGACAAATACTGACGGATTTGACATACTGACGGAGTTGACATACTGACGGAGTTGACAAATACTGATGAGTTGACAAATACAAATACTGACCGTGTTGACAAATACTGACGGAGTTGACAAATACTGACGGATTTGACATACTGACAGAGTTGACAAATACTGACGGATTTGACATACTGCCGGTGTTGACAAATACTGATGAGTTGACAAATACAAATACTGACGGTGTTGACAAATACTGACGGAGTTGACAAATACTGACGGATTTGACATACTGACGGAGTTGACAAATACTGACGAGTTGACAAATACTGAGGACCTTCGCAAATACTGACGAGTTGACAAATACTGACGGACTTGACAAATACTGACGGACTTGACAAATACTGACGAGCTGACAAATACTGACGGAGTTGACAAATACTGATGAGTTGACAAATACAAATACTGACGGATTTGACAAATACAAATACTGACGGATTTGACAAATACTGACGGAGTTGACAAATACTGATGAGTTGACAAATACTGACGGATTTGACAAATACTGACGAGTTGAAAAATACTGCCGGAGTTGACAAATACTGACAATGTTGACAAATACTGACGAGTTGACAAATACTGACGGAGTTGACAAATACTGACGAGTTGACAAATACTGATGAGTTGACAAATACAAATACTGACGAGTTGACAAATACTGACTAGTTGACAAATACTGACGAGTTGACATACTGACGGTGTTGACAAATACTGACGGAGTTGACAAATACTGACGAGTTGACAAATACTGACGGAGTTGACAAATACTGACGAGTTGACAAATACTGACGGTGCTGACAAATACTGACGAGTTGACAAATACTGACGGATTTGACAAATACTGACGAGTTGACAAATACTGACGGAGTTGACAAACTGACGGAGTTGACAAATACTGACGGATTTGACATACTGACGGAGTTGACAAATACTGACGGTGTTGACAAATACTGACGGAGTTGACATACTGATTTGACAATACTGCCGAGTTGACAAATACTGCTGAGTTGACAAATACTGACGGAGTTGACAAATACTTTGTTGACAAATACTGACGGAGTTGACAAATACTGAGTTGACAAATACTGCCGGTGTTGACAAATACTGATGAGTTGACAAATACAAATACTGACGGTGTTGACAAATACTGACGGATTTGACATACTGACGGAGTTGACAAATACTGATGAGTTGACAAATACAAATACTGACCGTGTTGACAAATACTGACGGAGTTGACAAATACTGACGGATTTGACATACTGACAGAGTTGACAAATACTGACGGATTTGACATACTGCCGGTGTTGACAAATACTGATGAGTTGACAAATACAAATACTGACGGTGTTGACAAATACTGACGGAGTTGACAAATACTGACGGATTTGACATACTGACGGAGTTGACAAATACTGACGAGTTGACAAATACTGACAAACTTGACAATTACTGACGAGTTGACAAATACTGACGGACTTGACAAATACTGACGGATTTGACAAATACAAATACTGACGGATTTGACAAATACAAATACTGCCGGATTTGACAAATACTGCCGGATTTGACAAATACTGATGAGTTGACAAATACAAATACTGACGGATTTGACAAATACTGACGAGCTGAAAAATACTGCCGGAGTTGACAAACACTGCCGGTGTTGACAAATACTGCCGGTGTTGACAAATACTGATGAGTTGACAAATACAAATACTGACGGTGTTGACAAATACTGACGGAGTTGACAAATACTGACGAGCTGAAAAATACTGCCGGAGTTGACAAATACTGCCGGTGTTGACAAATACTGATGAGTTGACAAATACAAATACTGACGGTGTTGACAAATACTGACGGAGTTGACAAATACTGACGGATTTGACATACTGACGGAGTTGACAAATACTGATGAGTTGACAAATACAAATACTGACGGATTTGACAAATACTGACGAGTTGAAAAATACTGCCGGAGTTGACAAATACTGACGAGTTGACAAATACTGACGGAGTTGACAAATACTTTGTTGACAAATACTGATGGAGTTGACAAATACTGAGTTGACAAATACTGCCGGTGTTGACAAATACTGATGAGTTGACAAATACAAATACTGACGGAGTTGACAAATACTGACAAGTTGACAAATACTGACGGATTTGACATACTGACGGAGTTGACAAATACTGCCGGAGTTGACAAATACTGACGGAGTTGACATACTGACAGAGTTGACAAATACTGACGGAGTTGACAAATACTGATGGAGTTGACAAATACTGACGGTGTTGACAAATACTGAGTTGACAAATACTGCCGGTGTTGACAAATACTGCCGGAGTTGACATACTGACGGAGTTGACAAATACTGATGAGTTGACAAATACAAATACTGACGGAGTTGACAAATACTGACAAGTTGACAAATACTGACGGATTTGACATACTGACGGAGTTGACAAATACTGACGGAGTTGACATACTGACAGAGTTGACAAATACTGCCGAGTTGACAAATACTGACGGAGTTGACAAATACTGACGGTGTTGACAAATACTGAGTTGACAAATACTGCCGGTGTTGACAAATACTGACGAAGTTGACAAATACTGCCGGAGTTGACAAATACTGACGAAGTTGACAAATACTGCCGGAGTTGACAAATACTGACGAAGTTGACAAATACTGACGGAGTTGACAAATACTGACAGAGTTGACAAAGGTCGAGCTGAGGCCAAATATACAGTATATGTAAATAGAATCATGAAACAGCATTAGAATAATTCCCCATATGCAAAAAAAACTTAAAATCACATTATACAGACTTTTTGAGAGCACTTGTCAACCATCAGACATAAAACCTGACGGAGTTGACGTCTGATGGAGTTGACAAAATTGAATGTTTTTCAACCTTAACCACATGTTCTACAGTGGAGCAATTTAGTTTTTTTCCTCAGTTGTAGCTGCCTTAATAAACTTATCAAAATGGCAAGATTTATCCCACAACTATTTACAGAAACGATTACACTGCGATGACGGAGTTGACATGTTAAGGCTGTGACCACAGAGACATCAATATTGTTTGTTTAAAATATTAAAAAAATATATAACTTCCAGGACTTTGTGTCCTACTGTGAGATCCACAATGAGCAGGAAATAGTAAGTGCTCCTCAGAGTTAAAGCTGCCCATTTATCAGAATTATAAAAAATCCTGACGGAGTTGACGCAAAGTGAGGACACAACTTTTATAGTTATTTTTTAATGGAAAATATAATTTAATATTTACTTTTTGTATTGTTTGATATCTTAAAGATCTCCGCCTTTTAATGTAACTGTGTATTTTTTAATTTGTTGCATTTTTAAACACTTTGTTTGGCAGTTTTACATTGTGACCTCATGCTGAGGACAGGTTAGATTAGGCGTTTCCAAGTATAGATTATTATATATTTAGTATATATTTTAAAATAATACTAAAGAAATTATTTAAAAGTATAAGCAATAAATGTCCTGAGTACACAAATTTCACTTAGATGTAAGTATTTTTATTGTGTTGATATTCTTACTTTTTAACATAAATAGGGCTTTTGTGTTTAGGACATGTTTTGTCCCTTATCTCAAGAATCAGTGAAGTACAGAACACTGTTCTAGTGTTTTTTGGATATTTTAAATCTTAAAAAAAAAGCACTTAAGGTGTGCCTTTAGCCCCATTGTACCCCAATTACGTGGCAAAAACATGGAAATAAATAGTCGTTTTTAACCTATTGTTTACTATATTTATTTGCTTGTTCAGTGTGGTTGTGTGTTTTGGTTCTTTTGCTGTTGTCGGCTGTAAGGACCTTTGAAATAACTGAAATCATTTGGCGGAGTGATATGGAGCTGTAATGCGGACAAAACCTGCTGGAACTACTTTAACAGTGTTTCCCTGAAAATAATAGAACGTTAGTCAACCAATCAGATTCAAGCACTCAACAGCCCCATAGTATAAATATATATAAACATACACTTTTATTCAGCAAGGACGCATTAAATTGATCAATAGTGAGTGAAGACTCACTTTATATTTTAAATTGATGCTGTTCTTTCTGTTAACTTTTATTCAAAGGATCCAGAACAAAAGTATGAAAATCTGAAGCATCACAACTGTTTTCAACACTGATAATAATCATAAATGTTTCTTGAGCAGCAAATCATCATAATAGAATGATTTCTGAAGGATCATGTGACACTGAAGACTGTAATGATTGTAGACTGTAATGAGTAATGATGCTGAAAATTCAGCTTTGATCACAGGAATAAATTACACTTTACTATATATTCACATAGAAAACTGCTGTTTACACTGGAATAATATTTCACTGTTTTTACTGTATTTTTGATCAAATAAATGCAGCCTTGGTTAGCAGAAGAGACTCTTTTCATTCCCCATATTTGACCTGTGTGTGGGTTTGGATCATCGCTGCGCTCTTTTCTGTGGGGAATATCCGCCGGCGGCGCTTTGACCGGACAGCAGCCCTTCATCTCTAAGAGCTTTTGAGGGCTGGAGTAGATGTCCCACGCCAGGCTGACCGGAGCTCGATCTCCATTCCTGTTCCCTTCCGGCACACTGGATCTCTCGCTCATGAAACAGGCGAACTTCTTGGCCACGAGCTCATGGTTCACACAGATCTGTTCAACGACAGTGGATCGGCACTTAGCAGCCACAGTCCACCTCATGTGTCTGACTTTGTGTTTTGAGGATGTCATACTTTACCTTTGTATCATTGATAGTCAAGTAGAGTTCAACGGCAGAGCAGCCGGCATGCGTTTCACACAGAACAGCTTCCACCAGAGTCGACACTAGAAACAGACAGAGCGTCTCAAACCACACAACACTCACAGCAGACAGGAGGAAGTGCTGAATGACCACATCACTCTTACCTTGTAAAAGATTGTGCAAGTATTTTGTGGCAGAGCTGTCCCACGTGGAGGATGGACTGAGATCAGATAAAAACAGAGCATCAGAACGCATGCGAGTACAAAGCAGAGACGCCAAAGCTTTCTTCAGGAGAGCGGACTTACACGAGCTCGGCCGTGTCTCCAGAGAACGGCACCTGTAGAGTCATGGGACGAATCCCAGCCAGTTTAAAGCATCTCAGTCTGAAGGGAAGCTGCAGGAACTTCTCCAGAGGAGTTCTTACACTGAGAGCACATTCATTCAGGGATATTAGGTATAAACCAGTGTAAGTTCTGTGTCAACATCACATCCTCACACTGAGTTAAAGCAACCAGGTCACTCGTGACATGAGCTGAAAGACTGGATGTAAATAAAATTAAAGCTGCAAGCAGGGATGAAAGGGCCCTCGCACCCGGGAGCACCGCCACCCGGTGGCCTCAGGTAAACAGCGAATAGTGGGCGACATGCATTTAAGTGGGTAAATATAGGAGAAATATGGCAAAGTCACTTCAATGTGCCACACTTCCTGCTGCCAGCAGGTGGCGCTTTGACTGTAACCGAATATTGCCATGTAGATGTCTTCAGGCCAGGACTATTATCAAACGTGAAGTTTGGGGCAGATCTGACACTGTATGCCTGAGTTACAACAACTTCCTGTTTTGTGGCGTAAATCGCATACATCAGCACTTAGCCAAGTTTTGCTTGATTTAATGTGTTTCTAGCATGTTTGGGACTTGATGGCATATTTAAATGTGTTTCTGGGAGGGAATTACAGTGTAAAGCATGCCATTTCCTGTTGCCACCCCACAAGAGCTGCAGTTTTGGAGATGCTCTGACCCAGTCGTCTAGCCATCACAATTTGGCCCTTGTCAAACTCACTCAAATCCTTACGCTTGCCCATTTTTCCTGCTTCTAACACATCAACTTTGAGGACAAAATGTTGTTTCTGTGAACTGCAGCGATCCATTTGCTTCTCTTTTCTGTAGCTTTCGGAAGTCTGTATCTCTGCTTTCTTGTCAAATCTGTCAAATGTGTACAGTCAATCTCAAAGCTCTTTTCCATTTTAGATGTGTTTTATGTGTTTTACGCAGCATTCATGCTGAAAAACAATGCTGCCGCTCAGTCTTTTTGCCACTCAGTGGGCGTAACCGCAGTCACTCCGGCCGACGGTGACGTCACATGCATACCCTCTATAACAGAGTATCTGCAGTTTTTAAAGTAAAACTCAATCTCAAAATAAATCAAGCATCTCAGATTTTCCTTTACTTCACTAAACAGGCTGTGCTAAGCATTCAACAAGGACTTAACATTAGCAAACCAGGGTAACTGCAAGTTTTTAGTGTTTGGTTCAATATGTACACATGCACTGAGATTGGCTTATGTGCCAGTATTTTACCAACTGGATGTCAGACGATTTTGCTGATATGATCATGTGTTCAATGAAAGGCAATAACCAGATTATTGTGGCGATACTAGTAAACTCTTTATACTTATAATTACGTTATGTTCTTTGTCTTTCCTTCCTGTTACGGGAAAAGCTACAAGAGTTTGCATTGAGTTAAATGCCAGGTGCATTACTGTGTAACCAAAATACCAATAATAACCAGGCGCTTTATTT
The DNA here is from genome assembly GCA_039654105.1 of Coreius guichenoti. NCBI lineage: Eukaryota > Metazoa > Chordata > Actinopteri > Cypriniformes > Gobionidae > Coreius > Coreius guichenoti. The sequence continues at coordinate 30,190,499 of CM077191.1, forward strand.
AGATGGTCCACTTCAGACATTCTACCCACTATAGTAACTTTGCAACTACATGTCAACTAGCAGTCATTAGAGCAGCGGTTCCCAAAGACCCCACTGCCAAATTATCCTGCTTATTATGTGGCTACTTGATACACAAGTAAATAATTGAACACTAAATATTAATTTGACTTATTACCTCAAGATATCTTGCAGTGCCTGCTTGAGCGGTCTGTTATCAGTTGTAGCAGTTGTTGTTGTGTAATAACAGACCACTAGATGGTGCAATTGAAGCATCAGAATGGCGTTTTGCATTGAGCCGTGTATGATTCTGCACTAAACATGGACAAGTTCTGCCAGTGCCAGGTAAACACAAAGATGAATCTACTTCAAACGTCACAACTACTAAAACAATGTGTCTACACCAGATGTGAGCAGCACGACGATACTAAAGCAAACAGAAGCCATTATAATCAGAGCAGAAGAGGTTTGGGAATCACCGCATTAGAGTATTAGTTGACTATCTGCTTAATATCTGCGAACACTTTATGTACTATAGTCAGTATGTCTTAAGTGGAAAATTAAAATAAAGTGTAACCAAAAATACTTCATGCATTAAGCAGGACTTTCTCCCAGGATGGGGAGATAATATATGCACTAGTCTCTGATTACTTACAATATAAACATCATGCGGTAAACGGAGTCATAATTCATCAGCTATCGTTTGAGATGGTGTTCGCTGACTGAACGAGCCTGTAGGACGAGCATCAGTGCTGCGCTTTGACTTTGAACCAGCAGCACTTGCATTTATTTAAATCACAGCCTTATGAAATTCAATAAATCACATTATGCCACATCACCATGCCTGTCTTTCTGTCCCCAAATTAAGACCTCTTCAAAATGATAATTAGACTTCTGTTATACCAAAACAAATGTATGACCTTAAAGGGACAGCTGATTCTCTCATTATTTACTCGCACAAAACGCAGACGCAGATTTTTAGGAAAATAATCAATTAGAGATGCACTGATTGCAATTTTTTTTTGGCCGATTGCGATTTCCGATTTTTTTGTAGTGTGACCTGCCGATACAGATTTTTGCAGATTCTTTGGTTTTCTTTCAAAGAACTATAATTGACAGTGTAAGACTGGAGAAACTGTAAGAACTGTAGGAGATGGCGACTCTGAGAAAACAAAGGAAATTAACATCTGAACTCACTCTTGTGCATTTAGCGTCCCCATCCGAGACGACATCACACTGAGTTAATCATCCAAGAATTGCCTCAATTTACATGTCTTTCCCTTCACTGCCTCTTCCCCCATCTCTCCTCCAGAATTCACCCAAAATCTACATGGGTTAATGTGAACAAGTACTATACAGTATTATACATGTTTGGTATCATTTGAAATGTCTCAGTGCGACTGGAACAAAGGTCTCATCCTCACAGAATGAGAAGCATGGTAATGGTCATGGCCTCTGGTTAGATATAGTCTTGCATTAATTAAGTGGGTTCAGATCTAAGGGGACTGAAGAAAAAAAAGTATTCTAGAATGATCAACGTGGAGCACGGGAGTCTAGGATATCAGTTAATCGCCTCTGTCTAGGGACCAAGACTGACGAGTTTGTGATAAAGAGATTGTAAACCCGGCCGGTGCGAGACTCAAAGTGTTATCGGAATCTGGATGAACGGGTATAATTTCAATAAAGGGTTAAACAGAATAATCAAATGTGTAGTTAAACTATTATACAAATGACCAAATAACCAATCGGCATTCTAACCTAAATTCAAGGTCATGATAAAATGGAGTCAGATAAAAGTAAATTGGAATGAAATTACTTTGCCCCGCTGAAAAGACCGAACGCGCAGAAGCCTTCACCCGCTAATCGTAAGCCGTCATTGGGACGATTGGGCGGGCCTTACAACAGCATATACAAACAAAAATCTACTTTTCTACAATGCAAAGTATTATTTTCTTAAAAAAACAAGTAAAAAGAGAGTAATAAAATAAGAACAAATAAACAACATAAACAAGAGGTGGATAGTCTTCATTGTAAAAATGAAATACAAAAGTGATTCAGTCAAAGCAGAGAGTGATTTTCTTTAACTGAAGACTCGCCAAGACGGGTGTTTTGACATCATGTTGTGTGTATTTGAGCGTTTAGGCGCAGGAAGACACTCATTCTGGTACTCACAAGCTGTTTTGAGAATTTATGACCCTATGAAATCCATTTTATTTTTTCCCAAATAATTTTTTTTTTTCCATTTTAATTTTTCTGGATTCCATTTCAATGATTTAATCAAAAACATGTCTAATTAATTGAATTAATAAAAAAATAACTTAATTTATTAATTTGTTTACAATAATATGGCCCTATGAATTTTTTCTTTCTTCAGAAATTCTGTGTTGTGTATTTTTAGCTTTTCTGGTAATCAAATGAAGGCATAAAACATTAATTTATTTTTAATCAAATGAAATTTAAATAAACCCTTTCATTTTTTGGCAAACAAACGAAGTGCTGCACAACAGAGGTTTACTGTTCAAATTAAAGCATGGAAGAAAAATTGTGTAATTATTCCTTTAAAAATAAAGTTTTAATGATTATTGTATTATTATTAGTAGTAGCATTACATCAAGACACACATAATACTATACAATAGTAATATATTTCTGTCACAAGTTAATCCGAACTTTTATTTTGACTGGTTGCCGTGAAGATCTGGAGTTTCTGTGTGTTTATGATATGATACTTTTCTCAAATTAAACGGTAAAATGCTCATAAAGTGACTCTCAGAGCAGCTTTGGAGATGAAGTTCATGTCGTCATAGTAACACCGCGAGCGTCACGCGTGCTTCAGTGTGTGTGTGTGGGAAATTAAACCATTCATTAATTCACAGAGACACACAGAACATGTAGGATTCATATTCAATATTCTTCTTGCTGTTTTATATTCACAGACACGCGTCCATATCACCATGTGATTTAAGTGTCCTGACCTACAAACCCGATTCCAAAAAAGTTGGGACACTGTACAAATTGTGAATAAAAACAGGATGCAATGATGTGGAAGTTTCAAATTTCAATATTTTATTCAGAATACAACATAGATGACATATCAGATGTTTAAACTGAGAAAATGTATCATTTTAAGGGAAAAATAAGTTGATTTTAAATTTCATGGCATCAACACATCTCAAAAAAGTTGGGACAAGGCCATGTTTCCCACTGTGTGGCATCCCCTCTTCTTTTTATAACAGTCTGCAAACGTCTGGGGACGGAGGAGACAAGTTGCTCAAGTTTAGGAATAGGAATGTTGTCCCATTCTTGTCTAATACAGGCTTCTAGTTGCTCAACTGTCTTAGGTCTTCTTTGTCGCATCTTCCTCTTTATGATGCGCCAAATGTTTTCTATGGGTGAAAGATCTGGACTGCAGGCTGGCCATTTCAGTACCCGGATCCTTCTTCTACGCAGCCATGATGTTGTAATTGATGCAGTATGTGGTCTGGCATTGTCATGTTGGAAAATGCAAGGTCTTCCCTGAAAGAGACGACGTCTGGATGGGAGCATATGTTGTTCTAGAACTTGGATATACCTTTCAGCATTGATGGTGCCTTTCCAGATGTGTAAGCTGCCCATGCCACACGCACTCATGCAACCCCATACCATCAGAGATGCAGGCTTCTGAACTGAGCGCTGATGACAACTTGGGTTGTCCTTGTCCTCTTTAGTCCGGATGACATGGCGTCCCAGTTTTCCAAAAAGAACTTCAAATTTTGATTCGTCTGACCACAGAACAGTTTTCCACTTTGCCACAGTCCATTTTAAATGAGCCTTGGCCCAGAGAAAACGCCTGCGCTTCTGGATCATGTTTAGATATGGCTTCTTTTTTGACCTATAGAGTTTTATCCGGCAACGGCGAATGGCACGGTGGATTGTGTTCACTGACAATGTTTTCTGGAAGTATTCCTGAGCCCATGTTGTGATTTCCATTACAGTAGCATTCCTGTATGTGATGCAGTGCCGTCTAAGGGCCCGAAGATCACGGGCATCCAGTATGGTTTTCCAGCCTTGACCCTTACGCACAGAGATTGTTCCAGATTCTCTGAATCTTTGGATGATATTATGCACTGTAGATGATGATAACTTCAAACTCTTTGCAATTTTTCTCTGAGAAACTCCTTTCTTATATTGCTCCACTATTTTTCGCCGCAGCATTGGGGGAATTGGTGATCCTCTGCCCATCTTGACTTCTGAGAGACACTGCCACTCTGAGAGGCTCTTTTTATACCCAATCATGTTGCCAATTGACCTAATAAGTTGCAAATTGGTCCTTCAGCTGTTCCTTATATGTACATTTAACTTTTCCGGTCTCTTATTGCTACCTGTCCCAACTTTTTTGGAATGTGTAGCTCTCATGAAATCCAAAATGAGCCAATATTTGGCATGACATTTCAAAATGTCTCACTTTCAGCATTTGATATGTTATCTATATTCTATTGTGAATAAAATATAAGTTTATGAGATTTGTAAATTATTGCATTCCTTTTTTATTCACAATTTGTACAGTGTCCCAACTTTTTTGGAATCGGGTTTGTACTTTTGATTTATTCATCCAAAATTTGACAATTCTGTGACATTCCGCGTTATTCAGTAAATTCTGTTTATGACTGGATTCTGTCCGTTTTCCACTTCTATAGATCAGCGGTGTGCACGCTTTTGGTGTGAGCTCGAAACCTGCAGGAATTAGTGAAATTATGCGCAACACAAGCACTATTTAACCAGAGCGAATGAGACAAGTGAGTGAGAGGAGGCGGGTGTGTGTGTGTCACTTCACCGTCAGAGAGAAGAGTGTGAGAACACACAGCTGACGTTACTGCCTGTGTCGCTGGAAACAAAAATCGGAAAGACGTGAGACTGACTGGATGGTCGCCGATCCGGGCCGGTCGATCGGTGCATCTCTATAATCAATCTCTGTCAGTCCAAATAATGCTGCCGCTAATTTGACGCTTGAAAAACCAAACACCCCCAGTGGATGAATCAATGTTTTCTGAAGCAAAAATTGGAAATCGCCTACACCCCCTCCTCATTCTTCATGGATTAATGATATTTTTTAATTTTGTCAAACTACAATAAAATCAGATATACAATGAAGGGATCTTCTGATAACTTCTATAAAATATGGTGTCCTTTCCTAGATTGTGAAGGAAAGTTGTTAAACACCGGTCTATCATCTCCTCTGGCAGTGAAGAATCTTTTTGATGTTAATCTGTTTTTGGATGACCAAGCTTTTTAGGGTCTCTTATTTATTTATTGTACTATCATTAAGGTGTTATCAATGATACCTGTAATTGTATGATGTGTTCTGTTAATGTGGAGAAAATAAAAATAAAAAGGCACGTTCACAAGTTCAGCTTGACATGAATGCAAGGGCGTTTTAAAGTGTGTGTGGCGCTCGACAGTAGATCGGAAACAATGATTTATTCTTTACAAAGTGAAATATATTAGTGTTTTTCTCACACACACTTCTTCAGAAGACATTGATGGCATGAGGGTGAGTAAATGCTGAGAGAATCTATCCTTTTACACTTACAAAACACAATTTGAGATATTTTAAGGACCCGCGGGGAGCCTGTATAAAGCGCTTCATACTCATCCGCTCTGACGATGATGTGATCTCCATGGTCTACCAACAAGCACCAGGCCTGAGAGTCCAGCGTCCCCTCGATGATAGACTCGACCACGGCACGACACCAGCTCTTCAGAGCCAGACTGAACACCACACACACCTGAGGAGACACACACACAGAGAGAGTCAGGAGCCGAGACTAACGCTAGATCAAACACTCTCAAAACACTTCTTTTATATGGACGTCAACATCTCAGTTTAATATTGAGGCATTTAATCACCTGTTTTTCTACATTTAAAATAATCTTGTGGTGTGACAAAGGAATTTTGAAAGTTCATGTATTCTCTCACTTAAAATGTAGTAAAAGTTGCATTCAGAATCATAAAATTAGCTAAATTTTGTGTTGACACCAGTCAAAAGTAGAGATTACGGTGGCCGAGAAGTGCAAAACAAATCACAATAACAAAATAACAAATTATAAACGCAATGGCAAGTCCAAAAAACAAATTAACAAGTTAGGAAACACAATAGCAATTCCAGAAACAAAATAACAAATCAGAAAACACAACGACAAGTCGGACAAAACGGAAAAGGTAGGTATATGTGGCGAATGGAATACTGACCGCTGATTGGACGAGACATCTGTCAATCAAGACTTGCAGAACGTACAGCAGGCTGCGGCAGGAGAAAGTTGATTCGCGTGTGCATGTGTAAATATTAGAGCCGTCTCTTTTTTACAGGCTACTTTAGTGCGATTAATTATGGAGAAAGAAAAACGTTTCATATTAAATATGCCTACCACTGTCTGGTTGAGTCAGACAAAATTACAAAACCCGATCTGATAAGTGAGAGAGTGGCGTGTAGAGTAAGAACAACAGATTTAGCTTTTAACGCGACCAACCTGAGTTCGAGTCTCTCCTTTTCCCGATCCCTTTCTTTTCCCTATACCCATCGCTTATCAGCTTGGAGAGGCATTTTCTTTTAAGTAAAAATAAAGTGTATAACAGGTAGCCTACTTAATAGACCTACAATATGATCATCTATTTGCACTAAATGGCGTCTTGCACATCTAGAATAGCCAATGCCAACTTTAAATAAAGAAAAGTTTCCATTGGCAAGGAAATGGAATTTACACAATGCATTTACACTGCATGCTATAAGAGTAACGTTTTGTTTTGTTTTATTGTATTGATATAGCCTATGAAATTATTTTAAATGAAATTATAGGCTATGCACGTTTTTTTTGTGCGTACGTTCGTTTTTCGGAATCACACGTACACACATTTGAGAAACGATCTTAGATCAAACATAGGACAGTTTCTACGCAACATTATATAAATGAGGCCCCTGGAATGCATTATAACTGCTTTCTAATAGTGTTTTTGTTTGTTTTTTGCAAAGTGAGTGACAATTTTAGCTCGCAGCTTTGCAGATCATAAAAAAAAAAAACAATTATTATCGTAGACGATACATCTCTAAAATTTACACATGCACACGCGAATCAACTTTCTCCTGCCGCAGCCTGCTGTACGTTCTGCATGTCTTGATTGACAGATGTCTCGTCCAATCAGCGGTCAGTATTCCATTCGCCACATATACCTACCTTTTCCGTTTTTTTCGACTTGTCGTTGTGTTTTCTGATTTGTTATTTTGTTTCCGGAATTGTTATTGTGTTTTCTTACTTGTTAATTTGTTTTTAGACTTTCCATTGCGTTTATAATTTGTTTTGTTTTTGAATTTGTTACTTTGTTTTCATAATTGTGATTTTGTTTTGCACTTCTCGGCCACCGTAAGAGATGCACCGATCGACCGGCAAGGGATCGGAATGCCGATTTTCCGCATGATCGGCCCAGATCAGTGAGCGTCCGGTCAGGCTCACGTCTTACCGATTCCTGAGCCGGTTTTTGTTGCAGCAGCGTGTTCTCACTCTGTTCTCTTTGACGGTGAAGTGACACACACACACACACACCCGCCTCCTCTCACTCACTTGTCTCATTCGCTCTGGTTAAATAGTGCTACATTCTGTGAATGAATGGTTTAATTTCCCACACACACACAAACTGAAGCACACGTGACGCTCGTGGTGTTACTATGACGACATGAACTTCATCTCCAGAGCCGCTCTGAGAGTCGCTATGAGCATTTTACCGTTTAATTTGAGAAAAACTGTCATATAAACACACAGAAACTCCAGATCTTCAGGGCAACCAGTCAAAATAAAAGTTCGGATTAACTTGTGACAGAAATATATTACTATTGTATAGTATTATGTACTATTGTATTCATATTATACAGTATAATGTGTGTCTTAACGTAATACAATAATCATTAAAACTTTATTTTTAAAGGAATAATCACACAATTTTTCTTCCATGCTTTAATTTGAACAGTAAACCTCTGTTGTGCAGCACCTCGTTTGTTTGCCAAAAAAATGGAAGGGTTTATTTAAATTTCATCTGATTAAAAATAAATTAATGTTTTAGGTCCTATTATTGTAAACAAATTAATAATTTGTTCATTTCATATCTCTCTTTATTCTATTGCATTTATTTGTGCTGTTGTTTGAAATGTGTTTATTTTATTAGTCTTTTTGTTTTAATTAAAATAAAATTTAGCATTTCAGAAAAGTAGATTTTTGTTTGTATATGCTGTCAATTATAGTTCTTTGAAAGAAAATCGGTATCGGCAGGTCACAAAAAAAAAAAAAAAAACGGGAATCGGCCAAGAAAATTGCAATCGGTGCATCTCAAAAGGCAAACTTGACTTTTTGTTTCTCATGATCATAAATCTTATGCTTGAAAGATTAAAAAATTAAATGATCATTAAATGATCAAGAAATTGATAAAACATTGGTTTCTCATACGTAGGTACATTTGTTTTGCTTTTTGAGAGGTAAAGCAAGTGTCCAAGTCAACAAGTCTAGAGAAATCAGCAGCTCAAATAGAAGATTTGTTTAATGCGTCATACTTTCTTCTGAGTTATACCACAGTTCTGAGTAGTTTAGACTGGGGTTAGACCGCAGGACAGGTCAACCTCCCAAAGATGAATCATAGAACGTTATTATTAATACATACCAGCCCCTCCTTCAGTTCAGCAGGCTTTAGTTTTTGGACATCCAGGTCGACCTCATGGTAGAAGAGGTTCATTTTCACTCTCAGGTGCTCGTATTCCTCAGGACTGTCCGGCTGAATGCCTGGTCCCTTCAGGACTCGAGCCCACAGGCATCCTGGGTCTTCAATCTGACACCAAACACACACAGCTGTTAGGGGTGTGACGATACACTCGTGTCACGATTCGATATAAATCGCGATACTGAACTCACGATACGACGTATCGCGATATTTTAAGCCAAAATAAAGACTTTTTTTTTAAATTTGTTTTACATTTTTTATTATTAAAATAATATTATTATTAATATTGTATTATTACCAGGACCCACAAATATTCCCCCATTGCATCATTATACATTATATTCCACATTATATGTATATAGTCGTTTAATGTAGTAATGTCACTGAAATGCTTTCAATGCAGGCAGCATTCTCTCCCCGTGCTCGCTATGTGCCGCCTCTCCCGCTATTAATGCACTATACATATAAGAATAAACCATCTAAAATGCTTTGAATAATCATACTACTAAAACTAAATGTGATCTGGTGATTTACATGATGTTTGCGCTTTGACTTTGAGGAGTGCCGTTCCAGCGCGAGCGCTTCAGATGATCAATGCAATCCGTCACCGTTCGAATCGCAAGAAAGCGTGTCTATAAATGACTATTCCCAAACTGTAAATGCTTCGCTCATCCAAAAATTTAAATTCTGCATTTACTCACTCTCATGTTGTTTTCGCTCGTCACGCAATCATTTGAACGTCCGTGTTTACTACAGTATGCTCGTCGTGGTAAATCTGTTCATCATATAAAGCCACTGTCTCTCTTCAGAAGACTTGGATTTGGATTAGACACTCGATTAGTTATTTTTACGATGCCTTTGTGACATTTATTGGATCTTTTACATTTGAGAGGAATGGACTTTAAAGAGAGGAACAGAAATCTCTCAGTTTTCATAAAGAATATCTTCATTTGTGTTTAGAAGTTAAACGAAACGACATGAAGGTGAGTACATGACAGAATTTACATTTTTGGGTGAATTATACCTTATAAATACAGCAAGCTGAGCCTTGGATAAAACAACTCTATATCGCGAATCATATCGTTTACATCAACGATACATATCGTCACATTTTTATATCGCGATATATCGATTAACGATGTATCGTTACACCCCTAACAGCTGTCATTTCCTTTGTGAAAAGCTCATCAAGAGCTACGTTTATGTGCACCCTAAAAATCTGCTCATTATCAATATTATTGATGGCTCAATCGGACTGAAATGCCTTCATGTAAACACCTCAATCGATCCGAATTAAAGTTTGATGGGAGTGGAAGGGGAGCTGTAGTCCTGGAATAATCCCACATGGTGACTAAACACACTGAAGTTTTGTTCAGAACACATGTGATTCAGATGTAAATCGGATTGCAATGTTTAGGGTTTTATATAACTTTCAGAATCTGAAATCAGATCAATCATTCATTACTGGATTGATAAATTAGTGCATGTGAACATACCTAATGTTAGCAAGTGTGACATTATTTGCCATTACAGATAATCCATTAGTTTATTGCAATGATTTGAATGAGTAAAGGGTCAGATCAGGTCTTTTGGACCAGAAGTTTTTAAACACCATTTTTTGTGATGCTAAGGACCCCAAATTTGATGATCGCTTTGAAAGATAAAGACTATATTTAATTGTACGGTGAGGAGAACAAGTATTTGATACACTGCCGATTTTGCAGGTTTGCCCACTTACAAAGCATGTAGAAGTCTGTAAAATCCAGAAAATCACATTGTATGATTTTTAAGTAATTAATTTGCATTTTATTGCATGACATAAGTATTTGATACATCAGAAAAGCAGAACTTAATATTTGGTACAGAAACCTTTGTTTGCAATTACAGAGATCATACGTTTCCTGTAGTTCTTGACCAGGTTTGCACACATTGCAGCAGGGATTTTGGCCCACTCCTCCATACAGACCTTCTCCAGATCCTTCAGGTTTCAGGGCTGTTGCTGGGCAATACAGACCTTCAGCTCCCTCCAAAGATTTTCTATTGGGTTCAGGTCTGGAGACTGGCTAGGCCACTCCAGGACCTTGAGATGCTTCTTACGGAGCCACTCCTTAGTTGCCCTGGCTGTGTGTTTCAGGTCGTTGTCATGCTGGACCCATCTTCAATGCTCTTACTGAGGGAAGGAGGTTGTTGGCCAAGATCTCGCGATACATGGCCCCATCCATCCTCCCCTCAATACGGTGCAGTTGTCCTGTCCCCTTTGCAGAAAAGCATCCCCAAAGAATGATGTTTCCACCTCCATGCTTCACGGTTGGGATGGTGTTCTTGGGGTTGTACTCATCTTTCTTCTTCCTCCAAACACCACGAGTGGAGTTTAGACCAAAAAGCTCTATTTTTGTCTCATCAGACCACATGACTTTCTCCCATTCCTTCTCTGGATCATCCAGATGGTCTGGCAAACTTCAGACGGGCCTGGACATGCGCTGGCTTGAGCAGGGGGACCTTGCGTGCGCTGCAGGATTTTAATCCATGACGGCGTAGTGTGTTACTAATGGTTTTCTTTGAGACTGTGGTCCCAGCTCTCTTCAGGTCATTGACCAGGTCCTGCCGTGTAGTTCTGGGCTGATCCCTCACCTTCCTCATGATCATTGATGCCCCACGAGGTGAGATCTTGCATGGTGCCCCAGACCGAGGGAGATTGACCGTCTTCTTTAACTTCTTCCATTTTCTAATAATTGTGCCAACAGTTGTTGCCTTCTCACCAAGCTGCTTGCCTAATGTCCTGTAGCCCATCCCAGCCTTGTGCAGGTCTACAATTTTATCCCTGATGTCCTTATACAGCTCTCTGGTCTTGGCCATTGTGGAGAGGTTGGAGTCTGTTTGATTGTCTGTGTGGACAGGTGTCTTTTATACAGGTAACGAGTTCAAACAGGTGCAGTTAATACAGGTAATGAGTGGAGAACAGGAGGGCTTCTTAAAGAAAAAATAACAGGTCTGTGAGAGCCGGAATTCTTACTGGTTGGTAGGTGATCAAATACTTATGTCATGCAATAAAATGCAAATTAATTATTTAAAAATCATACAATGTGATTTTCTGGATTTTTAGATTCCGTCTCTCACAGTTGAAGTGTACCTATGATAAAAATGACAGACCTCTACATGCATTATACATACATTGTAAGTAGGAAAACCTGCAAAATCGGCAGTGTATCAAATACTTGTTCTCCCCACTGTATAAAGACCCATTAAGAGTGATTAAAAAAAAAAACATGGTGCTTAAATTTAATTATTATAAATAAAACAATATAAATAAGCAATAATACTGCACTACTGACCCTTTATTTATTTATTTATTTTTTCTACCTACAAACCCGATTCCAAAAAAGTTGGGAAACTGTACAAATTGTGAATAAAAAAGGAATGCAATAATTTACAAATCTCATAAACTTATATTTTATTCACAATAGAATATAGATATGTCAAATGTTGAAAATGAGACATTTTGAAATGTCATGCCAAATATTGGCTCATTTTGGATTTCATGAGAGCTACACCTTCCAAAAAAGTTGGGACAGGTAGCAATAAGAGGCCGGAAAAGTCAAATGTACATATAAGGAACAGCTGGAGGACCAATTTGCAACTTATTAGGTCAATTGGCAACATGATTGGGTATAAAAAGAGCCTCTCAGAGTGGCAGTGTCTCTCAGAAGTCAAGATGGGCAGAGGATCACCAATTCCCCCAATGCTGCGGCGAAAAAAAGTGGAGCAATATCAGAAAGGAGTTTCTCAGAGAAAAATTGCAAAGAGTTTGAAGTTATCATCATCTACAGTGCATAATATCATCCAAAGATTCAGAGAATCTGGAACAATCTCTGTGCGTAAGGGTCAAGGCCGGAAAACCATACTGGACGCCCGTGATCTTCGGGCCCTTAGACGGCACTGCATCACATACAGGAATGCTACTGTAATGGAAATCACAACATGGGCTCAGGAATACTTCCAGAAAACATTGTCGGTGAACACAATCCACCGTGCCATTCGCCATTGCCGGCTAAAACTCTATAGGTCAAAAAAGAAGCCATATCTAAACATGATCCAGAAGCGCAGGCGTTTTCTCTGGGCCAAGGCTCATTTAAAATGGACTGTGGCAAAGTGGAAAACTGTTCTGTGGTCAGACGAATCAAAATTTGAAGCTCTTTTTGGAAAACTGGGACGCCATGTCATCCGGACTAAAGAGGACAAGGACAACCCAAGTTGTTATCAGCACTCAGTTCAGAAGCCTGCATCTCTGATGGTATGGGGTTGCATGAGTGCGTGTGGCATGGGCAGCTTACACATCTGGAAAGGCACCATCAATGCTGAAAGGTATATCCAAGTTCTAGAACAACATATGCTCCCATCCAGACGTCGTCTCTTTCAGGGAAGACCTTGCATTTTCCAATATGACAATGCCAGACCACATACTGCATCAATTACAACATCATGGCTGCGTAGAAGAAGGATCCGGGTACTGAAATGACCAGCCTGCAGTCCAGATCTTTCACCCATAGAAAACATTTGACGCATCATAAAGAGGAAGATGCGACAAAGAAGACCTAAGACAGTTGAGCAACTAGAAGCCTGTATTAGACAAGAATGGGACAACATTCCTATTCCTAAACTTGAGCAACTTGTCTCCTCAGTCCCCAGACGTTTGCTGACTGTTATAAAAAGAAGAGGGGATGCCACACAGTGGTAAACATGGCCTTGTCCCAACTTTTTTGAGATGTGTTGATGCCATGAAATTTAAAATCAACTTATTTTTCCTTTAAAATGATACATTTTCTCAGTTTAAACATTTGATATGTCATCTATGTTGTATTCTGAATAAAATATTGAAATTTGAAACTTCCACATCATTGCATCCTGTTTTTATTCACAATTTGTACAGTGTCCCAACTTTTTTGGAATCGGGTTTGTAGAAAAATTGTGTAAAACAACTTGACCTAATTGGAAAAAACACTTCATCCACTTCAGTGCGAATGCATAAATAGAAATATATCACCCAGTCCTTTAGAAAAAATTTGTCATCAGTTATCAGGGTTATTGTTAACTAAAACCATTAAAAATAGACTCAAAAAAAACAAAAAAAAATCTCATTTTCATTTAATTTAACTTCATGTACTAAAATAAATCAGCTCAAATTAAAATGAATCAGAAGATGTATAAAAACACAAAATTAATTCCAAACATTAATAAAAACTATAATAGCATCTCAATGGTAGTAAATATAAGGGTAAACATCATGTAGTGCTCTACCTTGATTATCTGTATTTCTAACATTTCTCCGATTTCCACTGCAAAATCTGCAAAAGAACAAGACAATTAACTGTAAATACTTCACAGGACATCAGCATGAGAGCTAATGTAATGCCAGCGTATGAAGCACAGCTGGTGTCAGTGCTGTGAAACAGCAGGTACAGCGTTTTCACACACAACAGGAAATCCTGCACTTTCTCCTAAAATATTCATTATTTATTAAATGATATGACATTCACCCATCAATATGGTTTGAATCGTTTTCTGTGAATTGTTTTGAAGGAGGACAACACTTTTCATGGGGTGCAGCAACTTCACACACTCAGTGCTTGTTTGCAGTCAACTTCTGATTCAACCAATTGCGTGAGTTTGGGACGGGACGATCTATTTGCTGAACAATGGCAGATTATTGTCTGAGAAACCTGTTTGAAAAAAATCAGTAGTTAAAGTCAGCATGAAACACAAGTTGCGATCGCCTTTTCTTCCCTGTTGTGACTTCGGCTTCTGGAACAAGAACAAATGTAGAGCAGGCTGCATTTTGTCCGTGGGGAATTGATTGGATGGTTGTGGTTTGCTATTGGTGGATCTCATGTGAGTGACAGGTTGCCCCGCCCTCGTCATCAGAGAAGACAAGTCACTGCAAGAGGGAGGGGAAGTTATTCTGATTCAAGATTATGAGGAACATGAATTTAACACAATGATGAAGTGCACCGATAAATCATTTATAATAAACAGTGCATTACATAAAAAAACAAGAAAATTTTCAATTTGATTTCAGTCTGCCATTGATAGTTCAAAGTGTCCAAAGCCTCTGTTACTAATATTAAACTAAATTAACATTGAGTTACTTACATTTTAAAGACAATATTGCCACTTTGTCTGCTTTCCAAACAAAACACAGCAACACCAATTCATTCCTGATTCCTGAACGATTATTTAGTTTTTAAACAAAACGGTTGAACAAATGATTCAATGACTCCTTCATAAACGAATCGGTTGAATGAATGTTGGCTTTTGTAAAGCTGGTCATTTGTCGCCACCTACTGGCGTAAAGGCCCGTTCACACCAAGAGCGATAACTATAACTATAAAGATATTATTCTAAGAGCCGAACACGGATGAGCAATGTGAACTTTAAGCACCTAAACGTGCTAGTACCTAGTTAAAAGACACAGAAATGTCTCAAAAAGCCTGGCTTGGTTAGTATTCACATAAACACCGCCGGTTATGTATAAAGTGAACATAAACAGTTATAAAATAAGTCGCATGTGTAAGGCCGGGTGTCCACCAAAGCGTTTTATCCAGCTGAAAACGCATTTTGGCAGCGCAGTTTTTTTTTTTTTTACTTGAGATGCTTTGCTTGCTATGATACTGAATATCCGCGGAAGTGTTACTAGCATCTCATGTCACAGATAGTTTGTATCAGTATTTTTATATAGAATCAATACAGAAACAACGTAAAGTATTTGCGCTGGATCTTGTTTTAAATCATTTTGTTCTGTTATTATGCTTGTTGACGTTGTAAAAGCAGAATGTGGCAGTTGGTCGGTGTTGTTTTTGTCCCGCCCCTCCTCCACTGTGATTGGACGGCTGGGTAAAAAGTGACAGTAGCCGCGCTTCCATTACAGATTTGCGCAAAACTTTTGCAGTACTTTCTAAATGTCGATAAAAAACAATTGCGAAATGACACTGTTTCCATTAACCGATGTTATGCGACTAAAACATTTTTTTCCTCTAGTGATAAGTCATTCCAAAAATCATGGCAACAGATGTTGGTAGGTTTACATTTATCCCAGCCACCGCACTAGCCATTATTTTTAATCGAAGGAAGCGGCCACGTATGAGATGTTTCTGGGTATTTCACCCTCCTTTCTGCTTCAAGGTCTTGATAAATTGTGGCATTTCTTTGTTTAGCATCCAGTATTCCCGTAAATTATTTTGTCTTTTAATAAAGAACTGTGTCTCATCTTCTGTCCAAACATATGGCACGATCTTTAAAGAATGATCAACTTTTACTTGCAGCAGGTGACCTGTAAATGCAAAAAAACTGTTTCCATTGCAGTTTTGCGAAATATTCCTTTTTCGAATTAGCTGGAAAACCACCTCATGCGAGCATATGAGGCGTTTCCATTGGGCGTATTTTCAATTGGGCGTATTTTGCAATTTCAATTTGCGCAATTTGAAGGGTAATGGAAATACGGCTAGTGATGAGCTCTGCGTTTTACTCAAAGTAGAACATTCTTCAACTCTCGGCGACCAGTAAAAAACGCTGAGTGCTGTAGTAAACGCTGCACAATGGTTTCGCGCTTTACAACATCAGACACATAACGGTAATTAATATGATTAACCTTTTGCTTGACTAGTTTATCAAACAGCTAATACTGTGTTGCTAATGTTACACAAACTCAATCTGCCTTCTATAAATCAGTATCCGTAGAAACGCTTTGAACATCATAGATCGTCAGTGGAGAAAGGCATACAGTTCATCATAACATCATAATATACATATACATAATTCACCCACTACATTACTAAATGTACACGATGTTTCATATCAACAGACACATATACCGGGATAACCTGCTTCTCGAGACGCCCTGATCAGAGAATAATTAATGATATGCTAAAGCCCTGCCCACACGTTGATGTGATTGGTTACAAGGTAGTTTGTGACATCAGCGATTTCAAACCGCGTTTTTGAGACTGTCTTTGGTTTAAGTTTTAAGTAATACTCAGCAATGGTGTTGACTGATGGATTTGCACATTGCGGACTCCTCTCTGGAGAAGCATTCAGTCTTTCCACTCGCAATTTCCGCCATGTAAATAGCGAATCCGTCATGGTGTGAGCGCAACTGGCTGAGACTCTGATTGGTTTATTGCACGTTACGCCCAAAACACACCCATGACTGACTAAGAGATTAGGTACAACCCTTTTGGACCATGTGCCGGGCACGCCGACCAGTTTTCCCCTCGTTAAACTAGCAAAAGTGGATTCGGACACGCCCTATAAGTGCACCTGCGCCGTGCGCTTCAGACCATGCGCTTAGATCATTAAAATAGGGCCCTTAAAGTGCAGACGACCAAACTCAGCGTGCACGTAGAATGAACAGAACAACATTGTAGTTATCTTTAGTTATCGTTCTTAGTGTGAGCGGTCCCTAAAGGGTTAGTTCACCCAAAAATGATGTTTCTGTCATTAATTACTAACCATAACGACTTTATTCAACAATTTCTTTCAGTCTCCGATGGGATCACGTAGTAAACACAGTGCAGCGCTTCCGGGTTCTACATCAGAACGCCGTCCGCATCACACACATGCGTCGTGGTGATCACGTGAACAGCATCAGAGACGAATATGTTGAATAAGTCTTAGTTTTATGCGCACAAAAAGTATTCTCGTTGGTCAACATTAAGGTTGAGCCACAGTAGTCACATGGACTATTTAAACGACATGAGGGTGAGTAATTAATGACATAAGTTTCATTTTGGGGTGAACTAACCCTTTAAGGGTGTAACCGAACAGTAAAAAGTCCCAGGTGTGGTTCGAGGTCGACCAATCACACAATTGTTTTCATCCAAGTTATACCTGATCAAGACAACAGCACGTGCGCAGTAAGTCTGAAAGCTACATAAAAATCACAAAACAATTCTTCTTTTTCATTTTATTGCCTCTGATATCGGATGTATACTGATAGTCTGTCATTTTTTTTTTTGCATTAAGTTGTTGTTACATTGCTGCAGGTCACTAAAAACGTTATTTTTGTCTGCTGTTCCGCTAAATAACGACATTTACGGCTGAATGTAGGTTAAACGCGTGAAATATCGTGTTAATAACTGTGCTGTGGTGTAAAACACATGGTCATTTATGCATAAAGCACGAAAGCGACTCTTACCTCGCGTCCGCTTGTTGTGAAATGTTCGTTCTCGCCGTTGACGCGGTGACGCGCAATCAGTGACGCCATCAGTCAGGCGAACAGAGTTTCACGTGCAGCAAATATAAATCATAAATATCTTATTTGTTTGGCAGTTAGCTTTAACTGGATTTGCCTTGAAATAAAATATATCTGTAAAAGTGCTTTTCCCAGTATATTATTAAAATGAGTATGAGCTTGTGGCCAGTTTACGCATTCCAAGAAGCAGGTGTAATTTTCCGATATTATTTTAATTATTTTAAAATGTCCTTGTTTATTATTGATGGATGGATGTCATATTTACTCATATGATGATACTAAATATAGATATATTTGTATATTAAATATCCAGCGGCTTTTTTTCAGTCCACGTTTGTTAGCTTTGAAGCTAATCTAATGTTAGTGTACTCCTGAAAAGAAAAAAAAAACTTTTAGCAGATATATGAATTTAAAATGCAATCTTTCTCTCAGGAAAACAGTATTGGTCATCTTGGCTATACCAAATGCTATTTCCAGTTAAATTCTTTCCTTTTATTTAAAAAAAAAGCAGCTTTTTTTGTGCTCCATAGAAGAAGGGCATGACTTTTGGGTGAACTATTCCCTCAAAATATCAGGTGATGAACAAACAATACACTTGATCTTTAAGACGATGATGATTAACTTTAAAACATTTCATTGTGCCTCTGAGAATTCTTGTGACATTTTCATTAATTAATCAAATGCTTTTTAAAAGCCCTCGGCCCCTTTGAACAGAAAAGACAATCCTCTTACATGAACGATGAACGGCCGTGTGTGTTTAAACATCAGGGTTCATACTGTGCGGTTATCTCAAGAGTTTTACAAGCTTTTAGGCTTTTTAATTATGTACTGTATTTAAATACATATTTTCTGCAGGTCTTTTGACATCATTATCATCACGTTTTCATCACAGAGGCGAATGTTTTTGCAGTATATCAATTACAGTATGATAGGGAAATTAATAAATAATCAGATACTCAACTACAGATATAGTGCATTGAGGCTAGATTCAGTGCATCATGCCGTTTTACAGTCATAATGTTTCTGTGCGCACACAAATCTCATAAATTCCAGGAAAAATGTGTGTTTACAGTTTGACATATGCAACACAAAAACATAACAGCTGAGGTATTATACATCCTTCCCATTTACTTTGTTAGTACATCAAATCTTCAACAGCATATCGACGGCACTATGAAAGCATTCATTTAAAGGAACAGTTCACCCAGAAATTATTGTGTCGTTATTCTGGATAAGTTATAGCCATTCTTTTCCATGCAATTACAGTAAATGAGGACTTACTTCTAGTCAACTTTTTTGGACGCAGTCCTAATGTTTTATATGCTATTTTTTACACAAAACATGTTGAACTGCACCAGTGGAATAAAACAATGCCCCAGTGCTACATTTTTAGAGGCTGTATTTTAACAGGTGCATATTCAAGCAGTGAATATTTCAACTGGAAACATTTGCCACTTAATTTTATCATTTAAAAAAAGTTCAGGTCCAAAATATTATTTTTTAAGTCTCATGAAAGACAGGGGTGTCGCAAAGTTTCAATATTTTCAGTTAAAATGAATGAACAAACAAACAAGCATTGCATTATATTATCCAGCACAGTGGTGGACAGTAACAAAGTATTTTTATTTCTTTACTGTATTTAAGCATTTTTTATGTATCTGTATTTTACCAGAGCAGGGCCAATTCTAGGATTTCAGTATTAGGCAAGGCACGTTTTTTATATAGCACATTTCATACACAATAGTAATTCAAAGTGCTTTACATGAAAAGGAAAGAATAATAAAAAGAGGGTGCATAAAAGACAGATGTGTTTTGAGTCTGGATTTGAATAAAAACCCTATTAGGGGGGTATGATTTAAATATACTAGGTTTGTATACTAGGGCAGGCATGAGCAATACTACACTAACTATCAAGTCAGTCCCTGAATATTAAATACATTTCTTATCATTTTTTTTTCAAATAATCAGCTAATATTCATTCATGAAGAATATAGACAGACTAATTGTTTAGATTGGCAATATGTGGGTAAAATGTTTGTTTAAATATTTTTTTCAACACATGGAATGTTTTAAACGCTATTATTTTTTTAACTCTACATTTGTGCAGTTAACTTTAAAAATGATCTACGTTTATCATTTACATTCATGGAGATAACGTCGAACATGTGCCATGCTTTAGTGGACGATTTGAAAATTAGATTTTGATTAAATTGAAATTACCATTATAACCAGTAGATGGCAGCACAGGATCACTCTAGCTCATTTGCCATTTTCGTGTTTTGCTTTTGGATTTATTCTAAAATGAATATTATAACAAATTTTAGCAATTTTATTGCACTGAAGTATGAATGAATGGACATATGTTGTCTTCTGCTACACTGCTACGGACTGAAGAACACGCTGAATAACGCAGACTAAAATACGTGGATAAGCCAAAGCCTTTAAAACTTCATATGAGTTTTAAAAGGCGATCACGAATTCGTGTACATGTTACAGAGTTAATCGCAAATATTTAGGGGGCTGCGTGGAAATTTGGAACAAATCATTTGAATGAATTACTGATGACTTGTTCATTAAAGGATTAGTTCACTTCAAAACAAAAATTTCCTGATATTTTACTCTCATCCAA
Organism: Coreius guichenoti; assembly: GCA_039654105.1. Taxonomy (NCBI): domain Eukaryota; kingdom Metazoa; phylum Chordata; class Actinopteri; order Cypriniformes; family Gobionidae; genus Coreius; species Coreius guichenoti. Next base: position 30,211,105 of record CM077191.1, read on the forward strand.
GATGTTTGTGTCTTTCTTTCTTCGGTCGAAAAGAAATACATTTTTTGAGGAAAACATTCCACATAATGGACTTCAACGGCAACCAACGGTTGAAGGTTCAAATCAATGCAGTTTCAAAGGAAGGAACTTCTGCCTACTTCTAGCATGACCTTTCTGACGTGATTACGTAATCTGTGGTGCAAGATGAGCAATTTAGGTAAAAAAGTATATAAATGTTTATTTTTTTAGAAAATGACCGATGGTTTGGCTAGATAAGACCCTATTCCTCGTCTGGGATCGTGCAGAGCCTCTGAAGCCCTTCCTTTGAAACTGCATTGATTTGGACCTTCAACTGTTGGTTGCCATTTAAGTCCATTATGTGGAGAAAAATCCTGGAATGTTTTCCTCAAAACTTAATTTCTTTTCAACTGAAGAAAGAAAGACATGAACATCTTGGATGAGATGGGGGTGAGTAAATTATCAGGAAATTTTTATTTTGGGGTGGATTTTTTTATAACTTATCCGTTTAAATTATATTAAGCCTTTAAATTCTGCATAATTAAGGGCGTGGCCACTTGAGTGACAGGTGGATTGCCACTATGGTTGAGCTAGGCAGGCGTGGTTTCAGCAACCAGGCACCTCAGCTCCACCCACGTCCCGCCTCTTTGCCCATTTTCAGTTATCCAGGAGTGACGCACTGCCAAGATGGCAACTGCCGGCTTTTAGGCTTCAAAAATGCTCTTCGGAAACCTACGGGTGACGTCACGGACACTACGTCCATATTTGTTTTACAGTCTATGATTATGCCTGATTACTTCCAGCTGTTTCTCAAAAAAAAAAAAAAAAACCCACAAAATTTTAATTAAATAAGTATACGCAACACTGAGATCAGAGCGCTGAGTTTGAGTCACTTATAAAATGTGCATTTGAAGAAGCAACACGTGTCAGTTCATCATGCCGGTTTACAGTCATAATGTTTCTGTGCGCACACAAATATAATAAATTCCAGGAAAAATGAATGTGGCATATACAGTTTGACATATGCAACACAAAAACATAACAGCTGAGGCATTATACATCCTTCCCATTTACTCTGTTAGTACATCAAATCTTCAACAGCACTTATAAAATGTGCATTTGAAGAAGCAACACATGTCAAACATGTTTCCAAACAAAAGAGAACATTCACACTCACTTCATAACGTCAGTCGATTGTTTGAAATGACGTCCTTCTGTGATCTGACATGGCTTCATATCATAGAATGAGGCAGAAATGCTATTATTTACATCTTCTTTTAAAAGTGACCCATATCTGATATCTGCATTTACACTACACTTGGCGAAACTAACAAAAATAACTTTATGATATCAAGAAATCAATTTCAATAGTACATTGAGTTTAATTTATTGACATGGAATTCATAGAAACATTTTTAATGCAATCGTTTCATCCTTCTATCAAAATCATGATATGTATTCAAGATTATGTACACAGAGCCGCTATAAAAGTTAGTGTGTACTAATGGTCTGGTGGTAGAACTTTTGTTAAGCATGTCAGAGGTTCTGGGTTCGAATCTGCTATCGTATAGGGGTATTTTTCATCATTAAAACCAAAAGTGTTCATCAGTGATTGCATATCAAGAGCAGGGACAAGTTTGTGTGCATTTTATTTTGTGATTTCACTGGAACGAATAGAGAGTCTCTACAACGGGACTGAACGAGCCGTCGTCACGAGCACTCAGGATGATTTCAAAAGCAACACATTTCTGCTCCAGATCGCCTCTTTTGAACTAAATTAATACTCTGCTAGTCAGCCAGAGATGTTTGATTTGTTATAGATATATCTTTACCGTGAAATGTTAGCCTAGAAATGTAGACACACCCTAGCGGCAGCAAATGTACTTTGCAGCCAGGGTCGTCTAGCAACTCTCCGTTGGCTTGCAAGCTTGAAAAACCAAACTCTAGTCAGGCCAATCACATCGTGTATAGAGTCGGTGGGCAGGCTTAACATAATGACGGCAGAGTTGCGACGATTCCGCGTGCTACTTGAAAACAAAGAAGCTGGCGAACAGCGGTCTTTCGAATCGGCTTTGGCCGCGACTCTGGAAGACTTGGAGTTAAGCTTTTCTTTGAGAAAAGAACAAAGAACGGCACTGAAGTCATTCTTAAAAAAAGGAAGATGTGTTCGGAGTTTTGCCGACCGGATACGGATCTATCATCTAGCTCTGCTTCACCTTCTTAGTTGCTCTGGTTGGTTGTAGCGCTATCCTATTGCGTGCAGAGGGAATCTGAAAGACAACCGTTTATCCCGCCCCTCGGATTGAGCCCTGCCAATGGTGTGTTCCCAGACCCAACATCTTGACGTGGGTCTGGCTTGTCAGGCTAGCGAAATGTTTCAAAAAGTCCAATTTTTTCAATGACGTATGACTCGCATTGACAGGGGAATATCTGATCTGTCCACTTACAGGCGCAAATGCACATATCCGCTTCATATCAGATTTATTTCCACACATGAATGAGGCCTGAAACCGATCTGGGAATATCAGAATCCATGCACTTTTTTCCTGCTTACATGTTCGTGGGTCATATCCAATCTGTGCCACGTGGGAGGAAAAAAATCGGAATTGGGTCACTTGAACCATGCAATGGAAATGCGGCCTTATAGTATTATGAGTCTCACTTGTGGACTTCAGCGTGAGGGCACCCTCTGTCTACGAGAATGAATGAAACAGACATTACATGTGTGTACTCAATAATACTCACAACACCCTATTTTACAGTGGCCGAGAGAGCTCAATGTGCTGCAATTGAAGAAAACACATGCAAATAGAAAAAACACCAGCAAATTAGGACATGTGCTGCAAATACTCGCAACGCACATACAATTAGGATGTTAAAATAAACAACAAATTCATCTTTCGGGTCATCAACAACACCACTGACAAGTAGACCTTGAACAATAAGCATGTCCCAGCCAGGTTTGTCACTAGTTGGGGTCTCCTTTTGAAACATTTATGTTGTGGTCTGTGCAATTTGCAGCGCATGTCTGTATTTGGTTGCGTTGTGAGTAGTGGTCGACCAATATATCGTCAAGGCTGATATTTGGCATTTTTAAAATATCTGCATCAGCCAATAAGATTTTTTGTTTGGCCAACGTGTTGTAAGCGTGACTTTTATTTTGACGGCACTGAGAACGCCAGCTCTGAGTAAATTTTCTATCTAGTGAATTTTGTTTAAGCGCTCAAGTCACTCGCACATGCACTGTTGCGGATGAGGTGTGCGGACCCTCCTGATGATGAAAACTATGTCACACGGACAGTGCGCGGACGCAGACGGCCAAAGTACACTTTGGGCTAAAGTGCATTAGAGAGTGCGCACACGACCAAAGGAGTATACTTTGAAAATCTTGTACGCTCTGTGTGCGAGACGGAGCGTAACACGAAAAATTAAGTATACAGTACCTGGGCCTTTATGGTCTTTGTTTAACAGTTAATATGTTACTAGATAGAACTGTTAAACAAAGATAGCAAACTGTATACGAAAAAGTATTATAGCGTTTGCTTTTATATTATTGGTAGCCGCGTGGGGTAAAATTTGACATCAGGGAGGGTCCGCAAACCCCAATCCGCGTGCAGCTCAATTTTAGTGACCGCGCGGACAGTGCGCGTACAACAGTGCATGTGCAAGTGACTTGAGCACTTTGAAAACAAAATCCACTAGATCACGTCTAGAACACGTCTTTCCGCGCTCACGGCCAAAGTAGTAAGCCCCGGGTATACTTCAATTTCCGCTCCGGACGCGTCTCGCACAGCTTTCAAAGTATACTCAACCGCGGATGGCCGAGTTCGACACATGCGCAGTACAATTGTTGTGACTCTTCTGACTTTCTGGCACATGTGCTGTTGTACGCAGACCGAAGTATACTTTAAGCTGTATACTTTGAAAGGCTCGTGGAAAATGAAGTATACCCGGGCCTTTAGTCGAATCCAGCTGTCAGATATTCTAAAGTGCGCACACAGTCGTGTAAAGTTTTTGAGTAAATGTAATTAGTTACTGTACTTAAGTATCTTTTTGGCTACTTTGTAGTTTTACTGAGTATTAAATATATTAGCAACTTTTTCTCTCTACTTGACTACATTTTTGAATAAGTAAATGTACTTTTTTACTCCAATACATTTGTGTTGAGGCACCTACATTTTGCATGGCACCTAACTTTTTCTGCAGCAGTTTGTTTCTGCTATAAAGAAGCGATATCGCCATCTAACGGCATTGAAGGTACTATATCTTGTGCGTTTTGCCTTTACTCACCCAAACTTGTCAACAAGGCTACTTCATGCGATTGAGAGTGCATTAGCAGGCAGTTGTGAATCGCAGGTGTTTGATTTAGGAGATGAGGTCATGACTGCAGCCGCTGATGCAGTCCAAACCAGCACATCCAGTGCAAGTTGACTATTTAATTTTATTTAACATTATTTTATTTATCCGCTATATTGAGACCTTTTTGAAGGATATTGGTTTACTTATGGCCTTTTTGTGCACTTGAGCTTAACTGAGACTTGAGAGTTTGTAGAGTTTTGTAGTTTAAGAGGCTGTTGTGTCGACCTTGATTTATTGCAGTATTGAGGTGTTCAGTTTTATTTTGATTTTAGAAAGTAAACATGATTTCTCATCTTACAAATCAATTGTTTCTTATTTTCACTGGCATGTCTTAGGTGTTGAGCACTAGTGCATCTTTGAGCCTACATTCAGTATGAGTAAAATACTTAAGTACTGTTGAAATCAGATACTTTAAGTCGTATTGGAATTGGTGACTTGCTGTAAGGTATCTGTACTTTTACTCAAGTATGGTTTTCAGGTACTCTTTACACCTCTGAGTGCACATTTGCACCCTTTATGAATGTACATGTCTGTGCGTGACTGTCGGTCTGTGTGAATTGAATGCGGACAGGAGACTTCAGCTTCACTGGAGACGTCCGATCGACAAACTTTAACCCTTAATTTCAAACTATGCTGCTCTAAATTCAGTTGCCCAGTATGTCATATTCATGTCATTTTCACTGGGTGTTGTATGTAAAATTAGAGTTAACTTGCCTTTATTTGAAAAAACAGTGCGCACAAACTTACCAGATTACTGAGTGCCCTGTTGGTTACAGTGTTTACTTCCTTTTTATTCAGATTTTTTCAAATTATTTTTTATTTATGAAAAATACTGCAATACGATTACAGAATCAAGAAGTTGCCACCTAAAGTAAGTCTAAGTTTAATTTAGCGATTTATTTAGAATACATTTTCAAATGATTTATTTCTAATTTATTAAATAATAATTCAAATAAATATAAAGTATATGTTAGGAGCATGCTTTGTTTCATTGTGTTTGTTCCTGTCTTGACCTAGTGTCTTCATGCGCTCTATATACAGCCACCCGTGACAGAAGACAGGACCACAACATAAGTTAATTTTTGCTGCTTTTTTTGTGTTTTTCCTTTCACTATGGATCTGCCTGCTGCCCAGCTGCTCTGCTTTGTGCAGAAAGACTGCTCACTAGAGGACCACACCCAGGACTGCCTCACCCACTACCCAGATTGCTCGCTTTGTGTTTTCTACCACATCAGCCTCAGCGAGTGGTCCAAGGCACACCTTCTAGTGAGCGGTCCAAAGGAAGATTTTGCCGTGTTTGTGGAGTGGGTGCTGGCATGTAATGGATAGCCACTTACCATCTGCCAGGCTGAGGACATCACCAGCCCCACTCTACACCCAGAGTCCAGCCAGCCATTACCTTGCTGCACGGAGCGTTAGCATGAGCCCACCACAGACAGTGAGCCGAAGCCTGCTGCAATGCATGAGCCCACGCCGGAGAATAGGGTGAGGCAAGCCATCGCCCTGGAGCCATCACCTCGCAAGAAGTCTTCATCAGTCATCATCAGCCCTTTGGTTCAGCTCCTCTACCGTTCCTTTGTGGCATGGATCCACCTTGGGCATTACAGCATCCAGCTCCTCCTGGACGAAGGTATCCCTTGGCTCCGCCTCCAGCTGCTGATCCCGTCACTCCACCTTGGCCCGTCGTCCACCTTGGCTCCACTTGGGACCATCGTCCTTACGGCTTTACCAGGCTCCTTCGAACCTTCAGCTCCTGCTCAGTCGGAGGTCGCCTTGCCTGCACCATGGACTTGCAAGCCATCCGCGTTTCCCCTACAGTTCCACCACTACGGTTCTGTGGCTCCACCCTCCCTCAGGCTTCACCTCAGCTCTCAGTCGCTCCGGCTCGACCTCAGCGCTCTGGTACCCCAGTTCCTCCTCGGACGATTGTCGCTGTGGCTCCGTCACGGCCGCAAGGACCAGCCAATATGTGATGGAAGTTGAGTTGATGTCAGCTAGTCGCTGATGACGTCATTAATGAAGAAATAAGCCTGAACCTCGAGCTGAGACTCGAACAGCTATGGCATATGACACAGTGTTGACACAGCTACATAACAGCTTATTCTTATCAGTTCTTTTGTCTTTGGGTTGGTATATTTCTCACAGATTTCTGCTAATTCTAAATCAGATACAGATAAAGTAGCACAGTAAAGATTACATTTATATGAATGCATTAGTGAGATAGCGATTGCGTGCGCATTAATTCCTACCTGTCAGCATCTGATTGGCCTAGTTACTAGAAATATATGCTAGAACTTTTCAGTTTCTAAGCTTTTTTATTGATAAATCACAGAACAGTGTTGACAATACATTTCTGTGCTGCTGAATGTTTCTGTGTGCAAGATCTGCACGTGATGTGCGAGCTACTGTCTGTGTGTGTGTGCGCGTTACAATGCAGCAGACTAATTTACGTGTACAATAATCTGTTTTTTAAATATGTGTCCACCTGATCAATATTGAGCATCCGATGGTATAATAATCCAACATCTTGTTGAGCACTCTGCATTTATTTGTCATTAATTGTTGGATATGGAGCGTAAATGTGGACTTCAAGATATCTTATCCTGTTCAAAGTTTAAAACGGTCAACAGAAAGTGAGCTACAGTGGGGAGAACAAGTATTTGATACACTGCCGATTTTGCAGGTTTTCCTACTTACAAAGCATGTAGAGGTCTGTAATTTTTATCATAGGTACTCTTCAACTGTGAGAGACGGAATCTAAAACAAAAATCCAGAAAATCACATTGTATGATTTTTAAATAATTAATTTGCATTGCATGACATAAGTATTTGATCACCTACCAACCAGTAAGAATTCCGGCTCTCACAGACCTGTTAGTTTTTCTTAAAGAAGCCCTCCTGTTCTCCACTCATTACCTGTTTTAACTGCACCTGTTTGAACTCGTTACCTGTATAAAAGACACCTGTCCACACACTCAATCAAACAGACTCCAACCTCTCCACAATAGCCACAAAAAATACAAAATAAAAGACAAACATTTTCTGCACTATATATAAATATCGGCTTTATATCAGTCATCTGCCACCCTGCTCTAAGAGATCGACATCGGCCTTCAAAAAAACATTATCAGTCGACCACTAGTTGTGAGTATTTGCAGCACGTGTTGTCAAATAGAAGATGTTTTCTTAACTTGCTGGAGTTTTTTTTCTATTTGCATGTGTTTTCTTCAGTCGCAGCGCATTGAGCTCTCTTGGCCACTGTACTATTTTAGGTAAAAATAGGAAAAATAATCTCTCTAAAGACATTTGAAGTAAACATATGCAAATAGTTCCCTTTATAGATTCACTCAACGCTGCGTAGCTATGACGCAATGGGAACGCCCTCTGGTGTGCCGATTGTCTGAAGCCCTTATAGAATCATGGCATTTCATTGGCTGATGGTGCAGGCGCCACCCCAACGCTCTTACGTCATCATATTATACTGGCGCGCGCCATCTGCTCCTCAGATTTCTCTGCCTTCATGAAGCGGCCATTCTAGCCCTTCGGTCTCAATTTTTCTAGCCCAAAATTTGGATTTTCGTATCAGTTTTCTTTATCTCGGAGGCTTCTGTGCTACAGCAGGAGCTTTCTTCCCTCCTCCTCAAGGGTGTGACAGAAGAGGTTCCCTCAACGGAAGTGGAACGCGGCTTCTTCAGCCGCTACTTCCTGGTCCCGAAGAAGGACGGCGGTCTGCGCCCTATACTAGACCTTCACCGGCTGAACTTCTCCCTTTACAAAGGGAAGTTCAAGATGTTGACTCTGAAGGCTATCATGTCTCAAATTCGTGCGGGGGACTAGTTCGTAATGGTAGACCTGAAGGATGCATATTTCCATATTCAGGTCGTCCAGCGACACAGAAAGTTCCTCAGATTCTCCTTCGGAGGAAAGGCTTATGAGTACAAGGTTCAAAAGGACAAACTCCTTTCCCTGAGGGCGGTTCATGTACCCAGGATCTTGAACCTTGCAGCGGATTTTCTGTCGAGGCAGAAGCTCAGATCGGGGGAATGGATGCTGAATCCTCAAACAGTAGCCCAGATTTGGGATGTGTTTGACAGAGCGGAAGTGGACCTCTTTGCATCGCAGGAGTCATCCCAATGCCCACTTTGGTTCTCCCTGAGCTCCCCAGCACTGCTGGGTATAGAGGCGTTCGCTCACCCATGGCCGAAGCTGAAGCTCTATGCATTCCCACCCGTCAAGTTGATTCCGGCTGTTCTATGCAGGGTGAGGGAGAGCGGGGTCCGTCTCCTGCTTATAGCCCCATTCTGGCCGTCCCAGGCGTGGTTCTCGGCACTTATTCTTCTTCTGGATTCCCCTCCCTGGGAGATTCCGGTCAGAGAAGATCTGCTGTCTCAGCTTCAGGGCAGGATATGGCATCCTCATCCCGAGATTTGGAAGCTGTGGGCATGGCCCATCAGAGGCCGCTAGCTCTGAGTTCTGGTCTTCCTGCCGACATCCAGGAGACCATTGCGAGTGTGAGAGCTCTTTCCACAAGGAGGCTGTATTCCTCCAAGTGGAAGGTTTGAGTCATGGTGGTCAGCTCATGCTGTGGATCCAGTCAGCTGCCCCGTGGGTCCAGTGCTGGAGTTCCTACAGGAAAAGTTTACTGCTGGAGCGGCCGCTACTACTCTGTCGCCGCCATTGCCGCTCGTAGGGAGTCAGATGAAGTTCCCCTGGACAAACAAAGGTTGGTCTTCACCCCTGGTCTGGTTAAGGTAACCTTAAGACCTAGGCCAGGATATGTGCCCAAAGTTTTGTCTACATCATTTCGCTCTCAGGTTATTACCCTTCACTCGTTCCACCCCCCTCCTTTCACCTCAGAAGAGGACGAAAAACTTTATTTGCTCTCCCATTTCCGAGCGTTGAAGTCTTACGTAGATCACTCTAGTGGTTGGAGATCAAATCAGCTCTTGGTGTGTTTCGTTGCTGGCTGCCACAGGCTTGCCACATTGAAGCATAGAGTTTCCCATTGGGTTACAGAGGCTATTTCACTGGCATATGAGGTGCGCGGTCGGTCGTCACCTCTCAGCATTCGGGCACATTCTGCCGGAAGTGTGGCTTCCTCAAGCGCTTTTTAGAGGGGCCCTCCTGGAGGACATTTGTGTAGCGGCAGGATGGTCCTCTCCGCACACTTTTGTCAAATTCTATAGTTTGGATCTCGACATGGCTCCAGGTTCCCATGTTCTGTCTGCTTGAACCGGCCATGTATGCTATCTGGTATTCATCGAGCCAGATACGGCAGCGCTTAGCTTGGTGAGTTTGGTATATCGTTCCCATTGTGTCATAGCTATGCAGCGTTGAGTGAACCTATGAAAGAGAACGTCTCAGGTTACTGGTGTAACCTATGTTCTCTGAATAGGGAACGAGACACTGTGTTCGCTGCCAAGCTTCTCGCGCTGCCGACAAGTGACCTTTTTCGGCAGAGAAAACTGAGGAGCAGATGGCGCGCGCGCCAGTATAATATGACGATGTAAGAGCACCGGGGTGGCACCTGCGCCATCAGCCAATGAATTGGTGTGATTCTATAAGGGCTTCAGATAATCGGCACACCCAGAGGGCGTTCCCATTGCGTCATAGCTACTCAGCGTTGACTGAACCTATGAAAGAGAACCAACCAAAATGGATGGATGTTGTTTGGATTGTGATTAGTGATTAGTGATATTGGGCTATGTAAACAAAATTGACCTAATGTTAAGCAAGAGGTGTTCTGTTCCTGCAGTCCTGCAAATAAAATGTTTGTCAGAAAACATTTCTGGTTAAGGTTTGTATTTTTGCGTGCGTATGGAACATGAATGTCCCGTCAGTATGTGCCTGTTTAAGTGATGAACTGCACTACATGTGGTTGTTCTCAGAGATGGTAACAGAGATTGTGCTGCAACTGTGTGGCCTGTGCTACAAAACTTTCAACCTCTGCAACACCAGTGCTATGTGCAAAAAAGTTTACGTACAGCCCTGACTTTGTTTTCCCCTACAAGGCTTTGTTTTTAGTTAAATAACGCCCATTATACACTCCTCATTTTGAGTTCTCTCTCTGCACCCGCACCTGACACATCTGCTACTTCCTGTAGACTTTTTGACTGTAAGCTAGGGCAGATCATCGGTGAGCGTTTAACAAGATATAAAAGATATTTGATTGATTGGACCAACTTTTACAGTGAAGCTTATACACAACATTTACAACTGAAAAATCTCCAGAAAAATTCTGAAATGGGTGATAGGGGTAAGTAATTTATTTACAAAAATTTAATTTACTTTAAGTAACATGAATTTACTATAATAATATAAAAAATCTAAACATGTTTTTTTTCCCACAGAGGCATTACTGTCAAATGACAATTCCAGAATGCCATATTGCTCAAATTTTACCATTAGTAAGTACTTTAACTCCTGACCCCCACCCCACATTTTGCTTCTGAAAGTGATATTAGCAAGCCTTAAAGCCTCTAACATGTTTCAATTTTGTCAGACTTTCATTGTACTGTATTATGTACAACAAGATATAGATAGACTCTGTTCAACACTACAAATTTCTTTGAAGGTGGTATTCTATTCTGAAGTTCAGTTCTTCACTGACAGTTCAATACTGTATGTGCATGTAAGAGTAGATAGAGCACCTTCAACCTGTTGGTCCCCGGTGAAATCCACTATATGGAGAAAAATCCTGGAATGTTTTAATTTCTTTTCAACTGAAGAAAGAAAGACATGAACATCTTGGATGTTGAGAAATTATCAGGAAATTTTAACTCTGAAGTGAGACAATTTTACAATTGATTTCTCGCTTACTGCATTTCTTCCAAACAATTCAGGTGTGTACTGTACCTAATGATTAAACTTACTTGAGTTTACAAAGACTATTACACAAAATCATGTTGTTGATAGAATTTAAACATCAAATTTAGGTCACTTGGGTACTTAATTTTTAATTTTAAAGTTGTGTTATTATTTCTATATCTAATCGGGTTCTTTTCAGCCATTTGTGAAAAACTGAGTTGTAGGTTTAGTTACAAAAAAGGCGTCTATACCGCACATGATCTTCTCTTTTTTCTCTCAAGTCATTGCGCATGTGATCACCTTTGATGTTGTTTTTCTTCTAAAGTCAAACAGAAAGTACAGTGGTCTGAATTACAGGAACAGACTTTGTGGTCTGCACAAATCTCAAGGCAAACCAATACAAGAGAAACTGAAACTATTAAACACTGTTACAAAAACAACCTCCATTTATAGGAAACATATTTACATGTGTCCTCACAGAAACGTTGACCGGTTTCTACATTGCACATTTGATTTTATATTAGTTTTTATAAAAATTTTCAATAATTAAAAATTACATTACACATGAAAAGACCGGTTTACCAAAGATGGCTTAATTGAATTAAATGTATTCATGTTATAAACACACAGAGACATATTCCAATTAAACCAGTTCGGTTTAAGTTTGTTTGTTGATTTCTTGAGAATACTGGCTTAAATGAGGCAAAAGGATAAAATTATAACTCATTATATACCTAATGATGAGGCATTCCATTTCTTGTATAAATGTTCATCTGCTTATGCCATTTTATTTTAGGTGTTTTTAATTAGGCTACTTTCATTCCACAAACTTCTTGGTTCTCACGGAGTTGGTGCTTCATGTTTTTTCTGACACCATTTACAAACGGGATAAGATGGTGTCTTGCCTCCAGGGTTTTTAAATTTCCCTAAATATCGTCCTGCAGAAACCTCTGAGTGTGGGCATAGTCAACATCTGGATTCTGAAGTTCAGTGAAAAGATGCAATTTACTGTAGATAGGCCCATTTTGAGTTTTATGCTCTGAATGAAAGTCTCTGCTAAGGGTATAATGTTGAAATAGTGGCTGTCATAAAAACTTTTTTATTTTAGGAAATGGAAATACAAAAATCTGTAAACACAGAATAATTACATCCCTGCTTTAAGACCCGTTGTGACCTAGTCATTAAAAGAGTCATTTGAATATATCCAAACCTTGACACACAATTATATGAATGTTTTTATTTGAAGCACTTTGTGACAATAATAAAAATCCTCATTTTCTGTCATTCAAAAGAATATTGAACAAACAACAACAGGCTGACGGTCAGATGATTGCGCTGGGGTGTTGAAGTGGCGGGCTGCTGCGCGAGGTGATTTCTTGGACCCATTAGGATGTGACGTGTGAATCTGGAGCAGTTTGGTGGACGCAGCGTCTGTGCTCTCTAGCTCCCTCTGTAGGTGCTGTATGAGTATCTGCTCACCAGCAGCGGCACATGAAAGCTCTGATCAGCATCGCTTACAGTGAACACAATCTGAATGAGGAAGAATAAAGACATTAACATTTAGAATGTGTAGATTCAATCAGTTCACTATCAGTCTTTCCCACAAACCTCAACGTATGGGTAAAAGCTGGACTGTCCCAAACTCTCCCAGTACTGGCCCGTCTCGAAGCGGATCTTGTACATTCCTGGAGTGAAGGCCTCGCTGGTTATCAGTCCTGGACAGCGTCCGTCCTCATTGGTGTTTCTGGAATAATCAGTGACAGTTTTTAACATAATGACATATTTACAGGGTTTGAGGATTTTAAACCTCTCAAACTTTGACCCAAACAACTTTGGACAGTTTCAATGGTAACAGTTTTCACAACACTGACAATAATGTAAACATATTTTGGATAGAGAGAAGACTTAACACAAGTGATTCAACAGAGCTGAGTGTTAGCATTAGCATGCTAGCTAGGGTGACCAGACGCTCAGTCCTGGTTTTTGGTGTCCTGTCCCGACTGAACCTGTCACTGTCCCTGGAAATATCCCTGTTTTACAGCACGTTCAAAATACCCCGCAAAAACTTTTGAAAAATTAATAAAAATTGTAATTACTGTATACATATTCAAAGTTTGTAAATATTAAAATGTTAAATACAATTATTTGTTTGTTTAGATTTTTAGAATATACTGTTTTGGTCTTTGCTATTTGCAGTCGTTATTATTTAGTATTTTTCATAGTATAATTTTGGTGAAATCTGGTTGCCTCAGCATGTTAGTCTGTACACAACATGAAAATTTACTAAATATTGGGTACAACAGTCCATTTTTAATGAGACTGAATAATTAATACTGATACCTTTTAATACTAAATGGATTTCAGGCATATTTATTGCCTAAATAATGACTATTTTCAAGTAGGTTTTCCCGAAAAAGAAACCCTTTCCACTTCTGCCATTAGTTGACCAAACAGATAGTCCCACCCCAAACTTACATCATTGGTTGACCCAACAGATAGTCCCGCCCCAAACTCACATCATTGGTTGGCCAAACAGATAGTACTGACCCCCAAACTCACAGCATTGGTTGGCTAAACAGATAGCCCCACCCCCAAACTCAACATCATTGGTTGGCCATACAGATAGCCCCGCCCCCAAACTCACATCATTGTTTGGCTAAACAGATAGTCCCGCCTTAAACTCACATCATTGGTTGGCTAAACAGATAGTCCCGCCCCAAACTCACATCATTGGTTGGCCAAACAGATAGTCCCGCTCCAAACTCACATCATTGGTTGGCCAAACAGATAGCCCCGCCCCAAACTCACATTATTGGTTGACCAAACAGATAGTCTCGCCCCAAACTCACATCATTGGTTGGCCAAACAGATAGTCCCGCCCTAAACTCACATCATTGGTTGGCCAAACAGATAGTCCCGCCCCAAACTCACATCATTGGTTGGCCAAACAGATAGCCCCGCCCCAAACTGACATCATTGGTTGGCTAAACAGATAGTCCCACCCTACACTCACATCATTGATTGGCCAAACAGATAGCCCCGCCCTGAACTCACATCATTGGTTGGCCAAACAGATAGTTCCACCCCAAACTCACATCATTGGTTGGCCAAACAGATAGCCCCGCCCCAAACTCACATCATTGTTTGGCCAAACAGATAGTCCCGCCCTAAACTCACATCATTGGTTGGCTAAACAGATAGTCCCGCCCCAAACTCACATCATTGGTTGGCCAAACAGATAGTCCCGCTCCAAACTCACATCATTGGTTGGCTAAACAGATAGCCCCGCCCCAAACTCACATCATTGGTTGGCCAAACAGATAGTCCCGCTCTAAACTCACATCATTGGTTGGCCAAACAGATAGTCCCGCCCTAAACTCACATCATTGGTTGGCCAAACAGATAGTCCCACCCCAAACTCACATCATTGGTTGGCCAAACAGATAGTTCCACCCCAAACTCACATCATTGGTTGGCCAAACAGATAGCCCCACCCCAAACTCACATCATTGGTTGGCCAAACAGGCAGCCCCACCCCAAACTCACATCATTGTTTGGCCAAACAGATAGTCCCGCCCCAAACTCACATCATTGGTTGGCTAAACAGATAGTCCCGCCCCAAACTCACATCATTGGTTGGCCAAACAGATAGCCCCACCCCCAAACTCACATCATTGGTTGGCCAAACAGATAGTCCCGCTCCAAACTCACATCATTGGTTGGCCAAACAGATAGCCCCGCCCCAAACTCACATCATTGGTTGGCCAAACAGATAGTTCCACCCCAAACTTACATCATTGGTTGGCCAAACAGATAGCCCCGCCCTAAACTCACATCATTGGTTGGCCAAACAGATAGCCCCACCCCCAAACTCAACATCATTGGTTGGCCATAGATAGCCCCGCCCCCAAACTCACATCATTAGTTGGCTAAACATAGTCCCGCCCCCAAATTCACATCATTGGTTGGCTAAACAGATAGTCCCGCCCCCAAACTCGTACCATTGGTTGGCTAAACAGATAGTCCCAAGAGTAGAAAGTGAAGTTAAATGTTCCTATCTCTAAGGAAGAGTTACTGGAGGCAATTTCAAAGATGCAAAACGAAAAAAAAGTGCCAGGTCTGGATGGCATAGGCTGTGAATTGTATAAGGAATGGCACGCTTTGTTACTTGAACCTGTGCTTAATATGGTTAATTATTCATTTAACATTGGGCAGCTTCCTGAATCTCTGAAAGAAGCTAATATTTCTCTTATATTGAAAAAAGGTAAACCTCCCGAAGCCTGCTCTTCATATAGACCCATTTCTCTATTAAATACGGACAGGAAATTGGAAACAACAATAAACTTTTAAACAACATGAGATTGATGGGTTGATGCTTTCTCTTGATGCGGAGAAAGCATTTGACCGCATTGAGTGGTCATATTTATGTTTTGGAGAAATGTAATTTTGGTGATTCTTTTATCAGATGGGTTAGGGTGTTATATGAAGAACACAAAGCTTTTGTTCTTACAAATAGTTCCAGATCAGAAAGCTTCTCTTTACATAGAGGGACTAGGCAGGGGTGCCCACTGTCACCCCTGCCGTTTGCGCTCACCATTGAACCCCTAGCCGAGGCGATCAGGACAGATCCTTCAATTGAAGGTTTGCAAACTGTTGAGGCATCATAAAATAGCCCTTTATGCAGATGATGTGATCGTTTTCATTCAGTACCATCTCTTTCAGTACTTTCTCAGGATATAAAATTAATCTAAATAAGTCTGAGGCTATGTCTGTTGGTACCATGAAAACAATGCCAAAGGTTAGTTCATTTCCATGTAAGCGCCTGGAGGATTTATATATTTGGGTATCTTTGTAAGCCCTGTACTCAAAAATATATACAAAGACAACTTCACCCCTTTGCTTAGTAAAATTAGAGAAGATTTAAATCGCTGGGATACTTGACCGATCTCTTGGTTAGGTAGAGTGGCTCTTATAAAGCTCCTGTACCCAATTCAAATGATCCCTATCCTGTTCTCTAAACAGGTTTTAAAAGATGTGAAAGGCTGGCTCAGTTCCTTTATCTGGAGCAAGCGTAAACCAAGGCTCAAATTCTCTGCACTACAACTACCAGGGTCGATGGGAGGACTGGACTTGCCTAATATTGTGCAGACCACTGGTATAGCTTATCTAAGATATGTTTCTGATTGGGTTGCTCTTGACATGGTTAGATCTTGAACAATCATTATCTAAACTTCCCCTTGTGGATTCGTATTACACTCCACTTGCGGCAACTGTCAAGGTGACCAAGCAAACCATCATTTTTTTTTTTCCCAAATACCAATTATTTGTAATGTACAATATACATGTACAATGTCACAGAATGTAGTTTTAAGAGTTTTTTAGACGACAGCCTGGTGGAGATGTTCAAACATTCAAAAGCATTTAAAGATGACACGCGTCGACTCACCCGATGGTTACGAGGCTCCAGATGGTCATGCGCGGGTCCAGGCGGTGTAGACTGAGGGCCATCCGTGCCGCTGGGACCCCGTCCCCGGTGTTCAGCACATGTGTAGTGAGGGGACTGCTGCCTTTCACCGAAGCCATCGCTCTGAACCCTACAACACACAGGAGAATCACCCCATCCCATGCATTCAATATAAGGACATTTAAGACCATGTACTGGTAACTTCCACATCTGTACCTGGAGATGTTAAACATAAAGCACATTTAAAATGACTCACTGTCTTTTCTAACAGAATGACTGAAGATATTAAGATCTTACCTGTTATGAAGTCAGTGTCATCTGGCTGTGTGTCGCCGTTTATATGAAGATGATCTGGACTCGTCACTGTTTGATCAGTTTCAATGAGTTAATCAACAGAACAAACCAGCGTGAGCACACATGCAGGGTTAATGTTTAAGAGAACACTATCACAAACCTTTACAATATAGGAGCCATTCCACCGAATGGGTAACATTTCTGTCCCCAGGACGTTGTATGCATAAATTTGCATGAAAATTAACTCTACAATACATTTTATTATTAAGCAGTGTCCTGAACATTAATCTAACTGCAAATGAAAAATATACAATTTAAAACATTAATAAAAACTACTGAGAACACTAAAAAACAGCATTTGTTACATGTCCCTGGTATCTAAACCTAAACTTTATCATGAAATATAATCATTAAAATCTTTCAGAAATCGTATTTTTTTTGCATTGTTGTGTGACTCCATATACCATCTATGCTTGCAAAAAAATCCATAATATGTTATAAAAAATACCCATTTTAGTCGTGTCCCCAGGTTTTCACTCAGTCCTGTTACCCTCACACATTGCCCCCTCTAAAAAACTTGGAACATGCCACAAGACACATTTTCAACAGGAAGTTGCATCATCTGGATCTTATGCAGGCCATGGGAAGACCAAAAGTAAGTCCTCTCATTTTTATTTCTGGATATTTGATGAAATTGTAACTATGACTAAGAAGGTCAATCTCAACGTACTGTCCTGTTACCTAAATTATTTCTTAGATGTTATTTGTTTATTTTAAAAATATTAACTTTAGGTAAGTCACTACAATTTGCTCAGTGTCCTCATGCTATTAGCATGTAACGCAATTTGGCATGTATTTGCTTTTTTTTTTGCTTAACTCAATCCTGTTACTTTCACTCCCATTACTCATATGAAAAGTAACAGGAGTGAGTAGAGTCCTCTGGTTTGTTGATTTAATAGTGTTAATATTAGATGATATAATAATATTCACCTAATTTATGAGTTTTACAGTTGAAATGACTAAAAATTGTAGACATTGGATTAGTTTGACCATGTGAATACCATACTTACAGGGAGCCAGTCCACCGCAAAGTGACTTAAACGTTTTGTCTTCATCTTTCTTGTCTTTCGTAGAAAATGGAGAGAACCCATACTATGCAGGTGCCAGAAACACACACCCATGGCATGCTGCAAGGGATGGAGCGAGACACACCCACAACCCTCTCTTTTCCCCCTTTTTTGTCTTTCCTACCCTCTCTCTCCTCCTTTCACTTTCCACCTCCTCCGCTGTGAAGTACTATTAGCACATAGACCATCCCTTCAACACAGAAATCTCACTCACACACACACACACACACACACACACACACTGTTACCAGGTGTTCATTCCTGTTACAAAAGTTTACTTTTTTCCTAAAAAAATAAAATAAAATAAAATAAAAAAATTAAAGTTAAACCACTTTTTTTATTAGTTTGTTTGGTCCATCATTTATTCAGTTGTTTAATAAATTAAATTATAAAAAAAATTATAAACTTGTGGCTTCGGTCTTCTTTAAAATGAAAAAATTGGATTTGTGTTTTTTATTAAAATACACCTTGTCTTCATATAGTGTTTTTTTAGTCACAAATATTAATTATTTGAACACATAACCAACAATTTCTTTAAAATAAAAAATTGTTTTTTTAAGGGAAAACAAAGGAATTAACTGACATGCTTTTTAAACGGCACATAAGTTTTGGTAACAGGTCTGAGAAAACATGCATCCATCTTCTTATTAGAAACCTTGTAAAAATGAAATAAAGTTACCTGAGATTGACCAGTACACATTTTGAAGAGTTATGCGCAGTATTGGATTTGAAAAAAAAATAGTTATTTTAAAAAAGTAATTTTGAAGAGTTACAAAAGGCAAATGTCACGCATTCGGTGGAATGGCCCATAAAGTACCACAAAACCAAGACTAGATATCTGAATCTGCACTCCTACCTTGAAGTCGTTTACATACACACGAAAGGTGTAAATCCTGAGGGCAGATGGACTTTGACCTCTAGTGACTAGTTTGATTTGGATGAGTGGAAAAACATGAAGGTTAACGCTAGTCACTATGACAAAAGGTCCTTGCACACTGAGTATATTAATGCGTATTCATTATTTAATTCGCAAAACAACACAAAATGTCTTAAAGCAGTGAGGATGAGGTTGCTGTCCTCTCCATTCTTAAAAAGAGAAAAAGAAAGCAAATATTGGGTCCACCAATAATCCTAAAATTGTGTAGAGAGGAAGGAGAGTTCCACCTGCGGGATTATCCCGAACCATTCAAAGTTTACTTCAGTTTGATGGTTTGCTAGCGACACTGGAGCCACATCTTAAAAACTGTGTGTGTTTGTCACACAGAGCTTTGAGCTGCGAGACGAAGTGGATCAACTCGTCAGACGACATTCTGGATTTTGGCGTTCGCTTGTACGGTGGCTCTGAATTGTCAAAACCTCTCAAAATGCTTGCTACAGATGTGAAAAACGCAGAAAATTGAACCTGATTTTTTTTATGTTTTATTTTTTTTATACGACGGACGAAAGTTTCAGGACCTTACCACAGCTGGAATCATTTAGATCAATGGTTTCAGTCTTCACTGACCCAGAGCTACATTTGATTCCATTAGGAACATTAAAGGGATAGTTCACCCAAAAATGAAAATTAGCCCATGATTTACTCCAGACATCATGTCATCCAAGTTATAATTGTATAAGTTACAATCAGAGTTATATTAAAAAATATCCTGGCTCTTCCAAGCTTTATAATGGCAGTGAATGGCTGTTTCTGTTTTGAAGTCCATAAAAGTGCATCTATCCATCATAAAAGTGCTCCACACGGCTCCGGGGGGTTAATAAAGGCCTTCTGAAGCGACGGGTTTGTGTAAGAAAAATATCCATATTTAAAACTTTACAAACTGTAATGTCTAACTTCCGCTAACTGTGGTACGCGCGTTCACGAGAGACTGGCCTTCCAGTCTGACGTCGGACGCTCAGGTAAGAATATGCTAGTTCTTGTGAGAACCAAGTTTTGTTTAGCTCTATCCTCTGGGCTTCCGCAATCGTCACCGGAACTTACACTACGCCTGCGTCCTACGTCATACGCTGGAAGGCCAGTCTCTCGTGAACGCGCGTAAGCGGAAGCTAGAGATTACAGTTTTAAATATGGATATTTTTCTTGCACAAACGCAACGCTTCACTTCAGAAGGCCTTTATTAACCCCCGGAGCCGTGTGGAGTACGTTTATGATGGATAGATGCACTTTTATAATGGATAGATGCACTTTTATGATGGATAGATGCACTTTTATGGTCTTCAAAACAGAAACAGCCATTCACTGCCATTATAAAGCTTGGAAGAGCCAGGACATTTTTTAATATAACTCTGATTGTCTTCGTCTGAAAGAAGAAAGTCATATACAGTACACCTAGGATGGCTTAAGGGGGAGTAAATCATGAGGTAATTTTTATTTTTAGGTGAACTATCCCTTTAACTAACATTATTACACTATACAATGATCAACAGATCATTAGTTATAAAGTTAACACGTAGTTAAAACATCATAAAGATCATCTCCTAGAGTGCCTTCGGGTTCAAAACCCTGACGATAATGGCCTTTAAAACGTATTCAAATTCTGTCATTAAAATGACATTCAGGCAAAAGCAGTTTGAGGCTTTAAGACAACACACTGTACATGAATGTATTTTATTTCTGTCGGTGAATACATTCAGAAGTGTGTGATACAAACAAATGTAGCATTCCATAATATTGTACATAATCACAGATATATATTACGAAAGATACACAAGCATGCAGCGGGAAACCGCTTTACCATCTTATGCCTTCTTTCAACATTTTTACATGAAAAAAAATGACATATGCTGATTATAAATCTAATTGGCCAGACTGATTGATGAGCAGATAGTAAATGACATTTGGGTTAAAATAAGTGTTTTATATACATCTCATTTTAAAATCTCATGTATGTCTCATAAATATACAGTAGATAATTGCATTATTTTTTGATATATCAGGGTCATGTAAGGGGTTATCAGCTGATATAGATATATTTAGATATCGTTATTGGCATCAGTCATTTAATATCCCATATCAGCCATAACTATTGTGTACACATCATAAAATTATAGGATATTTGCAATAATAATGTGTGTCTGTGTTTTCATCTCCTTCTCGTATCAGTACTTCACTGATTGAAATCATGGAAAAATACCATGTGTTTAAAATAATTCATAAAGAGTTTGTTTGGGTGTGTTTAGACAGCTGCTCCTGAACTGGATTCAAACACTTGATTCAGCATCGGTCCATCACTGAACTCATGATGATACGAGCTCATGCCATTCAGTGGAAATGATCCAGACAGCTCTCCTCATACTTCAGGCTCCTTTTCTTTACACGTCATCAGAGTTCCTGTGGCTTTCCCCAAAGAAACTTGGCGTCTGTGAGAAAGAGCAACAGAACGCTTAGAAAAAACATCCGTTTCATCCAGTTTATTTAAAACAAACAGTCACAGGTTTCCTCTTACCGGAAGTCTTTACATGTAGAACACATCTGGTTCATAGTCAGTAGCCTAGCAAACACACGCATGGATACATGTTACACAAACACTTCAGTTGCTGTAGTATTATAGCATTTTTGTATATCCTGAAATATTGTGGGAATATGTACCAAGGTAAGCAGGTTCTTGACAGGTTTTGTAAAACTAAACTACTGTAAAATCCTAATAAATGAATACAAAATCTCCTTCAAAAGCTTCACAATCTTCAGAATGTTAATTTGAACTACTTTGACAGCAGTGACTGTATCTGTAACTATGACATTTTGACAGTAAATTTATAAAAACGCAGATTTAATGTGTGTGTGTGTGTGTGTGTGTGTGAGACAGAGAGTGAGTATGTGTTTACATGCTGTCTGTCGTCATCACTGCTGTCTGCTGTCTGTGGGCTCTGTGTCTCTCTGTCTGTCCTGTGTGTGTGTGTGTGTGTGTGTGTGTGAGTGTGTGTGTGTGTGTGTTTACATGCTGTCTGTCGTCATCACTGCTGTCTGTGGGCTCCGTGTCTCTCTGTCTGTCCTGTGTGTGTGTGTGTGTGTGTGTGAGTGTGTGTGTGTGTGTTTACATGCTGTCTGTCGTCATCACTGCTGTCTGCTGTCTGTGGGCTCTGTGTCTCTCTGTCTGTCCTGTGTGTGTGTGTGTGTGTGTGTGTGTGTGTGAGAGAGAGTGTGTGTGTGTGTTTACATGCTGTCTGTCGTCATCACTGCTGTCTGCTGTCTGTGGGCTCTGTGTCTCTGTCTGTCCTGTGTGTATGTGTGTGTGTGTGTGTGTGTGTGTGAGTGTGTGTGTGTGTGTGTTTACATGCTGTCTGTCGTCATCACTGCTGTCTGCTGTCTGCGGGCTCTGTGTCTCTCTGTCTGTCCTGTGTGTGTGTGTGTGTGTGTGTGTTTACATGCTGTCTGTCGTCATCACTGCTGTCTGCTGTCTGTGGGCTCTGTGTCTCTCTGTCTGTCCTGTGTGTGTGTGTGTGTGTGAGAGTGTGTGTGTGTGTTTACATGCTGTCTGTCGTCATCACTGCTGTCTGCTGTCTGTGGGCTCTGTGTCTCTCTGTCTGTCCTGTGTGTGTGTGTGTGTGTGTGTGTGTGTGAGAGTGTGTGTGTGTGTTTACATGCTGTCTGTCGTCATCACTGCTGTCTGCGGGCTCTGTGTCTCTCTGTCTGTCCTGTGTGTGTGTGTGTGTGAGTGTGTGTGTTTACATGCTGTCTGTCGTCATCACTGCTGTCTGCTGTCTGTGGGCTCCGTGTCTCTCTGTCTGTCCTCGAGGGAGGAGAGCAACCAGACGAGTCGTCCGCACTGCTCACAGAGCCGTGGAGCGGAGAGAACGCCACACCGTCTCCTGAGATTCACACACACACACACACACACACACACACACACACACACACACACACACACAAGAGCGCTAAATGCCATCAAACAGAAGATCAGGGACAGAGACAAGGCACCATCTCTTTGGACATCCGATTGTGAGACATGACATCACAAAGATGAGCCAGTCTCTGGCCTGGTTCATAACCACTGTTGTGCTCTGATGATGAAGGAATGAGTGTCTTACCGGACAGCTCTTGGTTGTGAGGGTCCATCTGCTCCAGACTGTCCAGCAGCTCGTCTATCTGTGATTTAATCACGGTCAGTTCTTTCTTAATGCACATCAGCTCCTCCATTCCTACTGCGGACAGAGAACGAGAGGGTCACAGTGAGTTCAGCATGAAAAACATGAGGAATAAAGGAAAAACTTACATTAAAGTTGAAGTGTGATATTTCCAAAAATTTAAAATAAGTCATTGGAGCCATTAGATGCGTTCACACCATGTCCGAATTACCATAATTATGACATTCCCACTTGTAAAAAAGGTTCATGTTCTCATAGAACTTGTAATTACAACTTAGAATTTTCTGCATAATACTCTTAATGTTTAATCATGCAACTTTAATCTAAAAATAAGCAAAAAACATGCAATACAGTTTAATGTTGCTACCCCAGAGTTGGATAACTGATGTCCAATGTCCTGCTAAATAAACTTTAACACTTTATCAATAACATATTTGCATATTGTGGTTTTGTTTACTGATTACTCAAATTATACAGATTAATTTTGGCATGAATACCCCTCTGGGCCTCTTCGTTTAGGGGTCACTCTCGGCGTGACCGAAGCCTTAAAATGTAACTTTTTTCCCCCAGGAAAACTAATGTAATACATTTTAGTTCAATAATATTTTTTGATTATTATTTTGAATGTTTAGGGTATTTTACGATATTATGCAATATCTATACAATTTCTATTAGCTATTTTCCCCATTGAAAAAAATACACAAATCTTCAAATTTTTAATTCTTTTTCAATTAAAGCAGTATTGCATGTTAAAACAGAGACAAGGCATTTAAAATCCAATTTTTGAAGGTAGAATAGTGCCGTCTGGTGGGATGGCACTATGTATGTAATGCCCTGGTGTAACCACTAGATTCCTATATAGTTCTATGGCTTATAGATTATCTAGTATTTTTAGACATAAATACTTTTTTTTATTAAGTTGTGGAGTTGTATTTATACTTAGACATTCTCAAAGACTATATATACTTTTGGTCAAGGTTTAGATTTGTTTTGTTTGAAATGTTGATTTGATCAGTCAAACCTGAACACAGAGGAGGACATTTTGTTACACATAACATCAAAATTCAATAAAAATTAACACGTATGCTTTATCACAGCTTAATCAATCTGGGTCTGATCTGATTTCAACCTCTTTGAGTCTTTTGGCTCAATTTTACCATATTGTTACAGCCACATCAGTTCATTTGTGTGTGTAAGTGAGTGTGTGTTTGAGTGGGTGTGTCTGTTTTGTACTCTTGATGTTTTAGAGTGTAACCTCTTCCTTGCTGTTTGTTTGCTTTGTGGCTGAATTACTGATTTTATTTCACACATTTGCAAAAACTCGCTCTGTGTTATAGTCACGCAAGTTCACACATACACTATATTGCCAAAAGTATTGGGACACCCCTCCAAATCATTGAATTCAGGTGTTCCAATCACTTCATGGCCACAGGTGTATAAATCAAGCACTAGGCATGCAGACGCTTCTACAAACATTTGTGAAAGAATGGGTCGCTCTCAGGAGCTCAGTGAACTCAAGCGTGGTACCGTGATAGGTTGCCACCTGTGCAATAAGTCCATTCGTCAAATTTCCTCACTACTAAATATTCCACGCTCAACTGTTAGTGGGATTATAACAAAGTGGAAGCAATTGAGAGCAACAGCAACTCAGCCACGAAGTGGTAGGCCACGTAAAATCACAGAGCGGTGTCAGCGCATGCTGAGGGTCACAGTGCGCAGAAGTCACCAACTTTCTGCAGAGTCAGCTACAGACCTCCAAACTTTGTGTGGCCTTCAGATTAGCTCAAGAACAGTGCGTAGAGAGGTTCATGGAATGGGTTTCCATGGCCGAGCAGCTCATCCAAGCCTTACATCACCAAGTGCAATGCAAAGCGTGGGATGCAGTGGGGTAAAGCACGCCGCCACTGGACTCTAGTGCAGTGGAGACGTGTTCTCTGGAGTGAGCAATCACGCTTCTCTGTCTGGCAATCCCATGGACGAGTCTGGGTTTGGCGGTTGCCGGGAGAACGGTACTTGCCTGACTGCATTGTGCTAAGTGTAAAGTTTGGTGGAGGGGGATTATGGTGTGGGGTTGTTTTTCAGGGGTTGGGCTTGGCCCCTTAGTTCCAGTGAAAGGAACTCTTAATGCTTCAGCATACCAAGACATTTTGGACAATTTCATGCTCCCAACTTTGTGGGAACAGTTTGGGGATGTGTGTGTGTGTGTGGGGGGGGGTCTATTTTGCACTCTTGATATTTTAGAGTGTCACCCCTTCATTGCGGTGCACTTTTTTTCTGCACAGTTGCTGAATTGTAGTTTGTACCACCAAAAGTTTCTCTGAGTTTTCGTATTTCCCATTGATTTCCTATGTCGGTCAGTTTGACCGCGAAGGAGCCAATGTGACAATTTTTTTCACGACCCTTTAACATATCCAAATCATGTGCATGATGTTTTGGTGTGTTTACATAGCTAATACAACAAAAGTGACCAAGTTTCATCCCATTCCGATGAAGCAAAAACATTTAAAATTTAAAAACGTAAAAGTTGTCCAAGAGGCCCAGAGGGTTAAAATAAGCAAGTCTTTGAGTCTAAGGACGTAAACAGCACCAACTAGAACTTCTGGGTTTGCAACTTGTATTTATGGTGATTACGACATGAATGAATGAACCTATCGGTCTGACAAATGGTCTCGCTCCAAACTAAAGTCATTGGGAAAAAAACAATTACACCAATATTGCTATATCAGGCCAATCAAACAAACACACTGGGACCCCTATGGAGCAGAAATTACATACTGCAGCTTTAAATTAAGATGCTGAGATGTAGCCATTAAGCTAACTTCCACAAACATTAGCTAAAAAGCCACACAAAAGGATTATTCTTTGCTGTTTACAGAGTCTGGGTCTTTCACAGAGACAGATATGATTTCTCAGGACATCTATGAGTGATATCTGTCATTGGTTGGGCAAACATGTAGCCCCGCCCCAAACTCACACCATTGGTTGGCCCACAGTTTGAGTGTTTTCACCATTTTAAGAACTGTTAAACATAAAATTAAGTTACTTTAGCTTTAAAGGTGTTTTTTTTTTTAATTGAACCAAAGTCAAATTGCTGGACTTTCAAGAGTCAAATAAGGAGATGTTTCAGGGATTAATTCATTCTCTGTACGTGCCCAGATATCAGCAACTCTTCTAATGTCTCTAATGATGGAAACTTAGATTGGACCTCTTCTGCACAGTGTGATAATACTACACAAACACCCCTCCAATCCCAGCTGGATCAAACAAACCCATTCCAGCTCAGCACCAGCCATTAAAAAGCGGTTTGACCTCCCAGCTACAAAGGCAAACTCATTCTACTGTGATCTGCAGGCAGTAAAAACTATTAGGGCTTGTAATAAAGCACTATAAACGCTTCTTATTGGTTATGCACTATTAATTTGCTATAATTGCTTTTGGTGATAGGCTAGCTTTGATTACTGAGGGAGTAGTCCTATAGCGAAGGGAGGATTTTAATGAAGAAACCATCTGGAGTTTGACAGTAGAGGTGCATGCATGCACGTAAATACACACACACACACACACACAATTATATATGCAACATACCAACACATTCCCGGGGTACAAAACACTGTAGGAGACATGCTGATTTTTATCATCAGACACAAATGCATTGCAAGTGTTATGCCTTTCTACATAACGCGCATTCTTGCATTACAGTGACTCCAGTACTCAAGGGGGCGATAGAGTTAACTAACTGCAGAGCTTGCTATAAACATACTGACAGTTTAACTTCAATTTGGTCAGTAATGTCATCTATAATAATTTCATAGCTCTAGACTCTGTGTAAGCTAGCGTCATGGCGGATTCCTAGCAAAACAGGAAGTTTAGATTGTGCATAACATAAACATCCAACTGGCTTTAGTTTATGTAGTGCAACAAAACCATGATTTGCTACTTGCTATTATTAGTTAAATTCTCATTCTTGAGAGCATTTTACTGGACAAAAAACTGCATATTCCCTTAGTGCGAGATTATGTCATCAATATTTTCATCAATATTCTCATATATAAACATAAAGCGCATATTTGACAATTTGTTTAGAGGTTTTTGCAGATGTGAGCTCCAGGCCGTCAGCGGCCGTTCAGCGCTCATGTACCCGCCGAGAACAGCTTAATGTAGATAGTGGTTAAACATGATATATAATTCATTTGGGGTATATCAAACATGCAAACCGAAAATGCCATTTTCGGCCGATAATGACCCTGTCGCCGGTTCACCACTGTTCCTTCTAGGGATGCACAGAAATTTTGGCCGCCGAAAATTATTGGCCGAAAATGGCATTTTCGGTTTTTGGCCGAAAGACAAAAAAGGCCAAAAAGCGAAAATATGAGCCGAAAATATGCCGCCCCGCCCCTCTGTGTTCAATGATCAGGTTTCACCCTCGCGCAGCATGTTTTGTAACTTAACTGTAAAAAATTTTTTTTTTTTTTTTTTTTATTGAACACCAAGAACAATTGCATTTATGTATGAAAAACTTTCCCAGAATCAACATTACATTAATGAAAAATTCATTTTTTTTTATCATCTAACAGCATTCCAAACATAATATGTTTCCTATCAAAAGTGGGCAGTGAATGAATTTTTGTCTCCAACCAATAAGCCATATTTTTCCAGTAAATATTTGAAAAAAAAAAAGATGATCAGTTGTCTCTATGTCATCTTGACAGAAACTACAGGAATTCTCTTCAAAATTAAACCGGTGTCTTAAAAATTCACTTGACGGGTATATACCATTGAATATTTTAAAATGAGTTTCCTTGGCTTTAGGAGCCACTGGAAAGCTGATGTACTGTATCCGCAATTGTTTTACCAAAGGTTTATCATAAGCTTGCAAAATACTGTTATAATATAGAAGTGTCGGATATAATATAGAGTTGAAACAAGAGCGAATAAGTTTGTTGGGAAACACTGCCTTGAGGTCATTACCATTGAAGAGAAGGGATGGAAGTTCACAAGATCCATCTGACATGTTGACAGAAGTGTTATGAACTAGATTCATAAAGCTTTTTGGAACGGCATTTAAAACACGTGCAAATTGTTTACGTTCACACTGAAAATTATATTTAGTACAAAAATCTCTAAAAGTTAATAAAATAGAAATAGAGAGACAAGATGCAGGATAGATGCACCTGGAAAGACTTTCCATTTTACAGTAGTTAAATAAATCCTTCCAAAAATAGGTAAGTCTCTTTGCATCCATGCATCAAGTCTGCTTTTGCATTCGTTTCCATCTATTCCAGACATTTTGCTTTTCCATCATGACCTCGTCCTTAGAAATGTGTATGCCTAAATATTTGACACTCGACTTGATCGGAATATTATATACAGTTTTAAGTATGGTAATAATTTCACATTTGCCAATATTGAGCTGTAAACCTGAAAATTTTGAAAAATAATTAACTATCTCAATTGCTTTAGGAATCTGGTCAAGATCTTTTAAAAATAATGTTGTATCGTCAGCCAATTGACTAAGCACAATTTTCTGTCCAAACACACTTAATCTTTCAATATTTGAGTTTTTAATTAGGAGAGCCAACATCTCTGTAGCCAGAATAAATAAAGAAGGGGAGATGGGGCAGCCTTGTCTAACTCCTCTCTTGATATCAAATCTGGGTGTCGTACCTGATGGTAAGGCAACTGAGCTATTGGTATTTGTGTAAAATGACCGAATAACATTACAAAAATTCACCAAACCCATACATTTGTAAACATTTAAAAATAAAAGAATGTTCTAACATATCAACGGCTTTATAGAAATCTAAAAATAAAATAACCCATCCTCTATTTCTTGATTATACTTTAACAAGTCCAAAACCAGTCGAATATTGTTATGTATAGGTCGGACTCTAATGAATCTAGTTTGTATCTCCCCGCTAATTTTGGATAAAACAAGTTTCAAGCGATTATTTTATATGTGGGTTAGTAATTTATAGTCATTGTTTAGTAAAGTTATAGGTCGTAAATTGTCCAACCATCTAGAGTCTTTTCCTGGTTTGGGAATAATCGTGATTAGGCCTTTTCTCATTGAACTAGGCAAAACATAGGTTGTAGTCATTTCTTGAAAAGCAGCAAAAAGAAATTCCCTTAATAAGTCCCAAAAATGACAATAAAAATTGGACATAATACCGTCTGGGCCAGGTGATTTATCCAGTGACAGACTCATAACAGCAGAATCAAGCTCTTCAATTGTTAATTCTGCATCACGTATAATTTTGAATTGTTCATCTATATGAGGAACAAATTCTCCAATTTTTTAAAAGAGGGAATTAGAGTCTAATATTGAAGAGGAGGACGAATATAAATCCTGATAAAAGTTGGCGATTTCTTTAGCTATTAATTGTGCATTAGAACACTCTGCCCCATTAATAATTAAAGTTTTAACAGAGTTTCTTTCTTGCCGAGTTTTTCTCCCCTTTTTCCATCCACTTAGCTCTTGATCTAATATATGCCCCCTTAGCTTTTCTCATATAAATTTCATCCAACTGTGATTGCAAAGATAACAATTTTGATCTATCCTCCTCCGTTAAACTTAATTTGTTAGCGTATTCATTTATTTCTTTAATAATAGAGGTCTCTTTTAAAATATAAGATTTGTTTAGCTGTTTACTATAAGACATAGATATCTGGCGAAGTTTGTACTTAAAGAATTCCCATTTACTTGTCCAGGAAACCAGGCTATTATCATTAATAATATTTGAAACAATATCTTCAACCAATTTCATATAACCTTCGTTTCCGAGAAGGTTAGAGTTAAACTTCCAATACCCCTTGTTACGGAAATGTTTATTTTTAGGATTTATCATTAACTCAATTGAACAGTGATCTGTTAGGGGAGCTGCCGATATACAAGATATAGTTTGATAAGACAAAAAACTATGAGAAATTAACCAAAAGTCAATTCGGGACTTGCTAGAGGCATCAGGTTTAAACCAAGAAAACTGTCTTAGATAGGGGTTTGACTCACGCCAGGGATCTATTAAACCTTGATTATTACAAAAGTGTAATAATAATGAATTGTAATGATTCATATTATATTTAGTTGGTGACCTATCTAACCACTCATCATACACCATATTAAAGTCACCACCCAATATAATAGAATTAGTAGCATACTTTGTTTTAATTTCCTCTAATATCAGTGAAATTTCTGAAATTAAAAGTTTGTTTTGGGATAGATTGTTATAACCATATACCATTTTTCCTAAGATAATGTAACAATGTTAAATTTTTTGAACACAAAATAACCAATGTCCATCCAAGCTAGATCTTGACTCCACACGTTTTCCAGGGAAATTGTTGAAAAGAAAAGCAACTCCTCCTGAACGAGTTGTGCCATGAGCAAATAAAACTGGTTCACCCCACTGATTAGACCAAAAGGTACAATCACTGCCACTTGAATGAGTTTCCTGCAAAAGAACACATTCTTTACAAAACAAAAGTGTGGCTTTTCTTTTTGTACTGTCTCTTAGACCCCTAACATTTAGTGAAAGAAAAGAAATGCAACTATTAAGTTTAAACATGGAACAAGAATGAGAGTAATAACAAAACACGATAAACAATCCCTATTGGGGATAAAATAACACTGGTTATTGGAATTTAACACAAAATCAAAACAAAAGAATATGAACTGATGCACTGGCAGATGAGTTTCATATTCAGTTCTCACTACTCAGCCTCTTCTTAGTGTCATGGTAGTTATCAGCCCACGCTTTGATTTGTAGTTGAGATTAAACGCCCGTCGATGTATCCCAAAGGACCGCGATAGTACGCCTTTTTGCCGGCGCTTCTGGCTTCCTGGATGAGCGGCCAAAGAGCTGCACGAGCACTCCGGTCCTCCGCTGACGGTGCACCGATCCTCCACGAACCTGATTCCACGTTCAGTGCACAGCTGCGAGTTCTTTGTAATCTTCCAGAATTCGTCTCGGTATCTACGCATGGCGAGCTAAACAATCATTTGACGGTGTCTTCCACTCTCCTTTTTACCAACCCGGTGAACTGAGTCAACGACATCTTCTAGCTTCTGTGCCAGATGTGGGGCTATGATACCCAAAAGTTCAATCACCTCTTTCCGTGCATCCTCGTCAGCATGCTCTTTCATCCCTCTAATACGAAGATACCATCTCCGCTTATAACGCTCGAGCTCTGACATTTTCAACCTTAACTCCTCATTAGACTTCACAAGAACTGTTGCTTGCTTTTCCAAGACGACATGCTTTTGTTTGTATTCCTTAATCTCCGCAGCATTGAACTCAACCGATTTGGAGATGGTCGCAATCATGATGCTGTTTTGTCTGATTTTGTCTGCAATGTCCTCCAGCTTTCTGTCTTGAGAATCAAATCTCGCCGTTAAGGAGTTAATCGCTTGCAGCAAGGCTGCATTGGAGATGTCACTGTCGTCTGGCTTCACTTTTTTTGAAGAGTTTTGGTTGGAGTAATGTGAGAAGCATCCCGTCGTCTTTCCTTGTTCTCTCTGCCTTAATTGTGATCCGTTTCCATGGGTACGCTATGTTTGCTAAATGCGCCATGTTCCCGTAAAAGCTGACTGTTCAATGAGCTGATCTCAAGCTATTAAAAGAAACAAATGAAACGCAATAATAGCGTGTTTAATTGGTCATTTGAATTTTTGAGACTGGTTTGTGAGAAGGCGGTATAGAAAGTACAAATTAAAATAGTTCTGCCAGAGCTCAGCAAAACATGTGCGCCTAGCTCGCCATCTTGCTTCGAATCGACTGCTCAGTAGTGATGGGGAGTCGACTCCAAAAGAGTCGATTCCTCGACTCTGAATAGCCCCAGAGTCGGGATCGACTCCAGCACAGGAATCGACTCTTGGTGTCGACTCTGTTGCTGTGTCCGAAATCGCTCACTTGTTTACTGATTCTCTAATTGCCTATAAAGTGCATGGCAGTTGAGTGCACTATATAAGCAAGTAGTGAAGGAAATGAAGCGAGGAATTCGGACACTGACACACCGCGTCAGAGAGCTGTCGCAGAAACTTTGTCACACATATTTATCCTACATTTAGCTTACTTTAGAAATAGATAACAGTCACAGTGACTTTAGTTTGTAATTATACATAGGCTTCCTCGATGCCAGCTTTAGTTTAATTGATGGTATATTAATGCAATAAATATAGATTTGGTTTTCCATGGTTAATCTTGTGTTCATAATCATTAAACTAACCATAAATCATAAAAAAACTCACATCAAGAATAAACACATCAACAATAAGTGTACATTATTGTATGTATTTTAGTATTTAGTATCTTTAACTCAGCTTTTAAGATAATGATCAAGTGCGTTTAACGCCATCACTCGACAACAGCTTTTTTTCGTGACTTATTGTAAAATTAGGTATCGGCAACAGCTAGGTAGCAACGTTGATAACCACTCATCAAGTCATCGCTAAATTGGACTAATTTGGACGATCACGCTAAAAGTGTTCTGTTTTAATAAGGGGATTTTAAGGCTTCATGTCGGGGGAAAATAAATTTAGTGTGTAACAACTGCAATTTTGTCTTATTTCTGACCGTTTTGATATAAAGTAAATGGAGTCGATACCATAGACTCCTACAGTGGGAGTCGGGAATCGGAGTCGACTCCAAAAAACCTGGAATCGAACACCCCTACTGCTCAGTGTTCCGCTCAGTGTGTGTGTGCGCGCCACGCTCTCTGCTCAATGTTCCGCTCTGTGTGTGTGTGCGCGCCACGCTCTCTGCTCAATGTTCCGCTCTGTGTGTGAGCAGCGCGAGAGTGAAAAGTAAAGTCCGCTCAGATAACGTGTCGACATGAAATTTCCATGGACTTGTTTCTGTTTGCAATATCGCTACTGTGCTGTAACATGGTGAGATATAACGTTAGCCGTTGCTGGGCAACGCTGGTAAAATTATGCTCCTCGCTATCTGCTCACATGCTCTGATAATAATAGCTTTCTAGGACTATACTTTATTTTGATAATTAGTCAAAAATTACATTTGTTAAATCTGATTCTGGTGCATAGAACTGAATGAAGAATATCAATATTGATATTGATATTTAATATTATTTTAATATAGGCCTATTTTCTGTCCAAGTTTTGTGTTACTTTAAATAAAATTGTGGTTTTATTGGCTTGTATTTTTTAAATTCAGATTCAGTAGAATTATTGAATTAAATTAAAAAGTCTAATAATAATACAGTTAAACCAAAAAAAATAATTAAAAATAGAAATTAATCATTCTTTTTTTTTTTTTTTTAAAAAAGTGAATCCAGAATTTTCATTTCGGTGCATCCCTAGTTCCTTCCTTGGACCACTTTTGATAGATACTGATCACAGTTTGGCCCTTGTCAAACTCGCTCAAATCCTTACACTTGCCCATTATATGCCTAATATATCCCACCCACTAACAGGTGCCGTGATGAAGAAATAATCAGTGTTATTCACTTCACCTGTCAGTGAATCTGTGTATTTCGGCTATATTTAACTTGAATCCTGTACTAGAGCTGCTTTTGTACGTTTGACTGAATTTATTTCCTATTGTCTTTTATAATGGCTATTGTTGTTAATTTAAATATTGTTGTTCAATAAATATTATTTTATATAAATAATATGCCGTATTTGGTATTGAGAAAGGGTCTGTCAGTGATGGTGAAATGGACTTCAGTGAAAGTTGCATTATTACACCATCAGATGGCGGCAAAGACGGCCTTTATGAGTGAGTCTCTGGTCAATGAGAGGAAGGAAGTGGATTTAGCGCTGTCATGGGAAATCCTCTTAACTTTTAAAAGTTAAGGAAAACTATCACTTTCCTCAGCGGACATTCAAACTGTTTTTTTATAATGGATATAATATTATGGACATCGATCTGAAGAATGAATGCTATATCAGATGCAGGTAATACACTCGTTTAGTCGATCTCTCTCTCATAATACACTAATCTTCAATGAAGCGTCTCAGCGTTGCTCCGTCTCTCGCTCTAAAGTGATGTTTCTGAATCAGTAACAGAGGCTTGAGCTCAAATGTCAAACTGTCAGCTTGAGATGTGAATCTGTGGCGGAGGGAAGTAGTTCTGCACAAAAGAGGGTTTTTAAAGACACTCCGTTGTTTATTGACACACTTAGTGAAGTGTGAACTAAAAACTTTAAAATTTGTATTTGTTTTCATGAGGTCTTGAT
The DNA here is from genome assembly GCA_039654105.1 of Coreius guichenoti. NCBI lineage: Eukaryota > Metazoa > Chordata > Actinopteri > Cypriniformes > Gobionidae > Coreius > Coreius guichenoti. The sequence goes on from CM077191.1 coordinate 30,245,428, forward strand.
TATGTCATAAAGAGAACCTATTCTGCTTTTTTTTGTTTATATCAGTGTCAGTGTTCCTGAACTCCCTGAAACGCCTCCATTGTAGTCTTGAGTTTTCTTCTGGGAACCAACACGCCACAATATTCCTCATTATAATAATTCATACGCAGAATAAAGGGGCGGAGCCTGGTTGAGTTAGTTAGTAGTGTGTTGAAACTGGCGGTTATGGTAAGGGGCGGGACATTTCCCAAACACCAATCACAACACACTGCTCCAGCCGACCAATCAGAGCTCAGTGTGCTTTTCAGAAGGAGGGGCTTCATAGAGACAGGAACTAAAGAGAGCGTTACTGACAGACTGGGAAGAGAGGAGCCGCAACAATGGAGAATATGAGGAAATAATCAACATTCAAGCAGGAAAACCTGTTCTAGTAGAGCACAAAAACAACATCAAGAGTTTGTAAAAGGTAAAATATGAAATATGTAAAATATGAAAGATGTCTTACGCTGGGTTCCTCTGCTCCTGGACTTGTGTTTGCTCTGAGGTTTTTCTCTGCTTTGCCGCAGGGCTGCAGAAGATGAAGAGGGAGATGAACACGTCCGTCCAAAAGGCGCAAAGTCACACGGGATTGGAACATGTTGATAATCGAAAACCCTGAAAATGAAAACCAGATCAGTCAAACTGAAAGAAACAGTAAGATTTTCTTTCACAATGCTCTAAATTCTGATTCACAAGGCATGGTTATTATTGGCAGGCTGTGGCCTACTTCCTGTTCTGCGACTGAGGAACATCACAGATAATTATGCATGCCAGCCGCAGCCTCTGCATGATACATACATTAGCGGCACGCCACTTTACTGATCACGCTACGTCTCCAGCTTTATACGCTCTGTCACATCCTCGGCATGCTGCGAACATCTCCGGCAGAACTCAGCAACAAAGAGCTTTCGCAAAAATTGCAACGCTTTTATTTAAAGATTAGCAGTGTCTATGAAATAGGAGACTTTTCCCATTGTGCCCTGGGGCCTAGCGGTTTGTGACCAGAGAGAGATATCAGCAGATGAGAGATTGGGAGAAATCTGCTAGTGTCAAGAGCGTGATGGAGCGTGCAATTAAGAAAACGGGGTAGGATAGAGCGAAAGAAACGAGACCAGACAGAAACAGAGACGTAAGCGGGGCCACATGGAATCTGCACCTGAAGAAACCGCCACAGATTTCAGCCGCAGAATTGGAACATCATAATTACAAGAATGCATTTGACTTAGTGCATGTGTTTCAAAGCCAATAAGAACTAGTCCTTGATACTAGGATACAAAATTATTGAGAAACAAGAGGGAATGGAATTGGGCTGGAATCAAACCTCAGAGTCCCGTCTGGAGTGTGTGCACTAACCGCTATGCCATGGCTCTATAACTGCTTATACATTCTCCCACTCTCTCAGCGAAGGAAATGGGATCACACGCCACACAGAGAGGTCTCTTAAAACTAATGAGATTTTGTTCTAAAGTGACAGGCTGATCTCTCAGACAAGCTTCATTATCCAGAGCTCAGTCGCTGTCTGACGGCTCACAGGGAGAGAGCGAGCGGCAGGCGCATCTGAATCAAACGCTTCACTGTATGCCATTTTATCAACGTTCATTCATGTTCATTTGGACAGATATCAGCTTTCATTTTATTGCAAAGCTGTTCAATAAATTGTAGAACAGCAGGAGCCATAAAGACATAGCAATATCATCTCTCTTTATGAGCTTTAGCTTTATGAAAAAATCAAATTGGCATGAAACATTCTGCTCTATCATTGCATCTTGCAGAAATTGTTTGCTGCATCATTAGCGCATCTGTTTGTTGCTGACTAAATTTGCTGTGTAAATCATTGCAGGACAGAAGGTGTTGAATGGCGCACGGGGACAAATTCATCGAGCGGACAGCGCTGGTGTAAATGTGAAACTGCTCACTTGTCCTTCGTGTGTTTGACATGATTGATTCTCTCCCTGAGGTAATTCAGATTGATTAATTCAGATTGAGTGTGCACACAGGGGGAAAGTGGTTTCGCTGAAAGGAATGGGGATCACAGAAGCGGGATGGAGGTTAATGGAGTGGAAGGAAATCTTTTGCTATTTCAGCACAGTTAAAAATCAAAACATGGGCATTTCAGATGAACAGGAAAATAACGGCAAGCCCCAGAAGTGAAAAACACTGCTGCATCCACATAACTGAAATCTGTAAACGCTGTTGCCTTTGATGCATGAGCAAGCCTTACAATATGACCTGAGAGATCATAAATAATACTTTTTATTAGTATCACAATATGGAGAATTGACTCAAACATTCCTGCTGAGCTTTGCTAATGTGCTGAATGTACATGGATGAAAAACATTTTGCTCTGAAGGAGATAAGTTATCAAATAGTTATGCAATTCAGTAACACTTCACAATAATGTTTAATGCAGTACCTAACATGAAATAACAATGAACTGCTTAAGTACTGTTTCAGAATTTAATATTTTTGCTTGATGTTAATTTCTACACATACAAGTACTTTTTAACATTTCAAGTACAATTTAACTTTAATGAAGAAGTGTGAAATAACAATGAACAATTTTTATAATACACTAACTTAGATCAATAAATTGTTAATAAACAATTTAATAGCAATTGATGATCATTTCTTGTTTATGATACTTAATGATTTTAACTAATTTAACCTGTGAAGTGTTATCAGCCATTCTTTAAAGGTGATGATACACGGGGCAACTTTTTTATTGATTTTTTTTTTACGTAGTATAACAATTTCAAAAATAGATCATGATGAAAAACAATACAATAGTAACAATTAAATTTGGATATATTTGCTCTATGTATGTCAGCACTGGCTGCCAAATAGTGAAAAACATTTGACTACAGCTTTTAGTGGAGTACCGAATCTTCTCTAGTGCAAGACGATACAGAAGATCCTTAATCCATTGACTAAAAGTAGGTGGAAATCTGTCCTTCCACTTGCGCAGTATAAGACGTCTAGCTATTAAAGTTGAGAAAGAAATCATATTTTTTGCATTATTATCTAAACAGAGCTCTGTAGTTAAACCGAATATTGCAAGAATTGGGGAACATGACCAAAACATGTGCGTATGATCAGCTATCTCAACTCTGCACCTATCACACAAGGAATCTATATTTGGTGAAAATGTTGCTAATTTTGCTTTTGTCCAGTGCAGGCGATGAATTACTTTAAACTGAATTATTGTATGTCGTAAACAAATTGAGGTTGAATGAATCTTATTTATAATATCTTGCCATGTTTCTTCCGATAAAAGCAAATCAAGTTCACTTTCCCATTGTTGCTTCGATTTTGTTAAAGATGTCACATTCTGTGAAGAAATCAAAGAATATATCAAACCTATATTATTTTTGGAGAGTGGGTTGATTTTCAAAATAATATCAAGCAGTGATTCAGTAGGTAGAGCTGGGAAGCCCACAGTGCTAGATGTTATAAAGCTACGAATCTGCAAATATCTAAAGAAATGTGTTTTTGGAATATTATATTTTGCTCTTATTTGATGAAACGACATAAAGCCATTGTCACTATATAGATCTTTCAAAGTGAGAAGTCCTTTCTCTGCCCAGCAATTAAAAGCAGTGTCTGTAATCGAAGGAGTAAACGTATGATTTCTCATGATAGGGGCCTGCATTGAGAGATCAGTAAGTGAAAAAGCTCGTCTAAACTGATTCCAGATTTTAAAAGATGTTCTAACAATTGGATTTAAAGAGTGTCTAGACACTGGGTCAGCGAGAGGTATTTTTGTACAAAGCAGAGCAGATAATGTAGGTTTACAAGAAGCATTTTCTAATAACAGCCATGCCGGGATATCAGAAGGGTTAATACAATGCAACATAAATTTAATATTGGAAGCCCAATAGTAATGTTGAAAATTAGGGAGAGACAGTCCACCACAAGAACGATGTCTTTGTAGTATATCTTTACACATCCGAGGTGTTTTCCCGTTCCAGATAAAATCAGATATCAGGATGATTTTGTTAAAAAGATAGGGAGACTTTGAAACAAAAACAAAAATCTAGGCAACACACTCATTTTGACCGCATTAATTCTACCTCCTAAAGATAACAAGAGCAGGTTCCAGCGGTCGAAGTCCTGTTTTAAACTGTTCATTAGTGGGCTGAAGTTAGCCTTGTACAGTTTGTGATATTTAAGAGTGATCCAGATACCCAAGTATTTACATTTTTCTGTGCTTATTTTAAATGGAAAAAAGTGTTGAATGAGATGTAAAATTTATAGGCATGAGTTCACTTTTCTGTAAATAAATTTTATATCCAGAATTTTTGCCAAAATCGTCTAACAATCCAATCGGTGCTGGCAAGCTTGTAAGTGGATGAGACAAGTATACAAGCATATCACCTGCGTAGAGAGAAACTTTATGTTCAGTACCTCCTCTGTGTATTCCCCTGATGGCAATCTGCTCACGTAAAGCCACAGCTAGTGGTTCAATTACTAACGCAAATAAAAGGGGCGATAAAGGACAACCCTGTCTTGTGCCACGTTGTAGAGAGAAAAAAGGAGATAAGTTATTATTTGTACACACTGCTGCTACTGGTGAAGTATAAAGAACTTTAATCCAATGTCTAAACCAAAACTGAATGTTTCCAAAACATAAAAAAGAAAGTCCCACTCCACCCGGTCGAAAGCTTTCTCAGCATCAAGTGATAGTAATACCTCAGAGACTCTAGATGGAGAGTCGATGTATATTAAAAAACAATTGTCGATTTTTAATGAATCCAGTTTGATCACTGGATATTATAGAAGGCAGAGCCTTTTCTAACCTACGAGCTAGCATTTTAGCCAGGATTTTACTGTCCACATTGAGGAGAGCGATAGGCCGATAAGAGCCACACTCAAGAGGATCTTTGTTTTTCTTGAGCATGAGCGAGATGACTGCTTGTCGCAAAGTTGAAAAAGGATTCCTCATACACTTAATAACAGTGGAGATAATTCATTCTTGAATTTTTTAAAGAACTCGCTCGGAAACCCATCAGGGCCAGGTGATTTTCCGTTTTGCATTGACATTATTGAGGCGTTAATTTCTTCAACTGAAAAGGGGGTTTCGAGTTCAGCTGCTGTCTCACCGTCAACTGAAGGAATAGTAATCTTATCAAAAAATGAAGAGAACAGATTCTTATCCTTATGAGATTCAGAGGTATATAATTCCGAATAGAACTCATAAAAACAATTATTGATGTGTGAATGTTCGGTATACCTATGGCCTAATTTATCTTTTATTTGGATTACAGTGCGATCCGCCGTCTTTTGTCTTAGTTGATGAGCCAAAACTCTCCCAGTCTTTTCGCCATGTTCATATGTTCTATAACGTGTTTTGTTCATCAAGTTTTCAATGTGTTTGGTAAGATTATATTCTGTTTGAAGTGATAATCTTTGTTTATTTAGAGTAGATGATGTAAGGGCCAGGGTAGCATCGAGTTTTAGTATAGTATTTTTTAATTCCTCAAGTCTGGCTGTTTGTGTTTTTCTAATGTGGGAACTATAAGATATTATTTCTCCTCTCAAGTATGCTTTCATTGCTTCCCATACAACTGAAAAGGGCATTCCCGGTGTTTGATTATGTTCGAGAAATGTTTTTATCTTGGATGATATCAAGTTAACAAATGCTTCATCTGAAAGCAACAAACTATTTAATCGCCAGGGGCGATATCTGTCATATGTAACTGGCATGCACAGCGTCACTGATAGGGGGCATGATCTGAAATGACAATAGCATGATACTCACAATAACTGACCAAAGGGAGAAGATTCTTGTCAAGAAAAAAATAGTCTATACGTGAATATGTCTGATGAACAGATGAAAAAAAACAATAGCTTCTTAATCCAGGATTGCGAAAACGCCAGACATCAGATATCCCATATGTGTCAAGGAATAATTTAATGGTATCAGCTGACTTGGATGGAATAGTAGCTTTGACAGAACTACGGTCTAAACATGAAGACATTACACAGTTCATATCTCCTCCTAATATCAAGTTATGTGTGTCCAGGTTTGGTAGTCTAGAAAAGATGTTTGTGAAAAATAGACTGTCGTCATAGTTTGGTGCATACACATTAGCTAGGACAACTGATATATTATAAAGTTTACCAACTACTATTATAAAGCGACCTGCAGAATCTGCTTCAACCCTCGAAGCCACAAATGGGATGTTTTTTTTCAATAAGAATTGCTGTGCCTCTAGATTTAGAATTAAAATATATCTGACCTACCCACTCACACTTCAGTCTAGGATGGTCTGTTTTACATAAATGAGTTTCTTGAAGAAAGGCAATCCCCACCTTAAGTTGTTTTAAATGTAGAAGTATAAATAGCCACAAATAAATGTGGCTTACTGCAGCATCATGCCATACACCTTTGAATGTTAACCACATTCATGATAAGGTCATCTACTCACCAACTGTGTAAGAAAAGAAAGGAAAAAAATAAATAAATAACAACAGGTTAAGTGTGTGTAAACTGTCTTCGGCAAAATTTAGTATCTGTTATGCAACACTATCCAAAACAATGTTTCTCTTCACAAACGCCATGGCCTCCACCGGGTCGCAAAACTCCTTCTCATTGCCATTGTGAGTGATCCTAAGCTTCGCTGGGTGGAAAATACTGTAGTGCACCCCGTCTCGACGTCGAAGCAACTTCTTTACATCATTAAACGCAGATCTTGCGCGAGCCACGCTGGGGGGATAGTCTGGAAATATGAAAATGGTGGATCCTTTGAATTGAAGGGGTCCAGCCTCTCTGGCTCGGCGGAGAATCTCGACACAGTCCTGGTAATTATGCAACTTGGCCACAATTACGCGGGGTTTACCACCAGGCTGCCTCGGCTGGAGGCCGCGGTGTGATCTGTCGATGAGTACTTCCCTGTCCATGCCTAGGACGTCTTTTAGCAGCCTTGAGACTGAGGCTGGAGAGCTCGATCCTGGTCCTTCTGCCACGTTCAGTATACGGATGTTTGACCTCCTCATCCTCCCCTCCATATCAGTGCATTTGTCCTGCAGAGCCGCAACAGCCGTTTCGAGTTTACTCACAGACATTTGTAATGAGGTTACATCGTCCGAACAAGCAGATAGCCCGTGTTCCATGTCGGTTACTGTTTTTTTCATAGTTTCCAGATCCGAGCGCGATGTTGCCGACAACCTCCGTTTTAACGGCGTGTAATTCTGACCTCATGTTGTTGAATTCGTCCGTGAGAACAGTGTTCAGTTCAGCCCTAAGCAGCGTAGGGATATCATTTCTCAAGAGCGACAGGATTTCTGCCTTCATATCCGCCATTTCTGTTTGTTTCTCCGGCGATTTCTGATCACTGCACGAGGCGCCAGGCCTACTCGGAATATTCTTCCCAGTGTAGGTGTATTGTCGCAGACTTTTTGCCATTTACGTGCCGCAGTAACGAAAAAAAAGTTGTGTAAATACAAGAGACACCAAAACAGAATCTTTTAGTGCCAATTTTAAACCATAAGACACCCAAAAATATAATTAACTTAACGAAATTTGGCAGAGCTCACCCAAAATACAACTTACTCCATACCTGCTAACTAGCGCCCCACACGGGGCAACTTTTTTACCAATGTTGACCAGCAATGATGCCGTCAACAGGCAACCAGATGAGACACAAGGTCCACGACCGATCTAAAGTATCCAGATAGAAATTCGTTGCCCATTCTTAATGGGAAAGTGCCCAAGCAACATTGCTCGAAAAGTTGCCTGTGTATCATCACCTTAAAACAGTAAAATGTGACAGACTGATGGGTTGGTTGGTTGGTGGTTGGCTGGCTGGTTGAATGAACGGCCAGTAGGTTAACTGAAGAGTGACTGACTGACTAATAGATTGATTGCTTAATTGGCTGGCTGGCTGGTTCATTGATAGAACAATCTATATGTTGATTGGTAAACTGACTAATTGATTGGTTGGATAATTGACTGGCTGGTTGGTTGATAGAACAGTTGGTAGGTTGTTTGGTAGACTGACTGACTAATTGAAAGGTTGGTTAGATGGCTTCTGTCTGGTTAGTTGGCGTGTTTGTCTGGCTGGCTGGTTGTTAGAACAGTTGACACGTTGATTGGTAGACTGACTTACTGACTAATAGATTGATTGCGTAATTGGCTGGCTGGCTGGTTCAATGTTAGAAGAATCTGTATGTTGATTGGTAGACACTAATTGATTGGTTGGATAATTGACTGGCTGTCTGGTTGGTTGGTTGATAACAATCGGTAGGTTGATAAGTACACTGACGGACTGGGGTGTGTTTCCTGAAAGCATCGTTAGCCAACTATGGTTGCAAGTCCTGTCGTTATCAGCATAGTTCAACGAGTCGGTGTTTCCCAAAACCATAGTTCTAACGAACATTTGCAAACAGCATCGCAAACTTGCATGGTTGGAACGACGTCTCTAGAGCTGTGGTTAGAAGCAGAGTTTCTTGTTTGCATGACATGTGGACTTAATAAATCCATATCTTGAGCAAAATAAGCAAGCTGACATTCAGTACAATCTATATCTTTTTATTTTGAATACATAAAAATGTCATTTGCATCTTTTAGTTTGTCAAGAGACTTAAAACACAGTTTTTGAAGAGTGCGCATGTGCGTACGTGGCTGGTTGTTAGAACAGTCGACTGACTTACTGACTAAGAGATTGATTTGTTAATTTGCTGGCTGGTTGGTTGGTTTCTTGATAGAACAATCTGTATGTTGATTGGTAGACTGACTAATTGATTGGTTGGATAATTGACTGGCTGGTTGGTTGGATGGATGGTTGGTTGGTTGATAGAACAGTTGGGCTGAATCCCAAATGGCACACTTCTATGAACTTGCGATCTTGTGGACTTACAATGGCTGCCGTGTGCGCATGTCCGTTAAGTCCACGAGACCGTAGGGCGTCCCATTAATCATTTTAGGTTTCAGAAGGGTGCTTGCGAGCGCCCCCCTTTGCGGCCGTTATGCGCCCTCAATGCGCACTTCAGCTGAGCCCGCAAGTTCGCGAGCTACGCAGAGGACTTTACCCGGCAGTCAAAGCGGCATTACGTCACGAAAGTGCGGACTCAGAGGAAGACCGTGAGGGTTTAGGGTGCCATTTGGGATCCAGCCAAGGTAGGCTGTTTGGTAGACTGACAGACTAATTGAAAGGTTGGTTTGATGGCTTCTGTCTGGTTAAGCCTGGGACACACTAGACGATTTTCAAATCTTAACCGATTTTAAAACTGTGGGAGACCAGACATAAGGGCAGTTCAACCAATTTTTAGCATTATAATCCTCTGAATGCACACACTAGAAGATTCGTCCAGGCTGCGAGACCACAAACCTTTCGATTGTAGTAATATTTCCACAGTGAGATGAGATCTCACAGAGACTTTAAGAAAAGTAGATGGAGGACGATCGTCGCTGTCAGCTGGTTCTCCTGCCGTGAGTTTTTGTTAATCAAAGGAGAAAAAAGAATATGGGTGATCTTTTTCAATACTCCACTTTCGTGGCATGTTTGTGGCTGCCAAGTTTCAGCTATATAAGCATGCAACATCCGGTTGGTGACGCTTGCTCGCTCTCATTGGCTATCGCAGGTATCACGTCAGAGGCAACCCGATCAAACATGTTTGATATTTACGATTTGGGATCGTGCGGGCTCTGATACTATTGGGAGTAGTAAAATAATCGTAATGACACCACAGGATTTTTTGGACAAAAACTCGTTTGTGACAAGCCTAGAATCGGGTCAAGCACCCCAATCGCGAAACGGGCTCAAAATCTTCAAGTGTGTGGCCAGCCTTAGTTGGCGTGTTTGTCTGGCTGGCTGGTTGTTAGAACAGTCGACACGTTGATTGGTAGACTGACTTACTGACTAATAGATTGATTGCTTAATTGGCTGGCTGGTTGGCCGGTTCATTGATAGAACAATCTGTATGTTGATTGGTAGACTGACTAATTGATTGTCTGACTGGCTGTCTGGTTGGTTGATATAACGATCGGTAGGTTGATGAGTGCACTGACGGACTGATTGATTGAGTTTGTTGGTTAATTGGTAGGTTGTTAGGTTGACTGGCTAATGGACTGGTTGGTTGACTGACCGATTTGTTGGTTAGTTAGTCTGTGACTGATTGATTGATTTAAGGCAAGCTTACACTACACGACTTTTGGTTGTATTTTGCTGTCGCAGACAGATTTCCAAGGTCTGCGAAAAAAAACAGCCAAATTGGTGCTCGTTGCAGTCGCCGATGCTCGTTAAGTATAAGTATGTGTTGTGTAGTATGTGCACTGCTATGACAATACGACAGATGACCAGAAACCTTGTTGTGTAGTGTGATCACCACAGCGATTCAGTGAGTCTTACAGTCCTGTAGAGTGAGGCTGTTGAGCTGAATGATTGATTGATGGATTGATTGACTGATTGATTGATTGGTTGACTGGCTAACTGAATGATTGACAGGTAGGTTGTTGGGTGATTGATTGTTTGGTTGGTAAAGAAGATTAGTTGGTAGGTAGGTTGTTGGGTGGATTACATCACTACAATAAGCATATTCATATTTGAATATACAGCCTTCCTGTTCGGTTTCTCCAACAGAAAGTGCCAAAAAATTGCTTTAAATTTCATTGGTCTCCATCACTCATATATACGTATACCATTAACTGAGAAATAACCACATATTATTTAGACTTGTGCAGCTTGAAATATGTAAACAGAATGCGATACATTCATTGTGTTGAGTGAGTGAGTGTGTTTTTGCACAACACCTGTTTTTGAAGGTGTGGTTCAAATAGCATGTTGGTCCTATTCCACTGTTTTATGGGCCTTACGGTTTTCCCTGGATCCGTCCAGATAGATTCTCTGATCCACAGATAGGGAGCTGTAAATGACTTTGCCTCAGAGGGAGATATACATTAGACTGCAGTGGGATCAGAGTGGGTCAGATTGCCGCTCTAAGCTGCAGGATAAAAGAGTCTTACGATACTGACATCCAGCTCTTAAAATAACCTGCAGATCTGAGCCACAAACACGGTGTCTGAACCTGCAAAGGCCATCGCTATTACTGTTGCTCATATTTAGTGATTTAAACCAAACCGTAAACCTACATATTAAATTTCATTGCGGAGCTTGTCCCACAGCGTTTGTGCTACAGACAGAAATGATCCTCAAATCATGTGGTTGCTTGATAAGTTCATTTACACAAAATATAAATGTGGAATAAATGAAATGATAAATTATTGGCACCCCTACAAATTCTAATGAGTAAAATCTCTCTGAAGTCTATAAGTTCACCGCAGTGAACAGGAACACTTCAGTGATAAGCCATGACTTCCTGTTTCAATGGGCTCTAAATATGAAGTGACACACAGGCCAAACTCCTATAGTCATCCATCAGACCTGAGAATAGTGTAATGATGTGTGACAAAAGCTTGTTGAGCTGCACAAATCATGAAGGATACAAGATAATAGTGCAATTGTTGTAATATTCATTTCCACTATCTGAGCAATAATTAATATGTTTAACCCTTGTGCATCAGTTACTCTGAGGTCCTTAAAGGACAAAAATGTCTGTGTCAAAAAACTGTCATAAAAATTTGAAGCTTTGGAGAGCAGACTTAAGTTTGGTCTCATTTTAAAGAAGACCCTTGGCTGATTTTATGTCCATTCATGAACATTATTTTATATAAAATATATATTTAATAAAACACATTGAACTCAAAAACTGCCAGGAAATCAAAGCAATGAATCTAAATAAGTTGTGTTCCAAATTTGAGGTTGATATCTCAAAAAATGAGCTTTCAGTCAGATTTTGTTTGGGCGCAGTGCAAAATTTTCCCCATTAGACGTGGCAAAGCTCCACTGGTCACAGTGATTGGATTTGTGATTTGCAGTAGAGTAGAGATTTTCTCTGTCAAATATTACACACACACAATTTTTTATTACACACATGCAAACCACACTCTGACATCCATACCAACACACCCACACAGTTATAGCTGCATATTTTATCCAATTGGCTCTATAATATGAAAACAGGAATAAAGTGAGTATTTGCTTTATAGGCCAAACCTGAGAAAATGGCACCATCTGGTAAAAAATGGTAAAATTTAAAAAAAAAAATTTTGCCAACAGAATGAAAGCCTATTAACAAAGACTGCATCATTTTATAGTTAACCGGCCCTGGGATTAAAAATTGCAGGAGGGGCGCGCAAGATGGCAACCGGTGAGGAGGTAGTTTTGAGAAGCTGAGGATAAAAGTTTGTTCCTTCACCTCAAATCGTTCTTTTTTGTTTAATAAGTTGACCAATCGGACATCTAAATGTAATATCTTATTATTTACCAAATAATTAACCCGGACAGTTGCTGTAAATTGCTTTTGAACGTTGTAACTAACCCAGAGAGAACGCATCGAATGGCAGAAAAACGAAAAGAGAGGGAGAATAAAGTCAGAAAAAAAAGACTAACAAAGCCGCTGACAAAAATGAAGAGCAAAGACGATGAAGTGCACATTTGCGGCACTGACATTCAAACAGTGCACGCATATGTAATGCAAAGCCCTACAGTTCCTTTACCGGATTCAACCCCCAGCACCCCTCATCCGAAGAAAAGTAAAAGTGAACCATCCCTTTCTGAAATTCAAGAAAACATCATGCAATGCATAAATGAAAGAGTCAACGGATTAGAGGAGCTCTTAAGGGCAAATACGGTGAGCACTGAAGCTTTAAAGAAAACGACGGAATTCCTCTTCAATGAAGTAAAGGATGTCAAAGATGACGTGAACATTTTGAAAAAGGACATGAAGGCGATCCATGAGGTCAGGGATGCACATTGTAAGGAATGTCGGAGATCGATTCCAGGCTTAACGAGGTAGAACGGCACAAAAGAAGATGGAATCTGAGATTGTACGGTCTGGCTGAGCAGACAGGTGAAGACGTAAAGGCACAGGTCGTGGATATCTGTTGTGCAATTCTTCCAGAGTTTACCAGCAAAATGTAGACACAGTACACCGGCTCGGAAGAAAACTTGAAGGAAACGCCACGAGAGGGAGAACTGTCATCATCCAGTTTGTGTCCAGATCCTTACGAGACATGCTTTGGAAAGCGACGTAAACCAGCACCTACCTGAAGTCCAAGGAGCTACGGTTTGGAGAGGATTTAACGACCATGGACAAAGCCATACGCAAACAACTGTGGCCTAAGGTGGAGGCTGCTCGGCAGGAAGGAAAGAAGGCTTACTTCGTCTGCGTACGAGCCTTCGTTGATGGAAAGGAAATACCTCCCTAAAGACTGAATATGATCATACGCGCATAATTCTTGATAAAGAACTGCACATGGACACAGTTATAGTGTTCTATACTGGGTCCGTGACAAGTGCAGAGTTTCTGTGACATTTACAACAGAATGTTTCTTTCATTTTACGGACAGAATGGATCTTTGTTATTCGAAATATAACTATAATGTTATGTTGCACAGTATAGTTTTCGAAAGGTTTTGATTTAGGTTAAATATTATTAAGGTCAATTTGGGTTTTAATTTCTACTGTTGAGGTGTTGGGAACATGTTTTGTTTCACATTTGTTAAATCTAAAGTTGCTAATATAGCGCATTGGTATCTTTGTCAGTTTTATCTGTAAATGTCAGGGGAATTCGCGATTTACTGAAAAGGAAAGCAGTTTTTTGGTTTTGCAGGAAATTTAAATGTGACTTATTATATTCAAGAAACACATGCATCTTTGTCAGACTATAATTTTTGGAAGAGTCAATGGGGGATGATTTATGGATGTCGTATGGGAGTAATCGGGCCGCTGGTGTTGCAATCTTAAAAGGTACATTTAAGGGGAAAATAATTCAAACTAAAATGCATGATTCAGGTCGATGGGTGATACTGGTAATAATTTTATTTTGGGGAATATTTACGTATATTAAATAAGTAATTTTACTTATTAAACTTTATTTTTGAATTTTGAAGACCAGATTGAAAAAACTTTGGAACAATATAGCAATGAAAAATTAGTACCTGGAGGGGATTTCAATACAATATGCGATTCTGAAAAGGATTGTTTTCCACCTCGTCCAAGTAACAGGTCTGTTCTTCCAGAATTGAATAATTTATGTTCTACTTTTGACTTGATTGATATATGGAGACATAAGTATCCAGAAAAAATTCAGTTTACATGGTGTAAAGGAAACCTTTCTCACCAGTCACGTATAGACTATTGGTTAATATCAAGGAATTTAATGAATTGTGTTAATGAGGTCTCTATAGAGCCGTCTGTTCTTACAGATCACAAAGCTATTTTTCTCTCATTAAATACAACTGAATCCAAAGATGTAAAAACTTTTACGTACTGGAAAATGAACCAGAATATACTGATGTCACATGTCTGTCTGTTTAGTTGATCTTTTAGTTGTTTTGATCCTGTCACGTGTTCCTTTGTCTTAGTTTCCCGCCACTTGTTTGTTCCTATGGTTACCCTCATTAGTTCATTTGTCCCAGCTGTGTCTTGTTAATCAGCTTGTTTCTGTTCGCTACTTAATTTACACCCTCACCTTCAGTCTTTGTCTAGTCACTGTTATGTTAAGTTGGATTCCTGTTGCCTGTTTTCAGTTCTTTGTGAAGTTTGGATTAAAGTTATCTTTAATTATCTCCTGAGTCCTCGGTTATCATATGGAACGTCATCCAGGTTTAAAATCAGTAGAGGCATACGACAAGGCTGTCCCATTTCACTGGTTCTTTTCTTACTTGTAACACAAACCATGGCCATACATATTAAAAGAGATACATTTCGTGGTATTAGACTTTTGGAGAAAGAGTTAAAATGCTCTCAATTAGCGGACGACACTGCCATTTAAAAAAAAAAAAAAATGAAACTGAAATAAAAAAAAGCTATTGAGTGCCTTAATATTTTCTCATCTGTATCTGGTTTATGTTTAAACATTAAAATATGTGTTTTATTCCCTTTGAAAACATGTAATCATAATGACATACTTGGTATTCCAGTAAAGGAAATGGTAGATTATTTAGGTATTAAGATCTGTAAAGATCAAAAAGAGAGAAATAATTTGAATTTTACACCAATTATTAGGAAAATTAAACAAAAATTAAACTAATGGTTAATGAGAGATCTATCATTAAAAGGAAGAATATTATTATCCAAAACTGAAGGTTGTCCCGCTTGGTGTATACAGCTCTTGCATTAGACGTTCCACAATCAGTCATAAAAGAGGTGGATACTATTTTGTTCAGTTTCATTTGGAAGAACAGACCACATTATTTAAAAAAACAGTTCTATGCAATCCAATTGAAGATGGTGGTCTAAATGTACTTGACTTTAATATTTAAGAACAAGTGGATAAAGAACTACTTGAAATCTAAAGGCAAAATTTGGAATATCATCCCTGAGTTCATTTTTGATAAGCTGGGGGGTTTAGAATTTTTTTTGAGGTGTAATTTTGATGTAAACAAGGTTCCGATAAAGCTTTCTTCTTTTCATAAACAGGTTTTTTTTTTATTATGGATGCTCATTTTTAAGCATAACTTTTCTCCACACAAATGTGTGATTTGGAACAACACATATATTATGTTTAAAAATAAATCTTTATTTTACAGAAACTGGTACAATAATGGTATAATTTTGGTCAGACAGTTATTTAAGAATAATGGACATCTTTATTATTATAGGATCCCTGTAACTGCTAAAGAGTTTGCAGTAGTATTTGATGCCATTCCTAGTGGCCTTATTCAACTTTTATCAGGCAATGTATCTTCTGAGTCTATCCCCGTATATATTACTAATCAGTTAAGTATTAATGGTGTGAAAATTATAGATAAAAAATGTAATAACTTTTATATTAAAGAATTATGTAGAACTACATTATTGCCGAAATGCAAACCTTTTTGGAACTCAATGTATAATCAGATTGAATGGAAAGAGGTCTGGAGTTTGCCCAGTAAATACTGTCTCACCAATAAAATTAAAGAAATTACATATAAGGTTATTCATTTGATTTATCCAGTGAAACAAGTAGTCTCAAGATTTTTTAGAGACATGGAGACAACATGCATCTTTTGTAACACAGAAGAAGAATCCATAAAACACTTATTCTTTGAATGTGCATTTACCCAATTGCTTTGGATTGATGTTCTGATATTTAAATTCACAAAATTAAAGATACGACTATCTGGTAAAGATATATTTTTGTTATACAATATTAACTTAATAATTATGTATGGAAAATACCATATTCACAAACAGAAATGGACAAATAATAAACCTAACATTATATTATTTAAGATTGAACTTAAACATTGTATTGAGGCCCTAAAAGATGCAAGAAATAAAAAAGCGAAACGGATGTATAGAATTTTTTAATCCTTTTCTTTTTGGAATTTTTTGTACGTTTTCCCCATGTTTATTTTTTTAATGGAAACATTTTTGTCCTTAAGGTCCTGAGTGGAACTATTTTGTGTTACTAGAGTAAAATAGATTTATTAAAGGAAATGGGGGTGAAGTAGTAAAATTCCAATAAAAATACACACTAATTTATGCAGTTGGCATTAACATAAAAAAAAACGAAACTGAAAAAGTCAAAAATGTCCACAAGGGTTAAATCAACTGGAGATGGTGTCAATCTACCTGGAAGAGGACGTGTCTATATTGGACCCACACACACTGAGGAGGAAGGCTTGAGCCTAACAAACTCAATGTTGGAGAGCTGCAGATGCTGCTTGGGTCTTGGGGTCAGAAAGTCTCCAAAGTCTCTCTCTTGTTTGGGAAGCTTGCAATAAAAAAGCCTTTCTTTGGTGACATCAAACAGCATCTCATGCACATATAGTTTGGCAGGCGTTACTGTAACTTTCAGTGGGACTGGGATTCATGACCAGAGGTGAGACCAGAATAAAGCTTTTTGGAAAAAACAGCCATGTAGAAAAGTACCTCATCTACACTGTGAAGTATAGTGGTGGATCTTTAATGCTGTGGGACTAATTCTCTTCCAAAGACCCTGGACAACACACACGTATCATAAACTCCTGTACCTGCAGATATTAAATCAACACCTGACTGACCCTGTCAACAAGCTTAAACTGGGCCGTGGCTTGATATTCTAGCAGGACAATGATCCAAAGCACAAACTTAAAATAAACAACAGAACAGTTCATGTTTTGATGGACACAGCAGTCCTCTGACCCAAATCCCATCAAAAACCTGTGGATCTGAAGGATCTGGAGATATGCCACATATATTTCAGGAAAAAAAAAATGTTTTATAATAAGATTTTTTTTCTTTCAACTATTGGACTTTAATTAAAGGTTAGATTTTTGTGAATATTTTGAATGAAAGACTAAGAGAAAATTGCAAAAACAAATGTTTACAGTCAGTTTTGCTCAAATTTACCAATATTTGTGGAGCCCACTGTATGATATGAACTTACATGAACTGCACTCTAAAAAATCTTGGGTTCTTTTTTTCTACCCAAAGCCTGGAGTGAGCCTTTTGGGTCATTTTTGGGGTTATTTTTCAAGTGTTTGGGTAGTTTTTGTATTACCCAGATCCTGGGTCAGATGTAACAACCCAGTGTTTGGGTAGTTTTTGTGTTACCCAGCTCCTGGGTCAGACGTAACAACCCAGTGTTTGGGTAGTTTTTGTGTTACCCACATCCTGGGTCAGACGTAACAACCCAGTGTTTGAGTAGTTTTTGTGTTACCCAGCTCCTGGGTCAGACGTAACAACCCAGTGTTTGGGTAGTTTTTGTGTTACCCAGATCCTGGGTCAGACGTAACAACCCAGTGTTTGGGTAGTTTTTGTGTTACCCAGATCCTGGGTCAGATGTAACAACCCAGTGTTTGGGTAGTTTTTGTGTTACCCAGCTCCTGGGTCAGACGTAACAACCCAGTGTTTGAGTAGTTTTTGTGTAACCAACATCCTGGGTCAGACGTAACAACCCAGTGTTTGGGTAGTTTTTGTGTAACCCAGATCCTGGGTCAGACGTAACAACCCAGTGTTTGGGTAGTTTTTGTGTTACCAAGCTCCTGGGTCAGACGTAACAACCCAGTGTTTGGGTAGTTTTTGTGTTACCAAGCTCCTGGGTCAGACGTAACAACCCAGTGTTTGGGTGGTTTTTGTGTTACCCAGATCCTGGATCATACATAACAACCCAGTAATTGGGTAGTTTTTGTGTTACGGAGCTCCTGGGTCAGACGTAACAACCCAATGTTTGGGTAGTTTTTGTGTAACCAACATCCTTGGTCAGAGGTAACAACCCAGTGTTTGGGTAGTTTTTGTGTAACCCAGATCCTGGGTCAGACGGAACAACCCAGTGTTTGGGTGGTTTTTGTGTTACCCAAATCCTGGATCATACGTAACAACCCAGTAATTGGGTAGTTTTTGTGTTACGGAGCTCCTGGGTCAGACATAACAACCCAGTGTTTGGGTAGTTTTTGTGTTACCCAGCTCCTGGGTCAGACGTAACAACCCAGTGTTTGGGTAGTTTTTGTGTAACCAACATCCTTGGTCAGACGTAACAACCCAGTGTTTGGGTAGTTTTTGTGTTACCCACATCCTGGGTCAGACGTAACAACCCAGTGTTTGAGTAGTTTTTGTGTTACCCAGCTCCTGGGTCAGACGTAACAACCCAGTGTTTGGGTAGTTTTTGTGTTACCCAGATCCTGGGTCAGACGTAACAACCCAGTGTTTGGGTAGTTTTTGTGTTACCCAGATCCTGGGTCAGATGTAACAACCCAGTGTTTGGGTAGTTTTTGTGTTACCCAGCTCCTGGGTCAGACGTAACAACCCAGTGTTTGAGTAGTTTTTGTGTAACCAACATCCTGGGTCAGACGTAACAACCCAGTGTTTGGGTAGTTTTTGTGTAACCCAGATCCTGGGTCAGACGTAACAACCCAGTGTTTGGGTAGTTTTTGTGTTACCAAGCTCCTGGGTCAGACGTAACAACCCAGTGTTTGGGTAGTTTTTGTGTTACCAAGCTCCTGGGTCAGACGTAACAACCCAGTGTTTGGGTGGTTTTTGTGTTACCCAGATCCTGGATCATACATAACAACCCAGTAATTGGGTAGTTTTTGTGTTACGGAGCTCCTGGGTCAGACGTAACAACCCAATGTTTGGGTAGTTTTTGTGTAACCAACATCCTTGGTCAGAGGTAACAACCCAGTGTTTGGGTAGTTTTTGTGTAACCCAGATCCTGGGTCAGACGGAACAACCCAGTGTTTGGGTGGTTTTTGTGTTACCCAAATCCTGGATCATACGTAACAACCCAGTAATTGGGTAGTTTTTGTGTTACGGAGCTCCTGGGTCAGACATAACAACCCAGTGTTTGGGTAGTTTTTGTGTTACCCAGCTCCTGGGTCAGACGTAACAACCCAGTGTTTGGGTAGTTTTTGTGTAACCAACATCCTTGGTCAGACGTAACAACCCAGTGTTTGGGTAGTTTTTGTGTAACCCAGCTCCTGGGTCAGACGTAACAACCCAGTGTTTGGGTAGTTTTTGTGTTACCAGATCCTGGGTCAGACGTAACAACCCAGTAATTGGGTAGTTTTTGTGTTACGGAGCTCCTGGGTCAGACGTAACAACCCAGTGTTTGGGTAGTTTTTGTGTAACCAACATCCTTGGTCAGACATAACAACCCAGTGTTTGGGTAGTTTTTGTGTAACCCAGATCCTGGGTCAGACGTAACAACCCAGTGTTTGGGTAGTTTTTGTGTAACCAACATCCTTGGTCAGACGTAACAACCCAGTGTTTGGGTAGTTTTTGTGTTACCCAGATCCTGGGTCAGACGTAACAACCCAGTGTTTGGGTAGTTTTTGTGTTACCCAGATCCTGGGTCAGATGTAACAACCCAGTGTTTGGGTAGTTTTTGTGTTACCCAGCTCCTGGGTCAGACGTAACAACCCAGTGTTTGAGTAGTTTTTGTGTAACCAACATCCTGGGTCAGACGTAACAACCCAGTGTTTGGGTAGTTTTTGTGTAACCCAGATCCTGGGTCAGACGTAACAACCCAGTGTTTGGGTAGTTTTTGTGTTACCAAGCTCCTGGGTCAGACGTAACAACCCAGTGTTTGGGTAGTTTTTGTGTTACCAAGCTCCTGGGTCAGACGTAACAACCCAGTGTTTGGGTGGTTTTTGTGTTACCCAGATCTTGGATCATACATAACAACCCAGTAATTGGGTAGTTTTTGTGTTACGGAGCTCCTGGGTCAGACGTAACAACCCAATGTTTGGGTAGTTTTTGTGTAACCAACATCCTTGGTCAGAGGTAACAACCCAGTGTTTGGGTAGTTTTTGTGTAACCCAGATCCTGGGTCAGACGGAACAACCCAGTGTTTGGGTGGTTTTTGTCTTACCCAAATCCTGGATCATACGTAACAACCCAGTAATTGGGTAGTTTTTGTGTTACGGAGCTCCTGGGTCAGACATAACAACCCAGTGTTTGGGTAGTTTTTGTGTTACCCAGCTCCTGGGTCAGACGTAACAACCCAGTGTTTGGGTAGTTTTTGTGTAACCAACATCCTTGGTCAGACGTAACAACCCAGTGTTTGGGTAGTTTTTGTGTAACCCAGCTCCTGGGTCAGACGTAACAACCCAGTGTTTGGGTAGTTTTTGTGTTACCAGATCCTGGGTCAGACGTAACAACCCAGTAATTGGGTAGTTTTTGTGTTATGGAGCTCCTGGGTCAGACGTAACAACCCAGTGTTTGGGTAGTTTTTGTGTAACCAACATCCTTGGTCAGACATAACAACCCAGTGTTTGGGTAGTTTTTGTGTAACCCAGATCCTGGGTCAGACGTAACAACCCAGTGTTTGGGTGGTTTTTGTGTTACCCAAATCCTGGATCATACGTAACAACCCAGTAATTGGGTAGTTTTTGTGTTACGGAGCTCCTGGGTCAGACATAACAACCCAGTGTTTGGGTAGTTTTTGTGTAACCCAGATCCTGGGTCAGACGTAACAAACCAGTGTTTGGGTAGTTTTTGTGTTACCCAGCTCCTGGGTCAGACGTAACAACCCAGTGTTTGGGTGATTTTTGTGTTACCCAGCTCCTGGGTCAGACGTAACAACACAGTGTTTGGGTAGTTTTTGTGTAACCAACATCCTTGGTCAGACGTAACAACCCAGTGTTTGGGTAGTTTTTATGTTACCCAGATCCTGGGTCAGACGTAACAACCCAGTAATTGGGTAGTTTTTGTGTAACCAACATCCTTGGTCAGACCTAACAACCCAATGTTTGGGTAGTTTTTGTGTTACCCAGCTCCTGGGTCAGACGTAACAACCCAGTAATTGGGTAGTTTTTGTGTAACCAACATCCTTGGTCAGACGTAACAACCCAGTGTTTGGGTAGTTTTTGTGTAACCCAGATCCTGGGTCAGACGGAACAACCCAGTGTTTGGGTGGTTTTTATGTTACCCAGATCCTGGATCATACGTAACAACCCAGTAATTGGGTAGTTTTTGTGTTATGGAGCTCCTGGGTCAGACGTAACAACCCAGTGTTTGGGTAGTTGGGTAAGACGTAACAACCCAGTGTTTGGGTAGTTTTTGTGTAACCAACATCCTTGGTCAGACGTAACAACCCAGTGTTTGGGTAGTTTTTGTGTAACCCAGATCCTGGGTCAGACATAACAACCCAGTGTTTGGGTGGATTTTGTGTTACCCAAATCCTGGATCATACGTAACAACCCAGTAATTGGGTAGTTTTTGTGTTACGGAGCTCCTGGGTCAGACGTAACAACCCAGTGTTTGGGTAGTTTTTGTGTAACCAACATCCTTGGTCAGACGTAACAACCCAGTAATTGGGTAGTTTTTGTGTAACCAGCATCCTTGGTCAGACGTAACAACCCACTGTTTGGGTAGTTTTTGTGGTACCCAGATTCTGGGTCAGATGTAACAACCCACTGTTTGGGTAGTTTTTGTGTTACCCAGCTCCTGGGTCAGACGTAACAACCCAGTGTTTGGGTAGTTTTTGTGTTACCCAGCTCCTGGGTCAGATGTAACAACCCAGTGTTTGGGTAGTTTTTGTGTTACCAGATCCTGGGTCAGACGTAACAACCCAGTATTTGGGTAGTTTTTGTGTTACCCAGCTCCTGGGTCAGACGTAACAACCCAGTGTTTGGGTGGTTTTTGTGTTACCCAGCTCCTGGGTCAGACGTAACAACCCAGTGTTTGGGTAGTTTTTGTGTAACCAACATCCTTGGTCAGACGTAACATCCCAGTGTTTGGGTAGTTTTTGTGTTACCCAGATCCTGGGTCAGACGTAACAACCCAGTAATTGGGTAGTTTTTGTGTAACCAACATCCTTGGTCAGGCGTAACAGCCCAGTGTTTGGGTAGTTTTTGTGTTACCCAGCTCCTGGGTCAGGCGTAACAACCCAGTAATTGGGTAGTTTTTGTGTAACCAACATCCTTGGTCAGATGTAACAACCCAGTGTTTGGGTAGTTTTTGTGTAACCCAGATCCTGGGTCAGATGTAACAACCCAGTGTTTGGGTAGTTTTTGTGTTATCCAGATCCTGGGTCAGACCTAACAACCCAGTGTTTGGGTAGTTTTTGTGTAACCCAGATCCTGGGTCAGGTGTAACAACCCAGTGTTTGGGTAGTTTTTGTGTTACCCTGGGTCAGACGTAACAACCCAGTGTTTGGGTAGTTTTTGTGTAACCCAGATCCTGGGTCAGGCGTAACAACCCACAGACGTAACAGCTCCTGGGTCAGGCGTAACAACCCACTGTTTGGGTAGTTTTTGTGTTACCCAGATCCTGGGTCAGGCGTAACAACCCAGGGGTTGAGTTATTTATCGCAGGCTTTTTGCTACCTCTTCAGGAGAGAGCAGTGCAGCTCCGTCAAATTGGTGCATGTCTTCGGTAAAATACCGGTTTGTGTACATTTTATTCTATCTATAAATGCATTATTTTTCTGTTTATCGTTTAATTTTATGCAAAGCAACATGCAGGGGCGCGATGTGAGTCACCTAAACGAGTGTCGTGTTGGTCTTTTTACGTGATGGAAACGCCTGATGGCGTGCATAAAATTTTATGATTGTATTCAAAAAGATACAGAATATAAATACTTTTATTTATTTATGTTAAAATATGTTCTCAGAACATGCAGTTGCTGTGTTCATATTCATTCAGCTGTTCCTTACAACATGCAAATGTTTGATGACGCTAAAGGTTTTTAAATGTTCACTCATTGACAAATGTGAATCATATTTCTGAAAGGGTGCATTTTCTGCGAGCAGCAAAGATGTGCATCCTCGACACAGTACATGATGGCAGGAAAAGATGAGCGCCAAGAAAGACCTTTTTATTGTTTATTCAAAGTAATCCCCTGTGAATCATTTTATTGCTTTCTTATATGCTTCCAAAGGGAAGAAAATGGGATTGTTAGCCGGAGGCAACATTTTGCACAGTCGAGGGTTAAATTTAGACATTTGTTATGGCAGACACACACACACACACACACGCTGGAGAGACGGCTCTGTGCCACATGCTGCCAAATGCGTGTGAAAGGTTTTCTCTTTACACCGGGATGCATGGCCCTACGGGAGGGCGTTTAAAATGCAGATCGAATCCAGGGGTTGTGTTGAATCTCAGCGCACACTAATGCAGTAACAACAACCCACCGCCCGATCTGACCGCAGGCGAGAACCAATGAGACGTCAGATCTTCTGATGAGATTGAAATAGAGAAGAAAGTTCCTGATGTGTGAAAACACTTAACAAGAGGCAAATAAGCCTGGCTGTGTGAGTCATACGGAGAGAAGATGCCGGTCAAAGCCGCCCTATAACATTATGCAGATGAGCGGAGTAAAGTCCTGTCGTGTGTGTGTTTAAGTGCTGCTGGGAAGCTTAGCAAGGTAAATGAGATTAAATGGACTGTGAAACTGCATTATAGACCTTGTACTTCTTAAAGTGCATTATGGGTAGATAAAGGACATTCAATTTAGTCTGCAGGAATATATAAAAGTCATGTGATTGCTATGCAGTGGCTGAAATGTTCTGACCCAAGTCTTGATTACATACTGGTCATTTGATCAAAAATATATAGTAAAGTGTAATTTATTCCTGTGATCAAAGCTGAATTTTCAGCATCATTACTCCAGTCTTCAGTGTCACATGATCCTTCAGAAATCATTCTAATATGCCGATGTAGCGTCTGTTTTCTTTTATTCTGAATTTATCTTAGTCATGTTTCCCTTGCTCCTCATGTGATCGTGGCTGTATTATGTTTTCATTGGTTGTTCTAGTCATGTGGTTCTCTGTTCTGTGTTGTCATTGGTTTATTGCTTTCAGGTGTGTCTTGTTTAGTCATTAGTCTTTGTGTATATATAGCCCTCATGTTCTCATTGTCTGGTGTCTAGCTTTGTTAATGTAACCACTGTCTTTGAGTTTAATTCATGGTTCTTAGGCAAGTCTTTGTTTATTCTGTCTACATGTGGATTTATTAAACCGCAGTCGGGTTCATAACCTCGCCTTCATTGGACTTCATTACAGCTCATTTGATGCTCATGAAACATTGACTGGCTGGTTTTCTTACTCATATTTGTGTAAAAATGTGTTATTTAAGCTGTAAGAGGTCTAAATCATCCAAAGCATTGAGAATACTTTTCTAAACTGATTCAATTCTGGTTATGTGTTACGGACATAACTGTAAATATCTAAATAGTATTTTGGATCACATAAATGCAACCTTGGTGAACATACTCCTCTTACAAAAACCTTTGAACACTATTGTATGCGCATAATAATAATAATAATAATAATAATAATAATAATAATAATAATAACGTTTATTCCAGTCATCACGTCTTGCTATTAACTTCCATCGACTTCCTAAGTGCATAACCAATTATTACATTACATTACCTATGATTACAATACATTTTGACATCCATACCATGGGGAAAAACTGCCATATAGATATTTTTAATATTACCTCATAATTTGTCAGCAGGTTTATTAGGCTGCTGTCACTTTAAGAGCTGATGCACGGATCCATTACACTGTTACACATGCGTTTTCTTTCTCAACTATTTACGTTAGGGCTGCTCGATTATGGCAAAAATCATAATCACGATTATTTTAATTACAAACAAAACCAACAAAAGAACAAAAAAACAAATTAAATAAACAGTGCTTTAGGTTTTTCAGGAAGATGTACAAATACCACCAACAGTGGTATTCATATAAGTAATAGCCTACAACAGAAACTGAATAAAGTAATCAGATGTAAAATAACACTGCTGTATACATTAAATATCGACTAATACAGCTTATTCATTCAAGAGCAGTGAGTGATTTTATCTTTGTCTTTTTCTTGTGTGAATTAACATTGACTGAGCAGCAGATTTATTAGGCTGCTGTCACTTTAAGAGCGAACGCACGGATCCTGTTACACACGCACTCTTTCTCTTACATTCACTTAAGACATAACCGACTGTGTTTACGAGGATACTTAGCAAAACAGCATTTTGAAATATTTGTGCTATTTGACCATTTTGGCGCGTATCCGAAGCCCACAGTATACTTTGCTTATGCACATTCTGCTCCATCTCGGAGTGCGCGCACAGGAGGCTGCCTAGGGAACAGTATCTCTTTCGCAGCTTAATGCGCTTTTAATAACACTGTTTAATATCAAGCATGTCCCGCAGTTTAGCAACAGGATGTTAAGTTTTGCTTAGAAAGGAACGAAAGTGCACCGCTGTGAAGGAAATGAAAGTGCACTGGACGGAATGCAGCAGCTGCACAATAATCGCTTTACCTCGATTATCTTGTTTTCATAATCGTTGGAAGCCAAAATTGAAATCGGATTCGAAATATGATTAATTGCACAGCCCTAGTTTACGTTCACTTAAAACATAACTGACTGTGTTTACGTGAATACTCACCAAGACCGGCAGTCCTGAGAGGGGGCTTTATGTGTGCGCACTTTGGGTGTGAGCATAAAATCTGCGGGAATGAGTAAAATTATGTGCAATACACGCAATCCAGAGCCGAAATTCAGCAACAATATTCATCCGGAGCAAATGAAGCGAGTGAGTGAGGGAGGGTGTGTCACTCGCTGTCGGAGAGATGAGAAAGAGCAGCTGGTATCGTGTGTCTGTTCTGCAGAAAATGTCAGATATTTCAGTATCGACACGTATAAAAAAATCTACATTTTTGACAGCACTACATTGGACTTAGTTTATTATTTCAGATGCCTTTTTAAAAGATTACAAATTTAAAAATGTATATATTAAAATTCAACCTGCCAAAGTGGCTTGTAGGAGTGACTGCGTTACAGACCACTGCTGAAATACACACGCATTTGACGGGTGTTAATGTTAAGCCCTATATACTATATACACTGATCTGGCATAACATTCTGACCACCTTCCTAATATTGTGTTGGTCCCCCTTTTGCTGCCAAAACAACCCTGACCCGTTGAGGCATGGACTCCACTAGACCCCTGAAGGTGTGCTGTGATATCTGGCACCAAGATGTTAGCAGCAGATCCTTTAAGTCCTGTAAGTTGTGAGGTGGGGCCTCCATGGATCGGTCTTGTTTGCTCAGCACATCCCACAGATGCTCGATTGGATTGAGATCTGGGGAATTTGGAGGCCAAATCAACACCTCAAACTCGTTGTTGTGCTCCTTAAACCATTCCTGAACCATTTTTGCTTTGTGTCAGGGCGCATTATCCTGCTGAAAGAGCCACAGCCACCAGGGAATACCGTTTCCATGAAAGGGTGTACATGGTCTGCAACAATGCTTAGGTAGGTGGTACATGTCAAAGTAACATCCACATGGATGGCAGGACCCAAGGTTTCCCAGCAGAACATTGCCCAAAGCATCACACTGCCTCCGCCGGCTTGCCTTCTTCCCATAGTGCATCCTGGTGCCATGTGTTCCCCAGGTAAGCGACGCACACACACCCAGCCATCCACGTGATGTAAAAGAAAACGTGATTCATCAGACCAGGCCACCTTCTTCCATTGCTCTGTGGTCCAGTTCTGATGCTCACATGCCCACTGTTGGTGCTTTCGGCGGTGGACAGGGGTCAGCATGGGCACCCTGACTGGTCTGCATCTATGCAGCCCCATACGCAACAAACTGCGATGCACTGTGTATTCTGACACCTTTCTATCAGAACCAGCATTAACTTCTTGAGCAATTTGAGCTATAGTAGCTCGTCTGTTTGATCGGACCACACGGGCCAGCCTTCGCTCCCCACGTGCATCAATGAGCCTTGGCCGCCCATGACCCTGTCGCCGGTTACCACTGTTCCTTCCTTGGAGCACTTTTGATAGATACTGACCACTGCAGACCGGGAACACCCCACAAGAGCTGCAGTTTTGGAGATGCTCTGACCCAGTCGTCTAGCCATCACAATTTGGCCCTTGTCAAACTCGCTCAAATCCTTACGCTTGCCCATTTTTCCTGCTTCTAACACATCAACTTTGAGGACAAAATGTTCACTTGCTGCCTAATATATCCCACCCACTAACAGGTGCCGTGATGAAGAGGGAGATTTTGCATTAAGCAATGTAATCAACATGTGTAAATCAATAGTTTTATATTGTCATCCACAATGCATCATGGGAGTGTAGTTTTTTCCCCTCATTAAAGTCATTAAGTACTAGAGCTGTCAAAATGGCTGAAAACCTAAATTCAATTTTTTTTACTTAAATATTACTAATATCTGAATTATATTTGAATTTAAAAGACAATTTCAGTTGGGGAATACACTTTTGGCTTGACTCCTGAGGCCACAAGAGGGCGCAATGAGCAAAATATGAATGCACCGCATTGAACTGCTTATTCAAAGTCTACAAAGTCTGTTTTTTAAAAGTTGAACTTCTTTTAACTTTACATGGCTTTCTAAACACTCTCTTGTGCGAGTGCAACGTCAAAGATGTCCGTCTAGCGCATGTTTACATAGAAAGCAATGGAAAAGCAGCACAGAAAATCATTCTGTGTGAACGGTTTGGTCACGGGCTAACAAAAACATTAAAACGCAACACTTACATCATCATCACATCTCGTGCGCCACTGGTAAAGCTGCCTGATGCACAACTAAAATTCAAATGCACAATTTTTGCATTCAAACGTGGAATTTTATTTTAAATTCAACGAATATTCGAAATTTTTATTTTAATTAGACAGCCCTAAGTCATTTTGTCCTATTTTTATGTTTGTGCTTCAGATCATCTTGTTGCTAGCTGGACTGATTCATGGCTTATAACTCTTTAACGAAGACTTTTTAAAATGCCTATGGGAAAAATTCTTCAGGAACCAAGGCCACTGAAAAAGCGGGCAAGCAATCTGTAGACTGGACCAGAATTTATACCCATAGTCAGACGTTTGTCTGTGTGAGACAAGGTTTTAAAAATGCCTCAATGCACAAATCTAACTGTCCCGAGTCCTCATAACTATCAAAAACACCCGGAAATGGATGTTGGCGAGAGATGGAGAAGAGAAAGATGAAAATGAGAAAATCACAGTGACACAGTGTCAGAAATATGAGTGGAGGAGCAGATGTTTCATATGTCTTCATGACGCGAGTTGTGAAATACGCCTGTGAGAAATGAGAAATGTGTGTACCTGTACGGCTCGTTTCGAGGTCGCTTCACCCCGGGTCTCTGTTTGGAGCTTCGCAAAACACCCGTCATTCTCTCGTCTAAACAAGAAAGACAGCACAATGAGCTAAATAATGCAACAGCAGTCCTCCTGTCACAGAGACACACACTGCCTCTCACTTAATGTGTGTTTGAATACAGGAAACAGAAGAAGTGGAAATGTTGTCAGGGTGTTAGAATGGTGAAAATAGACACAATATCTTTTTAGAGACAACGGAAATTGTAAAATATATTTAAAGTAACACAGGCTCATTGTTTCATTGTCAGTATGTACAGAAATGACATTGTTATTACCCAACATCTGTTGCTTGGTTAGAGTTAATCATCTGTGTTTCTCAAGATTAATATCTCTGTCACTGTTCAGTGCACTTTCACCACAAACGCATCATTGTCCTAGTGATATAGGCCATTTAACAAGTAATGACTACAATAAAACACCTGCAGTGTTTGTCCTGTACACTTTACTTTGTAAAGATGAGATTATAAGACCTTTTTTTGTCTTGACATGTGAAATAATACACATTAGTAGAATAGAAGTGGCTAAATCATTATAAATAAATTATAATTATTATATATTATATAAAACATAAATTATTATTATTATTATTTCAGTAGTCTAATATTAGTCTTTCTCTATATTATTAATACAGTGTAAAAAGTGAAAATGTGCAGTTATTATACGGTGAGACGTCATCCTGATCCGAATACAACATTACGCTTTAACCTGAAGTAGTCGATTTAGCAGTGTTGTTATTGGTAACTAAAACTAAACCATTTAAATAGTTTTCGTCAATTGAAATAAATCTGAAATATATATCAAAAATATACATTTTTATGAAAAATTTAAACAAAACTTAATTTGAAAAATAAAAACGTATTCAAAATGAGATATAAAATAATAAAATAAATTTAGAAATAAAATAAAAATAAGTTGAAGTACTAAAAGTGCACACAAAAATAAAAAAAAAAATTAAAAAGCGGAAATGGTACAAGCATTTTTCTGCAGGGACATTTTCCATTAAGTTTATGGACAAACACAATACAAAGCCTTGTGTGCTTTAAAATATGGCTGAAAAATCAATATGGAAGATTTTTTTTTTTATGTATGTCGGGCTCTATTTTTACAGACTTTTCTTAGAGTGTACTAAAAAATACTAAAAATAAATTAAAGCTAAATAAAAAATATTACAAACCAAAACCTAATAAAAATTACAATAACACACAGCAAAATTTTCTAAATATTAATATGATATAATAAAGACAAACATAAATATAAAAAAAATATCAAAATATTAATTAATACTATAGTAGTATTTAAAAAATACTAAAATATCACAGTGATTTAGTCGGGTGAATCTCATGAATAAATATCCAGGTCTTATTTCACCCCAAAATCAAACACAAAAATAAGAAAATTTAAAAATGTTAAATCAGTAAAAATTTAGCAAAGTGTAGCAAATCATGATAAATACGTACAGCTAAAACAATTTAAATTTTCGTGATAATTTCACAATGCAAAAAAGGCCATATTCTTTACGCAAAATATATTTTAATTTTTTTTTTTTTTTGTAAAATGTGACATGTTTTTGAATGTAGTAATCAAAGCTACATCTCTCCATATACTGCCTAGATATTCAAACACACATTTATTTATTAAACCACACCACTAGAATAAAACATTTCAGCTGGCTGTGAAATGCTGAGGAGAACGGAGTGAAGAGAATGGACACTTACACTGGAGGCTGCGATGGCTGATTCTCACAGGCTCATTACAGTCTTATATTCTGCACATCCTGTTCATCTGCTCTCTGTAGATTCCCTTGAAACCCTCTCTTTATATCTGTCTAACCTCAGAGAGAGAGAGAGAGACACCGAGCTCTTACTATGTCTTATACACTGGGGGTCCAACCATCACATTCAGAGGGGCTGCCGGACTGATCCATTTCCTGCAGGAGAGGATGGGAGAAACACAGACGACAAAAATTAAAGTTGTAAAGCAAAATTCAGCTGAGACCTCATAAATCACTGTCTGCTCAGCGAATACACACATACATACACACGCGCGCGCCGTTTCACCGTTCAACTGTTCTTTCATTAGCGTTTGCCACATTTCCTCCAGGCGCCCTTATTAAGGAAATCAATGAAACGATAACTTAATATAAAACTGTCGGTTCCCGTTTTAACATGACACAGCCGACTGGTTCTTTTCTTGTTATTCAGGGAGCTTTAAATCCATTCCCTCGAGTTTCCTGCTAATGTGAGTGAGAGGATGACAGATGAAAAACTAACTTTAGCTTTGCGCTCCGGCCATTCGAGACGCCGTCGAAATAAACGCTGATGATGTAAAACTGTCGCGGGTTTGGGATTTAAAAAGCCTTCGTCTGTGACAACCGTGATTTCTGAGAAATGCGACGGTTAGGAGTTCAGATGATTAATGAACGGGTGGATTTATGTGAAAATATATTAAGTTTAACTGCTTTGATAGCAATAATCGAATCTATAACTGAAACTATTCAATAAATGAAGCAAAATAAAAACCCTGACATGATTTTCTGTCACTTTTAAGGATATTTTTGTCAACTTTGGAGCAATTACCCATTCATATCTAATATCGTATGTATCGTCCATATATAGCCTGCTTTAAAAGACAACCTGCTTTTTTTCATTTGGTAAGGTAAGCTTAAATTAGGTCGCGTAATTACAGTAACGTTTAAAATACCTTTTTAAAATCTATTTGACGTTAGAGTTCTCTCAGACGCGCGTTCGCGTGCAGACGTGAGCGCGCTCTGGTCTGAGATGAAGGGCGGGTTGAAAACACCTCAAAACAAGCAAAGACAGCTCAGATATTCACTCAGGACTCAGGATCTACACTCCTTCTGCTGAAACTGAGCATAACAACAGTAATCTCGAGTTTTTCGACTTCACTCGGGATTTTGACGACTTTTGTTTTAAGGATGAAGGTGGTAGTTTTTGTCATGGTCATTTTTACAAGCCATCTCTTCACATCTCAGGGGCAAGTAAGTGAATGTAGTCCAAAAATCCACAGAAAACGATCTTTAAAAGAAGCTTTTTACAAATCATTTGTATTTGTACTGTCATGAGATTTTCTGTTGGGCTTATATCAATATTGTATTCATTAATAATAATATATTAGGCCTATATAATATTTTATCATTTAATGTTATAAATATTTTAACATTTTATTATAAATATTATACATTTTATTATGAATATGTAAATATGATATAAATAGTCTTTTAATCGAAATACTTTGATTTAATATTTTATTCTGGTTCTCCAGGGTCTAATGCTGAATACACAACTATATTAAACAATAGCATATTAATGAGTTTAGTAATTATAACAAAGTTCCTGCTAACTCTCTTCATAAACATGCTTCACGCTCGCAAAACATCTTCCAGCTCCTCAGTCTGCAAATATGAAATATTTTTTCACACTGTGAAACCGCTGTGGTGTTTGCCTTTGGTTTTAACACCAGGCTCTTATATTTCCCCAAAACACAGACTAGATCTAGTCCAAGACTCGCAGTGGACAATCCAAATGACAGGGTAATTAAACTCTGAAATAGCCTTAAACTAGATAGTGGAATGGACTTCTGGATTCTTCTGAAAAATGCACATGAAAACATACATTTATATTGTGTGTGTGTGTGTGTGTATATATATACACCGATCAGGCATAACATTATGACCTGTGAAGTGAATAACACTGATTATCTCTTCATCACGGCACCTGTTAGTGGGTGGGATATATTAGGCAGCAAGTGAACATTTTGTCCTCAAAGTTGATGTGTTAGAAGCAGGAAAAATGGGCAAGCGTAAGGATTTGAGCGAGTTTGACAAGGGCCAAATTGTGATGGCTAGACGACTGGGTCAGAGCATCTCCAAAACTGCAGCTCTTGTGGGGTGTTCCCGGTCTGCAGTGGTCAGTATCTATCAAAAGTGGTCCAAGGAAGGAACAGTGGTGAACCGGCGACAGGGTCATGGGCGGCCAAGGCTCATTGATGCACGTGGGGAGCGAAGGCTGGCCCGTGTGGTCCGATCAAACAGACGAGCTACTGTAGCTCAAATTGCTCAAGAAGTTAATGCTGGTTCTGATAGAAAGGTGTCAGAATACACAGTGCATCGCAGTTTGTTGCGTATGGGGCTGCATAGCCGCAGACCAGTCAGGGTGCCCATGCTGACCCCTGTCCACTGCCGAAAGCACCAACAGTGGGCACGTGAGCATCAGAACTGGACCACGGAGCAATGGAAGAAGGTGGCCACGTTTTCTTTTACATCACGTGGATGGCCGGGTGCGTGTGTGTCTCTTACCTGGGGAACACATGGCACCAGGATGCACTATGGGAAGAAGGCAAGCCGGTGGAGGCAGTGTGATGCTTTGGGCAATGTTCTGCTGGGAAACCTTGGGTCCTGCCATCCATGTGGATGTTACTTTGATATGTACCATCTACCTAAGCATTGTTGCAGACCATGTACACCCTTTCATGGAAACGGTATTCCCTGGTGACTGTGGCTCTTTCAGCAGGATAATGTGCCCTGCCACAAAGCAAAAATGGTTCAGGAATGGTTTGAGGAGCACAACAACGAGTTTGAAGTGTTGACTTGGCCTCCAAATTCCCCAGATCTCAATCCAATCGAGCATCTGTGGGATGTGCTGAACAAACAAGTGCGATCCATGGAGGCCCCACCTCGCAATTTACAGGACTTAAAGGATCTGCTGCTAACATCTTGGTGCCAGATACCACAGCTCCACTAGACACAGGGGTCTAGTGGAGTCCATGCCTCGAAGGGTCAGGGCTGTTTTGGCAGCAAAAGGGGGACCAACACAATATTAGTCATAAT
Organism: Coreius guichenoti; assembly: GCA_039654105.1. Lineage (NCBI taxonomy): Eukaryota > Metazoa > Chordata > Actinopteri > Cypriniformes > Gobionidae > Coreius > Coreius guichenoti. The sequence goes on from CM077191.1 coordinate 30,278,911, forward strand.
GTTATGCCTGATCGGTGTATGTATATTAGTCTTTATCATATATGTCTCTTATAATATAAAAAGTGTAATAAAACCTTCTACGGATAATGATGTTAATGAACTGAGACACAACTCAGTTGTTGTGATGTGTGGTGTGAGATGGTGTTTCTCTGTGTTTGATTTCTCAGGTCTGTCAGGGTGGACAGGAAGTGCTGAACGCTCTTCGGCAGGTGCAGAAGCTCCTCTCGGCCCACGAGAAGTCCTTCACACAGAGTCTGAGGAGCCTCCGCAAGAAACTCGGCCTGTTACAGAACAGCACGGTCAAACACAGCAGCACAGGTCAGCACCGCCTTCACATGTTATGATCTACATGTATCATGTCAGTGTTGAAGCACAGGCTGCACAGTTGATGTGAATCTTCTCGTCTTGTTCCCAGCATCGGCCTGTCCTCCTCCAGAGCCGCTGGCTAACGGCCGGATCCTCGGCCATGTGTTTAGGGCGGGTCATGAGGTCCACTTCCTGTGCCGTCCTGGCTTTCAGCTGACGGGGCCAGAGACCAGAGTCTGCCTGGGGTCCCAGACCTGGAGCGGAGCGCAGCCGTCCTGCAAGAGTACGAGTCTCACACACACACACACACACACACACACACACACATACATATATACATATACACTCACCTAAAGGATTATTAGGAACACCTGTTCAATTTCTCATTAATGCAATTATCTAATCAACCAATCACATGGCAGTTGCTTCAATGCATTTAGGGGTGTGGTCCTGGTCAAGACAATCTCCTGAACTCCAAACTGAATGTCAGAATGGGAAAGAAAGGTGATTTAAGCAATTTTGAGCGTGGCATGGTTGTTGGTGCCAGACGGGCCGGTCTGAGTATTTCACAATCTGCTCAGTTACTGGGATTTTCACGCACAACCATTTCTAGAGTTTACAAAGAATGGTGTGAAAAGGGAAAAACATCCAGTATGCGGCAGTCCTGTGGGCGAAAATGCCTTGTTGATGCTAGAGGTCAGAGGAGAATGGGCCGACTGATTCAAGCTGATAGAAGAGCAACTTTGACTGAAATAACCACTCGTTACAACCGAGGTATGCAGCAAAGCATTTGTGAAGCCACAACACGCACAACCTTGAGGCGGATGGGCTACAACAGCAGAAGACCCCACCGGGTACCACTCATCTCCACTACAAATAGGAAAAAGAGGCTACAATTTGCACGAGCTCACCAAAATTGGACAGTTGAAGACTGGAAAAATGTTGCCTGGTCTGATGAGTCTGGATTTCTGTTGAGACATTCAGATGGTAGAGTCAGAATTTGGCGTAAACAGAATGAGAACATGGATCCATCATGCCTTGTTACCACTGTGCAGGCTGGTGGTGGTGGTGTAATGGTGTGGGGGATGTTTTCTTGGCACACTTTAGGCCCCTTAGTGCCAATTGGGCATCGTTTAAATGCCACGGCCTACTTGAGCATTGTTTCTGACCATGTCCATCCCTTTATGACCACCATGTACCCATCCTCTGATGGCTACTTCCAGCAGGATAATGCACCATGTCACAAAGCTCGAATCATTTCAAATTGGTTTCTTGAACATGACAATGAGTTCACTGTACTAAAATGGCCCCCACAGTCACCAGATCTCAACCCAATAGAGCATCTTTGGGATGTGGTGGAACGGGAGCTTCGTGCCCTGGATGTGCATCCCACAAATCCCCATCAACTGCAAGATGCTATCCTATCAATATGGGCCAACATTTCTAAAGAATGCTTTCAGCACCTTGTTGAATCAATGCCACGTAGAATTAAGGCAGTTCTGAAGGCGAAAGGGGGTCAAACACAGTATTAGTATGGTGTTCCTAATAATCCTTTAGGTGAGTGTACATTACCTGTCTGTGACCGGAGACATTTACACTCCACTCTTAAATCAGTATTAGTATGTCTGACAAATGAATGTCTAGAGCAGGGGTTTTCAGACGGGGGTCCGGGGCCTTCAGGGGCCAGTGCTAGTCCATGGAAAAGTTTAGAAAAAAGCAGTGCAAAAATGTAGATAAAGAAATTTGATTAAATTAAAATGGTATTAAAATAAATTAAATCGTATATAAATAAGTAAAAACATTTGATTAAAATAAATAAACAAAAAATTATTGAAATAAATAATTAAATAAATAACTGCATAAATAAAAATGTGATTAAACTAACTAAATAAAAATGATTAAATACAATTTCATTTAAATAAATAGGACAAAACTAAAATTAAACGATTTAAATAAATAAAAATAAGAAAAGCAGTGTGACATTTTAAAAATAAATAAATAAAAATAAGAATAATCTGACACACACACACCCTCACACTCTCACACGTGTACACACACACACACACACACACACAGGGACTAAACGAGGTAATTAACAAGACACAAGAAAAACACAGGAAACTGAACTGAAAACAGTGCAAAACTA